>BJBW01003267.1:0-112420 GCA_004320125.1 Scolopax mira
AATGGCTTCAAGTTGTGCCAGGGGAGGTTCAGGTTAGATATTAGGAAATATTTCTTTCCTGAAAGGGTTATCAGGCATTGGAATGGGCTGCCCAGGGAGGTGGTTGAGGCACCATCCCTGGAGGTATTCAAGAGATGAGTTGACATGGTGCTCAGGGATATGGATTAGGTGTGTTGTGTGGATGTGGTGGTGGTGTGTGTGTTTGGTTGTTTTTGGTGGGGTTTTTTTTTTTTGGTTGGACTAGATGATCTTAAAAGGTCCCTTCCAACCTAGGTGATTCTGTGATTCTGTGATTCTGTGATCATGCCTTCCCTCAACCTAGCGCCACTTGCAGCTTTTTGTCATTTTTCCACTCTTCTTTTACACACAGCAGTTTTCTCAGGTCACAGCCAGTCATTTTCCACACTTTGTTCTGGTAGCGTAGCCTCTGGCCGTGTCTTTGTCAGCAGCCTAATTGTTTGCCTGAAGATCCAATATCCCTTATCTCTCAGCAAGTCCTGTGCAGAGAAAGAAGCAGGGTCGATCCCAAATCCATTGTTCTTAATTCTGAAAAAAAAATCCATATGGACACGCTTGCTGTGTTATTTAGCCTCTAAGGCTAGTGATGATGGGTGCTTTTGAAAGGGCGTATCTCCTCTCCAGACTTCTCTGCTGTTCCACTGCTGCCAGTCCGATGTTTGGTAACTCCACTGCAACGCTTGGCTTTGAAAACAATCTTCAAGCAATAGGGTCACACGAGTTGCAGCCTGGTTTGCTTATGTATAGTTTTAACAGAAAATAAAGCCTCCTTGATGCAGGAAGATGAATCTATCTTTTTTCTTTTTTTTTTTTTTTCCTTTACTGACAAATCAGGTGATTACAGTGACATCAAAGCTGGATGACCTTCCAGGGCTCTTTAATCACATCAGCAATACTTGATTTAAGACTTATCAAATTTCTGCTTAGAAACTCCTCACAGAGAAAATAAGTAGTAACAAATCTTGATATATATCTACCAAAAGCAAAATGTATTCATATTTTAATATAGAAAAGAAACACTGAATGCCATGAAGTGTTCACACAGCCACTGCTGTAAATATGTCAATACATATGGCATATCTACAATGGAGCGTGGCTCAGAGACGCCTGCATGGGCAACCTTGCCAGACTGAGAATGAGAAGGACTTAGCCATGTGTTAGCAGTGGGCTAACAAGTCCTGCCACAAAGCTGACCTGCTTTCAGTATAGATATGGCACCTCTGTGTAACCCTACAGTTGCTGTTCCGTGCAGGAGGAACAGCTTTGGTCAGCTTCAGCATTTTGGTGTGCCCTTGGTTGGTCCTCCTTACTTTTCTGTGCAAGTTCAGTTTCTTGCAAAAAGTCCTGTGAAAAAAATCCTTCCTGGTGAAATCCAGGGTTATGTGAAGAGTGAACATAATGCTGTTTGTCAAGTTAGATATTTTTGATCATGCTAATGCTGAAATTTATAGTATTTCTGTCTGGGGGCCTGGGATGGAGGGGGAGGGGGGGAAGATATTTCACTATTGAATAGTATCAATGCAAAATTATGATGGTTTTCAGATGCAAACTGTTAAAATGAATTAAGTGTCTTGTAAACTTTACTTCTTTAGAGATGATTAAGTAATCACACCCTTGCACTGATACCACAGCAAATAGATTTCTGTTGCTTGTTATATTAAATGGTTATTATTCAGACGTAACTACACTGGTGTTTTTTTCGCTCAAGCCATTATAGGTGTTTTAGTTCCATTGCCTCTTTTTTATACTTCTCTTTCTGATGCAGGCAAAGTTATGATATTCAGATTGTGGCTATGGTGGACCAGACAGGATTTAAATCTAGTAACATTCTGGATTTAAAGAATCCATTTTTTAGGTAAGAAATGCTCTTGAGTAAAATATTACCATTGTAGAGTGGTACCATCTTGCATGACAGGAAGCAAAGCACACCTACTGGGGAAGAACAAATTTCTGACCTCTTACAGTTTATTTTGGTTCTACAAGTACAGGGGCACCATTGTTTTGTATTAGGAGTAGTCACTTATGTAAGAATACTTACAGATTCTACCTAGGCTGTGTGACAAAGGAAAAAAAAAAAGCTTTATTTAAGATCTGCAATGATTTAGTGCTGTGATAAAATAGTAGGCATTTCCTTATTTGAATGAATGTATACTTAAAATCTTTTGCTGTTTCCTGCTGAGTGATGTGTATCAACGTGACTTGAGGAATCAGCAATATGTCAAGATGCACTCAGCTAAGCACATAAATTGATAATAGTATTTGACATGAAGCACCAGTCCTCTCTGTATTAAACAGAGGGGGAGAAAAAAAATCTACCTGCTCCAGTCCTTCCCAACCCAGCAAGGACTTTTGTTAGGCGTTGCTATGGCACCATATTTTGGGAAAAGCTGTAATTTACAGACCAAAACAAGCAGGAGGAAGGAGCCTGAATTCTTCCAAAAGGAAAAAAGATTTTTGAGAGAAACAGTCTGGCTACATTCTGTTCTTATTCTTATGCTGTATTTGTCATAAAAATCAGCAAATACAGCTGGTGGAATCGATTTTTTTCCAGAGAAACGCATGGAAAATGCTTCCCTCATTCATTATGTATTTTCCATTTTTTATTTTTTGACTCAGACCTATATGACAATTCCACAGTAAACCTATAAAACAAAATATTCATTGTGTCTGATCAAAATTAATTTTAATCTGTAAAGTTAATTTTCATCTGTACATCAAATGTGTGTCACATGTTGCATTTAGAGTGGGGCCCTTTTGATTAAATTTGTAAAAATGTAATTTTAGTAAAGGCTGTTTGTGGAAGACTTGCGATTACTATAAATGAAATAATGCACTGGAAAATATTAATTTTCTCAGACTTGACGTGTGACATGGACAGTGTATACCTTGCTTATGTTTCTGGTTTAGCTAATACTGGTTTCAAATCTAAAAGATTTTTGTGAGGATGATTACAAGTAAGTTTACTAGCCTTCTAAACTCTCCATACTTAGCACCCACTGTATGCGAGTGACTTTTCAAAGATGATAGAATCTGGTCATTTAGAAGCAAAAGAAGCTTTTGTTAAGAGGTTTTATCTTACATAAAATGTAGAAGTTGCTTTCAGAATGCTATCACTCATATGAAATAAAACAGGGGGGAAAACAGTCAAATTGTGTGTTACATACAGAAGGACGCTAAATTTTATGGAGTGATATTCTAGTTTGAAAATTGAATGTAAAAATGTCACTGTGTGATTTCATGGTTGCAAGCTAATTAACCATACCGAGTTCAATAATTTAGACTGCTCTTCTTTCGTACATTTAGAGTCCTTCGTTGTGAAATCCTGCCACAACACACTAACCTTATTTAATAAGATTCCCCTGTGAGCCTCCGTTAGTGTTTTGTTTATTCTTCTCCATTCTGCCCCTGCCCTCCCATAGCAATTACCAGAGCTTTGAGAGAGTTAAAAAAATAAAGACAAGGAAGACTTCCCAAAAGAAAAAATGATTGCTTATAAACATGAGGAAAGTCTCAAAGCCTTCATAATGTTTTTAAAAATTAACATATAATCCAGGTTTTAAACTAGGACATGCAAATTACTGTGCATGGTGGGACCTTATACTGAGACATACAGCCTAGTTCTCTTCTCTTCACTGCTTCATAGTCTCCCTGACACAAATATTTATCTCCGTACCACAGGGACAGATAATAGGGAAGAGGCAATTCTGGACATTTTTTGTTCATTTAAAACAACTCCATAATAATTCTATATCATAAGATAAAAATAAAGACTGAGCTGGGAAGCTTTTAATTTCTGTAAAGGCAACAGCCTGAGTTGCTGTACTTGAAACCAAAAGAAAGCCTCTGCCTTTGTAAAATAACCTACAATGGACTAGGTGGCATTTTATACTTGCTTGCACAGCTGCAAATCTAGATAAAAACACTTAAAATTTAAATTTGAAATCACGCTGCATGTAATAAATCCAGTAACAGCACAGTGGACCCATTTCCTTGCTTTATTACAGTGAGACTTATCTGTCATATACTGACTAAGTGTTGTGCTTAAAATACTTTCTATTTCATAAAAGTTCCTATTAAATATCAAAACGCTTGAAAAAGCTTTTAATCCAGAGTAAAAGAAAAGCTATATTAGAATTTATTAAGTTTGCTCAGTTTAGCTTGTGCTGTAAGCTCTCAAAGAATTGTGTATTTTAACTATTTTTTCTTTCATCCATTTTTAGGTATGCCTAGAATGTATTGTAATATGGCATCTGAAAACGTTAAGTCAGATTCTCACCAAGCTGAGTAACCAGTGAGACTTCACTTCTAATACGCCTACTGGTGCTTGTGTAAAATCAATTTGTAACTGTATATATCTGTAATTGTGTACGAGTCACAAGAGAAGGGGATACTGTAGTTCCATTTTTATTTTTTTTAATTGACATTTAGCCTGCATTCACATTTACAGAAATGGATTGCAGCAGATTCAATTTATTCCAGAAAGTTCATTTGGTATAGGACAAGAACTGTTCCTCTGTGTTTGTTTTAATTTCTGTTTTACAGTAAGCTCACTATGCTTCACTGGTCTTGTTTTTAATATTCTTACCAATATTCTAGGTTCTTGAACAACACCTACCTCATGTTTATATAAGTAACATATCAAAAGATCTTTGAGTAATATGTAGTGTCCATGCTTTAAACATTTAGCACTTACTTCAATGCTTGGTGTTAATCTTCTAGCTCACCAGGGCAGTGTGTTAAATATTCAATTTTCTCTCAATGGACTCATTAATTTGGTTGATTTTGAAACATGAACCTAAAGACATCTTGCATATACTTTGTAACTGCTCTTAGATTTCTCTGTACCTATAGAAGCATAACAGGACATTTGTAATGTTAACCTTTATAATGTGATACAAAACTGTATACTGTATACTTTTTCAATAGCTCCGTGAGAAGTACTGGTAGTCCAAGCTATACAAACATGTTATTTTTGACTTGTGTATCTAGCAAATGAGGAAGACTATGGAGTTACAGTACAGATTTTCATGAGATCTCTCTCCAGACAATGTTATCCATAAAGAACACATACTGACTCCTATGCAATGTGTTTCTGTAGTTCAAAGTAGATGCCTTATGCTGAGTTAATGAGCTGGAGTCAAATCAGAAACGTAGAAGTCATTTTCCTACCAAAAATATAACTGCAGTGATACCTCTAGCAAGATACAATCACCCCTTTAGCCTACCACACACTGTTGAAAGGCTGGTTTGAAAACTGACCCTTCTCTCAGGAAGTTTTGTGTTTGATCAAAAGACCCACTAAGGACCCCTGCTGCAAGTAATTAAGTAATTAAGTTGTGCTTTCAGAGGTTTTTCTCCAAGTCAACAACTACTTGCAGCTATTTAATGATAGTTTATGAGATCCTGGACAGTAGTACCTAAAACTGCAAAACTGGTAACACGAACTTCATGGCTGAGGCAATGAAACCATTGAATTTAGTGTCAGAAAACGATCACCTTGTTATTTCCAGTAGCTTTTAATACAGCAGATGAGAGACTTCTAGTATAAAAATGTAGTTTGCACAATAAAAGACTGGGTTTTTTACACAAATATATATTTTAAAATAGCATTTAATGTGGGTTGCTGCCTCAGAACGATAACAGGAAATACCATTCTAAACCTGTACTAACAGTGTAATGAAATTTCTGATGCAAAGTCTGGTGGTTGGGTATCTACCCTTCTTAAATTTAGTCTGTACAGAGGTTGGTGCTTTTCCGTTTATATAAGAGAAGTGAAGAAATCCAGGAATGTTCAAATCCAAGTAGCAGGCAGATGTAGTTCAGAGTTTTCTAGAGCTTGGCAGGTTTTCCTCAGCAATTATGAAAGGAGTATATAAAATTTGAATCTGAATTCAGCTTACAGATTTGTAATGTTTCCTATTGACCTGCATGTCTGCCTGATTTCAAACAGTCCTTAGAGACAGGGTTTAGTGATAGTTTTTGTCAGTGTTGATGGTTGGACTAGATGCTCTGAAAGATCCCTTTCAACCTAGACAATTCTAGTAAGCTAATTTCAGCCTCAAATCTCTTCTTAAAAGTATCTGTATAACAAATACTTACACTTTCTCCAAGGAAGAACCTTACATTTTGAATTTTGAATGGCATCTTTCAATTCTTTCTAAAGAGAAAAGCAAATAAAGAGGAGGAAAAATGGCAGCAGCAGAGAGCAGTGTCAGGTTGTGTATCTTTATTTAATTCCAGAAAAAAGGTGTGTGTATATATATATATATATATAATAATAATTGCATCTTCAAAATGTACAGACAAGATTGTTGCCTGACAAGCTAACATGTAAGTTACTATGTAGTTACATGTAAGTACATGTAAGTTACATGTACTAACAAGTACAAAGAATATTTCACAGTAATTGCTGCTCTGAAGTGATCTGGATGATCCAGGACTGGTATTTGTACTTCTTTCTACTTCGAGAATTAACTTTATTCTAGACTGTATGCTAAAACTGAAAATTGCCATTGGCTACTGTAGCATTTGCAGTCTGAAATCCTGTGACTGTCTCACTTCCTTGTCATTTAACATTTTCTCTTTCCCGCTTTGAGGCATTGGTAATTTTGAAGTATACAGGAGCCTGCCTTCAAGAACTACCAAGTACTGTTTTCACCTTAGATGACTTTCTGGATATAAATAGGAGAATATATTTGTAAACTATTTTTGAAACAATATGCCAATGAAAACATTTTATTGCTACAAATGCTCGTGTTTTGTTTTGATTTTTAATAACAGCAACAAGGCCACATTAATGAATGCTCCAGAATGTAGGGGACCTGAAGCAATAGTGTGGGGTTGCTGGAGCAAACAATACTGATGTAGTTTTACAGTGTAAGACTCTTGAACAGATTTGACCACATTACAAAATGTGGTGTTTCCTCATTTATAAAGAGGCTATAATGATCCTGTTGAAAAATGACACACTGACCTGCATCCCACAGACTCAAAAAACACAATGGGAAAGTCACTGAATATCGTATTAAGGAGCTCTAAGTTTTCATGCTTTGCTGGATGCATGGTCATTTAGGTAGTTTATCTTCAAGAAATGATAGCAGTTAGAAATGCTTTTAGCAGTTTATTTTTCAACAATTGCATATGATTATTTTCTTTTACCTTCACCCCAGAGAGATGCATTTAAAGTTCCGTAAGCAGTCATATAAAGTAACCATTCATGATAAATTGCATTTTCAGTAATAATGACTTTCATTTTGAATGTCTAGCTATGTGAGTTCTCCCATCTGAACTGACAATTAGAATAGTTTTTCCTGAGGAATAGTATAGGAATTCAATATGGTTACTATTATTCTGGTGGTTGTTAAGAGAAGTAGTGATTTACTGCATATTGTGTGCACTAGATCCACAGAATCTTTGTGATAGCACTCTTTATAATACTTATAATAACTATGACATCCAAAAGCAATCTTGATGCATCTGGATCTAAGTGCAGTGAAACACATTGGAATTGGTGATAATTTGCTTAGCTAAGTTTCTGTAGTTTCTGCTGTTTTCTCAATATGCAACAAAGAAAAGAAAAAAAAAAAGAAAGAGTAGGTAGGAAGAAAGGCATTTAGAGGTTGTATTCTTCCTTAAGCCTTGGCTTGTGGTATACAGATTTTCACTCTTCGTGATTAGATAACACATATTTACAACTGTCTCATGTTGAGAGCTAAAACTGGGAAAAGCTATGCTGTCAAGATGGAGCTGAAAAGTCAGTAGAATAGAGGACAGCAGAACAACAGGAGACTGCAGAAGATATTTCTTGCTGGAAGCAAGAGGGTATCAATTACTCGTCAAGAGCTGTTCAGGTTCAGCTCACCAGGTTTGACCCACATTGATTTTAGTGATATTCAGATGCACATATTTACAGAAGAAACTAATGCAATGTGAAGAAAATAAAAGACAAATTAGTGGGAAGTATAAAAATGCCTTTCTCGAAGTGGCTGCCCCTCCCAAGGTTGGACAGTTGTCAGGCATGTCATCTTGCAGCATTGAACTGAGACTTCAGCATGATTTTTTGGGACTTCAGCCTAATTCACCAGAGGCTTCAGATGTTCCTTAGCTAACTGATCCGTCAGTAGTCAGATATGCAGTGGACCATGATTCAAAACTACTGTGAACAAGGCACTGCTCAATAGCACCAGAACTTACAATAATAAATCTTATATTTAATGGCCTCTGAACAACAGCCAGTGTTCAGTTTTCAAATCACCGTTCATTTGAATTTGGTCTACAATGAACATTTTTGAGTATCTGTGAAGAAATCCCAAGCGATTTTTAATCTCACACTTCAGTAACTAACACTTCCTCAGTGGTGGAAGAAGAAACAGAAACTTGTTTTTATTTTTATGTGTGGTTTTCTACACAGACAAGATGCTACACAGCTAGCATGACAGAGATCCCCAAATGTACATTAATCTACTGTACATGTACACTCATATAAGAAGTAATAAAAGGGGATGGTACCACAGAATATGAAACATACTTGAGTCAGAAAATAGCACAATTCAGGAAACAGCACTAAACTGTACGTGGTATTTTTGTTAAAATAAATCATCACTACCCACAGAATTCCAACAGAA
This sequence comes from Scolopax mira, assembly GCA_004320125.1. NCBI lineage: Eukaryota > Metazoa > Chordata > Aves > Charadriiformes > Scolopacidae > Scolopax > Scolopax mira. The sequence continues at coordinate 8,643 of BJBW01003267.1, forward strand.
CAAGTTTTCCCTTGCTAATTTATGAGATAATGGGTAAATGCATACTGAAAGTAGGAACATGGATACAGTTTTGCTAGAATACAGGTGGACCTGTAGAACAAAGAGCACCCATGATCTTTAGATGGAAAGCAGTGCAAGAGAAAAAGGCCACTGCTCACTCACAACATTCAACTATAATGCTGGATTTCACAGGGTCTCAGAAATTTTCCTGGGATATAAAATGCAAAGAGTTCTTTGCCACACTCCATCTGCTCTTGAAAAAGAGACATGAGAAATAAGAGCTAATGACTCTGCAGCTGAGTGTTTTGGAGAAAGGGAAACTTTGGAGAAAGGGAAATGTAATTCACCTTAGTTGAAGATGAAACTTCTAGCAGGTACACTTAATTAGAAACAACAGCAAATGAGCAGTATCAAGATGCACAGGAAGCCTGCCCCCTATTTTTTTGAATAGGTTGGCTAAATTATTTTTATTCTGTCACTTCTACCAGGTCTCTATACTTTGGAAAATGACTAGAAGTTGAGTACTCTCTCAAACAGTCCAAGGAGGAATGAAACAACATAATTGCAAATAGTTTGTGGTTCTCAAGTAAGGAGATATCCTGGAATAATATGCTGTAATCGTTATTAAGAATTCAGCATTTCGTTTACAGTTGCATCTCACCATCTTTTCCAACTCAGCTTTTAACAAATATTTCACTGAATTCTGTATTGCTCATGAAGTTAAAAATCATAATGTAAGAAGCTTGCAGGCAGCTATAGGCAAAAGCAAAATAGGGAGTGCTGACTTCCTATTGTGGGGGACAGTGAAATATCTGTGGCTCCGCATCCTCCTTGGCTACTGTGTAGTCCAGGAAATGGATGGTCACTCATAAAAACATTTTTAAAAGGGTGCTATCACCACCCTTTCCAGCTCCAGCATGCAGCAACTGGCCTATCCACTGCTGATCACCCAGGAGCAATGAGTTCTAGGCTGTCTTTAGATCTGATCTTTGAGGATCCTTTTGGGCAGCAAAATTCAGTTCTGCCTACACATCAGCTTTTGGCAAAAAAAAAAAACCCAATAAAAATTCTCCTTGCATTATGAAATGGTTGGTAATACTTAGTCAGAGCAAAGTATATCTGGTGTTGTTGACTAACTTAATGACCACCTTTCCTGCAGAGCTTAAAAAGCGATACAGAGAAGCAGGTCTTTTACACACTGCAGCAGCCACAAACGGCTTTGGTTGTGTTTGTAGGTTGGACATCTGCATTGTGATGACCAGAAATAATAAATAATTTAGTTTTCTATTCTGTAGGAAGCGTAGAGGTAAATAATGAATTAAAAAGTTGTACAAGAGTGGTGCTCTCTCCAGAGGTGATCACCAGCTGAAAGGTGTGGTGATCAATTCATTTACAAGGACAGCAGAACTGTCTGCTTCTCCAAAAATAGGAATGGGAACTGGGGTTGTTTGGCCTGGAGAAAAGGAGGCTGAAGGGAGACCTTGCCACTCTCTACAACTACCTGAAGGGAGTCTAAAGAGAGATGGGGCTTGGTCTCTTCTCCCACGTAACAGACAATACGACAACAGGAAATGGCCTCAAGCTATGTCAGGGGAGGTTTTGATTGGATATTAGGAAAAATTTTTACACTGAAAGGGTTATTAAGCATTGGAACAGGCTGCCCAGGGAAATGGTTGAGGCACCATCCCTGGAGGTATTTAAAAGACGGGTAGATGCAGTGCTGAGAGATCTGGTTTAGTGATGGGTTTTGTCAGTGTTAAGGGTTGGACTAGATAATCCAAAAAGGTCCCTTCCAACCTCAGCAATTCTATTATACTTTTCTATGAAATAAGCTATAAAATAATAATCTTGGACAAGGTGCATGTAGATGTCTTCAGCAACTGAGAAAGTACCTCCAGCAGTATTCATAAATGAAAATAAGATTATGGAGTTTTACCTGACTTCTGTGGTAGTTAGTCTTCTCCTGCTGCCTTGGTAATAGGAATAGCCAGGCTGTGGCTGTAGTTACACTCCATTTTTCTTACGGCTTTGCACCTTCAGATGTCTTGCTGAAGGAGGTGCAATAAAGTGAGCAGAGCAGTCCTGACCAAGGCAGCAGACAGCACTCCACGCTGTTGCAGTCTTCACTACAATTGCCTTAATACTAAGGCCAGATCTGTTGTGTCACAGAGCCGAATTTTTTATGTGAAAATGGCTACATTAATGTGCTATTAACAAAGGCATGAATAAAAAAAAGCCCTTTGTTTGGCTGGGACAGGTAAGCATACATATTGTCACACTTTCTATGGAATCAAAACAGTGTCCAGAATGTAGATAAAACAGATATAAAAAACCAGATACTAAAATATCTATGCTGATACAGGAGTCTGAACACACTTGAGAATATCCTGGAAATGTCACATTTTCTATATTTACAGCCTGTTTAAGGTACTTGAAGATCTTTAAGGAAGTTCTAATTTTTTATGAAACATAGATTCTCGAACCTGTAAGCTGACTTGAAATCTCTCACTGACATTCAAAAGTTTTATTGTTTTATTCCCTGGGAGATGTTCGCATAATAGAAACCAAGCTGAAAATAGCAATATCTTTTCTAATTCTTGATTGACCATGGTACTAATTCTTGAAAATTCTTGAAAAGAAACCACCCAAAAAATGGAAAATGTAATTAGTGTAGAGACTAGGCTTATGTCAAATATCTACAGAGGTTCCTCCAAACACTGAAACAAAGCAACTGGGAGCACGCAAACTTGTGATATTATGCCCCTTGACTTAAGCCAAGCTTCAAAATACACACTTTCCACTGCCCCCTTTAAAAGATGCAATTTTCACATAATTTGGACAGGCATGATGTCAACATTTCAAGCAGTGGGAAAACTAAAGATCATAATCCTGCCTATGCCTGTTCTGTTTTGCAAGTCACTGCCAATTACTTTCCTGGAAACAATTTTTAAAAAAGGACTATCACCAGCCATATTGAAGAAAAAGCCCTATTCTACAAATAATTTCTCTCTAGATCACTTCTTTAGTCAAATATTCCATGGATATTTGACTATTTACTATGCTCTGACTTCCTATTATAGCTACTGTCATCACACATGGGTAAAAATTACCACACTTACAAATATGCATCCCCTTTCCATTCGGAAGTAATAGAATCATAGAATCATCTAGGTTGGAAGGGACCTTCAAGAGCATCTAGTCCAACCATCAACTCTAGCAAAAAGACATCACTAAATCATGTACCCCAGCACCATGTCAACATGTCTTTTGAACACCTCCAGGGATGGTGCCTCAACCATTTCCCTGGGCAGCCCATTCCAAAACCTGACAACCCTTTCAGTGTAAAACTTTTTCCTAATATCCAACCTGAACCTTCCCTGGCGCAACTTGAGGCCATTTCCGTAGTCCTGTTGCCTGTGACTTTACTTAAAACACCCAAAAATAAAAAAAAATACGTGAACTCATCACGTCTGCACGGTTTCGAAGTAACGGCTCCACCTGGCGTTCTCCGGAGTCATCGCTACTTAATCTGTGCGCTACCTTGTTTTTAAACCGGGGTCCTGTTTACGCCGGGCACAGTGCAAGCCGCGCTCGAGAAGATGGCGGCAGGCCTGCTGGCCTAGCTGCGCGGCCGGCCCAGGCAGGGGCGGGCAGAAGGGAAAGACAGGAGCAGGGGAAAGACAGGAGCAGGGGAAAGAGAACGGCGCCTTTCCTCACTGCGGCCCGCCCGGCGTACGCCTACACAAACAGGAACTGCTACGGAGGCTCCTGAGGGCTGCATGGAGGCGACCTGGACGCGGATATCGGCCAGAGAAGGGATGCTGGGGGAAGGCTCGTCTACTTCCGCACGGCGCTTTACGGCAGGCTGCTTCGGCACTGTCGCGCAGCAGTGGCCAGGCCGGCCAATAGGGAGCCGCGCCCGCCGGAGGGGGCCGCAAAGCGAGGGCGAGGGCGGCACGTGTGAGGCGTGTGGCAGGGTGAGGGGTGAGTAGTGGAGGTGGCGGGGGGTTTCTCACGGAGCACCCCTACCTCCCGGCCTTTTGTGCCCGTATGCGGCCTCTCGGGTGCTGTCGCTGTGTCTGGTGTGACAGGGGAGCCCTGGGCAGCGGCCCAGTGATCCGCGGGTTTGTCTAGCTGGGTCTCCGTGCCGACCAGCCTGTGGGCGACCTGTTCTGGTCCACCTAGGGATGGGCGGCCGCCGCTGAGAAGGGTTTGACTCCGTCAAGCCCCTTAACCTGTGTTCAGGGAAGCACAGGCTGCCTTTTCCTCACGTCGTGAGCAAGGGAGCCACGGTGGTCCCGTAATGCTGTGTTTTCTCGCTTTTGCAGTGTTACCACAATGGAAGCCAAGGGTAAGAAGAAGTTTGTTGGGAAGGGTGGAAAAGCACCTCGTGGAAAAGTGCAACATGGAAAAAGGAAATTTGAAAAAGGTAATAAAGTAAAGGCTCCTTAATAGGAATTCTGGCTGAGAGGTTCTTATTGTGTATAGGACTTCATTTTTTATCTTGGTAAGTTTATGTCATAAAATTGCTAGCTTTTTAGACAGGTGAAGATCAGCGGATGTTGTCTACCTGGACTACAGTTAGGCTTTTGGCAGTATCTCCTATGTGATCCTTGCAGAGGTGCTGATGAATTATGGGCAGATGATGAGACAGATTGAAAACTGGATGAATGGCTGGGCCCAGAGTGTGGTAATCTGTGGCAAAAAGTTGGAGGTTGGTAAGAAGCAGTGTATCCCAGGAGTCAATACTGGCTGTAGTCCTGTTCAATAGCTTCATTGATGATCTGCCTGTTGTGGCAGAGCATGCCCTCAGCAAGTTTGCTGATGACAGAATTGGGAAAAATGATTGATGTACCAGAGACTGTGCAGCCCTTCAGAGGGACTTTGACAGGCTGCCGAAATGGGCTGATGGGGACCTCATGAAGTTCAATAACAAGTGCACAAAGTGTTGCACCTGGTGGAGAGAACAACCCCATGCACTAGTACATGGCTGGGGGAGATCAGCTTTGCACAAAAGATCAGAAACAGCTGAGAAACATGAGCCAGCAATGTACCGCTGTTGGCTGTTTGGATTCTGAGCTCTGTTAGCAGGAATGTTCTCAACAAGTTGAGGGAGGTGATCCTTGCCTTTCTGTCAGGTCCTGCTAGTGCTCTGTCCTGCTCCCGAGTACAAGCAAGACAACGATGTACTAGAGAGAGGCCATGATCGTGATAAAGGGTCTGGAATATCTCTTACATGAGGAGGCTGAGAGAACTGGGACAGTTCAGCATGATGAAGACCAGGCTCAGAGGAATCTTGTCAACATGTACAAACCCATGAAGGGAGGGTACAAAGACAGAGCCAGGCTCTTTTCAGTGGTGTCAGTGCCAGGACCAGAGGCGGTGGGCACAAAATGAAACACAGGAGGTTCCCTGTGAGCATCAGGAAAGACTTTGTTTATTGTGAGGTTGACCGAGCACTGGCCCAGGTTGTCCAGGGTGATGTTGGAGTCTCTAACCTTGGAGATAGTCAAAAGCCACCCAAACATGTTCCTGGGCAACCAGCTTTGGGTGGTCCTGCATGAGCAGGAGCAGAGGACCAGATGACATCCAGATGTCCCTTCGAACCGAAGTCATTCTATAATTCTGTGTTGCATTCAAAACTTTAGTAACTGTATGATCAAATAAAGCATTTCAGCTTAAATTTTTCCAGGTTAAATACTTTGCCCTTCAGCTCTATTTGACTGACCTAAAATATTCTTTTAATTAAAAGTTTGAAGTTGATAACTTTTTGTTCTAGGCTGTTATTTCCCACATTAAGAAGAAGTTTATTTGAGAGTTGAAATTTGAGAGTGCTGTAGATTAGGATTAAGAAGATACTTTTTAGTGTTTGCTGTTTTCTTATGATGTCAAAACAGCTCAGTCCATACTGTGAAGAGATGATTTGGAGATTACTGACTTTGATGTCACTGGTGGTAAAATTCTTACTTTAGAATAATTTTTATAGCTGGGCCATTGCACTATTGCCTGGAAAATTAAGGTAAAACTTCCCTGGAACTGCAATAAAAACACTGGTTTTGAATTATAGGAGTGTAAGAATTATTGTTATATATATAGTTGTTACTGCAAGGTATTTTAATTCTTGTGTTACAGTAATAATTTGTTATTTGAAACAACATTAGCTCTAGGATAACCTTTTAATTTCTGTTTTGTTGGTTAATAGATTCAGGTCCACCTAAGAAATTTAACAAAGGAGATGAGGAGGGAAAGCCTAAATCCATTTCCAAGAAATTTGTGAAATCACAGTTAAGACCTGGAAAAGGAAACATCAAACAATTCAAGAATAAACAGCAACCAGAAAAGTTTGCGAAGAAGAGGAAGCTCCAGGATGGTGAAGAGGGAGGTGAGCAGCTTTTTAAGCCTGGATATCAATGGTAGCTAGGTTTTGGGAACATTGTTCATCTAGGTCTTTTCCTTTACCTTGTTATCACCTTTCAGGATTGTCTGAATGACTCCCAAGTTTATTTCATGTTTAATTTTTGCTGTGGAAAAATTTACTTCATCTGAGTCCAAATTTATGAGAATTAACAGTTAACAAATTTTCTTGGAAGTCAAAAGTAAAGATGCAGTAGGAAATTTAAATAATTGATACGCCATCATAAAGCTATGATTTTTTTTTTTTAATGACAGGAATAAGTGGCTAGCTTGAAACTGTCTTTTCAGACAAATTTGGAAAATACAGAGTTTTTCACAGACAGTGTTGGAAATTTAATCCTTTGTTCTAAAAATATTAGCTTTAACATTTGGAACACATAAATTATGAAACAAAGTTGATTATCCTTTATATAATTTTTTTTCTGTGGCCCTAACTACCTAGATATCTCTTTTTGGAAAAAAAAAAAAGCCGTAACTAAAAAAAAATCCAAACCACCACCAACAAAAAACATCCAAAACAAAAAAATATCCTAACAAGTCATCATCTGTTTTAGCACCGCTTTTTATATTTTACACCTTATCAGAGAATGAATGGTTAGAGTTGCAGGGGACTTCCAAATGGAAAGATTGTCAAGTTCTAAGCCCTCTGCCATAGTTTTATCACTGTTTAAATGGATTTCTTTATAGACTTCATTTCTGATACATGAGAGCTTTGTGTTCCTTCCTCTGCTATAAGCAAAGCTCTACTGCGACAGTTAAACAGCACTGTAGAATGAGAAGTGGAATCTTACATACGGGAATCTGAAGTTCTGCAGAAAAATGTTAGTTGTTTGAAGGACAGTAGAAGGTGTTGAGTATACTATTGTTGCTCTTGCTGCATGTTTGTAGAATGGCTTATTATGGAGTACACACTACATGTCTGGAAACTTAATAGCAAAAAGAATGTTCGTATTAAGCCGCTTGAAATATATAAAATGTATTTATTTTTGTCTTTAGGCTCAGATTCTAAGAAGCCAAAGTGGAGTGACTTCAAAAAGAAAAGAAAGGAGTTAAAGCAAACTAGACAACATAATGATAAAAGTAATTATGACATAATTGTAAAATCAAAGCAAATATGGGAAACTGTGAGAAGGTAATAATGATATTTTTTTCTTTAATTCAGTTGGCTTTTATTCATAATTTGCAAGCAAGACTCTGTTTTTCCTCTTTTAATTGTATAAAACTATTCCCACAGTGAAACTCCATGGGTGAATAACATTACATGCAATTCTTTAGATGGCTCAAGCAGAGTGGTGATCCATGTTGCTAGTGTTTTAGGCTGAAATTTGTGAGTAAATGCTTAGGGAGTTGTCTTATCTTTTGAATCCTGAAGCACAGAGCATGTACTAATTCAGCCTAATCTTGCAGTGGGATCACTGCACGAGTTTTTTTGTGGAGGTTTGTATACTCTCTCTGGGAAGATATGACTCTAGAACTGGTGCCCTACATCAGAAGGAGGAGTTAATTTTACTTCATCTAAGTGTCAGTGCTTTGGCTGTTAGATGCTTACAGATCTTTACATCTGTTAACAACTCTTGCTGCAGATTTGAGTTTGTTCCTTTTAATAGCACTGTTACTCAGAAAATAACTCTGAAGTGTGGAAATCCAGTTTGGTTTCTAGGAACTGAAGCTGCTTAAGTACATCTATATACAGGTTTAATGAATGATAATGTAAATTTGGATTATCAGGAACCAGCAATTTTACTTTGTGCTGTCTTGCTGCTTAATTTGTACATATAAGCGAAACTACTACAAGAAAGTTGCTTCCTCAATTCAGATTGTTTTACTTTTTTTTGTTTGTAGGAAGAAATGCACTAAGGAGACACGAGAAAAGCTAATGAATGAACTGCAGAAGCTTCTTCATGGAAAAATTAAAAGTGTAAGAAAAACTAATGCCATCATACTCAAATTCACAAAAGCTTCTTTAAAGAATGATGAAATATAAATTAACTTTTAATTATATAATTCTAACCTGTTCTTCCAAAACCTACAGGAAATTTTTCTTAAGCTGCAAGTAAAAAAGAACTTAAACGGACTTGAGAGGCTGCATTTGACACCTGGATTCCAGGATAGTAGTCCTGGAATGCTTTGTCGATCAGTTGGCTATTATAAGGCTGTGTCTGTTTTGCCAAGCAGCTTCAGTTCACTGAAATTTTGTGTTAACTGAAGTTCAGAAACAGCCATTCACAGACTTTTCATTCATTAAAATTGTTGCTTTACGGCTTTGTTTTGGAGAAGTTAATGTCCTGATACTTAACTATGCTGAACAGTCTTGATGCTTAGGTCTTGAAATGTATAAAATTGCAGTGAAATACAGATTGGATGTTAAAGTGATGTTATTCCATCCCAAAGTGAAACTGTATTGTCACAGTAACTCTGAAATTGCAAAAAACATAAAAGAAAACAAGAAAGCATTTTCTGGTTCTCTTCCAGTATTAAAACCATGATGCATGTCCTCAATTATCAACAATTGCAAGCATTGTCTATATTTTGTTCAATGGAGTACTTACAAAGCAGTAAAAAGCCTTAACGCCTGATTTGCTAAACCACTTAACTACTTTTATAGTTGGCATGACATGCTACATGTGATATAAAACTATACCAGAGAGGAAGTACATTAAAATATATTTGGTGCACAATGCTATTTGAACAGCCCAGGATAATGAAATGTCTCTGTCCTGTAGCTGGCGTTTGCACATGATTCAACTCGAGTGATCCAGTGCTTTATTCAGTATGGTACTGAGAAGCAAAGGCAAGAGACATTTGAAGAATTGAAAGGTACTTTCTTACCATCTACATTTTACCTTTATGCTTCTGTATTGTTGTTAGGATGCATTAAACCAAGCCATATTATTTTCCTTTTGAATATTTTTAACTTTCCGTTGAAATGATGCATCTTTCTTAAAACTTTATTTAAATGACTTTTTGATTGGTAGATTTAATATTTTGAAAAATCAAACCAGCTGAATGGGTTTTTTTCCCTTCTTCTAGATAGCCTGATAGAGTTGAGCAAGTCAAAATATTCCAGAAATATTGTGAAGAAGTTTCTTATGTACGGGTGAGTATGAAGTGCATTTACTTAGCTGTGTTGCATTGTTTCATTTCCAGTATGAATACTGCTCCTAATCTAAAGTGCATCAATCATGAATAAAAAAATATGTCCCTGGAAACATATTTATAATACTGACGAGACAGGAGAGTGTCTAGTCTTCCTTTCTAAAAAGTGAAGCTAAAGCTGTACACATCAAGGAAAACATATGCCCAAAAAAAAGCTCAAATATATGCTCAAACTTGATCTTTGCCTTACACAAAAAAAATGTCTTTTTAACATTTTTCTCAGTCTAGTGCTTTGGGAGAGCATCCTATATTCTGTAGAGTGTATCCACTGGATTCTTTTCTTTCCCTCAAAAGGCATTATGATTTCTCCAGGTTCCTGGCTTTCTTTCCGTATTTTCATAAATGCCACGAGGCTGATCCAGATTTCCTGGTTTCTGTGCTAAATCTTGCTTCCTAAATGTCCTTCTGAAGATAAAACTACTGGTAGGTCAGTTCATCCCTAAAGTTTTAATTCTTGCTACCTGTCTTCCCCTGTGAAATAGGACAAAGCCACAAGTTGCAGAAATAATAAAAAGTTTCAAAGGCCATGTGAAAAAAATGCTCCGTCATGCCGAAGCATCTGCTGTAGTGGAATATGCATATAATGACAAAGCCATCCTGGAGCAAAGGAATATGCTGACAGAAGAACTCTATGGGAACACTTTCCAGGTTTACAAGGTGATGTTTCAATACTTTCTATCTAAGATATTTTAGCATCCAAGGTATTGTATAAGTAATACCTTGCCTATCTTACCTCCTATTTCTTTTGATAAAATTATTTTCTGTCAGCTGTCCAAACTTAGTCTAGTTTAGCATGTTTAAATGTTACAATTACTTGTGCATTTCTATCCTAGATTAAATTGTTGTGATTTTTCAGTTTGAACTACATAAAATATCTTCTATTCATGTATGAGCTTGTTCTGCTTACCAAAAACAGTCTAATATCATGTGATTGCAGTTACCTTAGTGTCTAACTGAGCTAAGATACAGGCTTTGTTTCACATTAGTGCTCTGGGTGGCTTTTGGGTCAAAACTACCTTAGGCCTTATGCGACCAGAGTCTGGCCATGATGTGCCTGTTTCTGTTTACAGTGGGACATTTAGGCTTAGTTTTTGGCTTTGTTTTCTTTTCCTGTGGGCACTACAGGACTTGAGTCCAAACTCTATTGAAACAGTTTAGACGTAGATCCTCATCAGGCAGTGGGAACCTTTTTAAAAAGTAGTTGACAAAAAGCAGTTCAAACCATAAAAGTAGCTTCTGTTTGCTAGTAATGAATATTCAGTTTATAGAAACTTATGTATACAGTTTCTGACATACTCAAAGTAGATAAGCATTTTATTTTAAAAATTGTAAAAACTGTTAGTTTTGTAGAAAATTAATTTTGTTGGTGATATTGTTCATGAATTTTGATTGAAAGGGGATGAAAGAGTATAATTTTCTGTTAATTCACAATACCTACTGGAGCAATTAAACCTCTATGCTTTTGTTTCAGACACCAGTTGTCCCAACGCTGGATAAAGTGTTAGAAGCTCAACCTGAAAAGCGAGAGGCCATCTTGGATGAAATGAAACAGATACTTACACCAATGGCACAAAAGTAAGGACAAAAATTCAATTTTAAGGTGTGACAATCTATCATGAACCATTTTTTGTCATACAGACAGTGATATTGATACTCTTTTAATCTATAACTTTGATGTTTTGTATAGTAACTATGGTTTTGTCCAAAGTGTCTTAGTTTTGAACTCCACTTCTATAAACTATAAGTGTTCCCTGCTATAAACTAAAATGGCCCTGGTCAAATAATTGGTAGAAATACCATAGTGTGGTGTGTCTCCATAATGCATTACTGAATAAGCTTCTCCAGTGGTACTTAGGAAAAAATATTTTGCTAGGTTTTAGAATTTGTAAGTTTTGTTAAAATTTTCCACATACATCTAATCCAGAATGACTATGTGTTTTCTGCCACACTGCCTAAATTTATTTTAAACTAGAAATGAAATATATTGCTAGCTTATGTTAAAACCATTGCTTGTGGGACAATTTTGCTTATTTTCCTCTTCCCAAATACAGAGAGGCTGTCATAAAGCACTCACTGGTACATAAAGTATTTTTGGACTTTTTCACTCACGCTCTTCCAAAGCAAAGATCAGTAAGTATGTTTTGGGGTTTTTGTCATCTTTTGCCTTTCAGTAGAATGTTTTTAATCTTCTTGTGAAAACAAAAATACATATCTTACATTTATAGTTTTACATATCTGGCAATTCTAGGTAGGTTGTTGAGGAATAGTGTTGAATGGACATTTATAGTCACAGTGAACTTTCACACTAAAGAATTAAAAAAAACCACCAACAACAGACAACCGACAACTTAATGGACCAATTTTCATGTTTTCTTTCTCAATGCTAAATGGTCCTTGATAGCTGGAGAGTTATTAAAGCCAGGGACGCTGCTTCCACTAGTTTTAGCTTAGTTTAGTTTCCTAAGCACTTCTAGCCTTTGTGTCCAAAAGAAATCTTGACCAAAATACAGTCAGATTGGGCCTGTCAGCAGACAAAACTTTGTCTTCTGCCTCCTCCTGAACCAAGCATATGGCTTGTATCACTGTGTCTATATTAAATTCCAGTTTTAACGTTACCCCAGCCATTCTTGCAAAAACTGGGCCTAAATCCATCTATGTGATGTGACATTGTATAAGATGGTATCCTGCTTGGCTTCAGGATCCATCAGCCTCACTCTGGATCTGCAGTTCAGCACCATCTCACTCAAGGTCAGGTGGAGCCTTCAAGACTTGCTGCCTTTTACCTGCTTCTGCTGGACTGGACACATATTTAGTACTGTTAACAAATCCAAAGCTAAGGGTAGGAAGGTGGACTGTTCGTTCCCTATTCTGAGTCCAAGTCTTACCTAATTAAAGGTTCCTGTGCATGGTTCTGTGCTTTGTCAGAGAATGTATCTGGATTCACAGTGTTCTGTGAATTGGGGGACTAAAAGTGTATCTCTTCCTCCTTGTTTTTGTGCAGACATAGTAGCATATGGATATTCTCTTCAGGGTTTGGAAGCCCCTTCTGTAGATCCATTTCTGCCTATGCATACAGCTAGTGACACCAGTCGTGCTGTGACAGAGCAGTTTCTAAAAAAAAAAAATGCTTGGAACGTTTGAGGGAGCAAGAAGGTGATGGGGATAGAAAGGGAGATAGCTTTGACATTCATGTCAAAGAAATTTATCTGATAATAACAAACAGTATCTAGAAATCTGGGAGGGGTTTGTTTCGTTTGGTTTTTCTTTTTTGGCTGATGGGGTTATAATGTCAGATGGCTTCAGAACATCATTCTTTTCATATGAAGACTAGCTTTTGGCTGAATCTTGTATCTGATTTATTACATCACCTGGTGCTTAAATTATCTTTTACTTTCTTGCTTTTCTAATACGCTGTATAAAAAATTGCATCGCCTTCAACGATTTTCTTCCTAAATGAATGGTTGTCTTTATCTCCACTAATTTTGGTCTCAGTTCGGAGCACCCTTCTTTCAATTGTCTGTAATAGAAAACTGACAAGCTTCAAAACAGGTTGGATTTCATAAGATTACTGTGATGAATACATGATTAGTTTTGAAGGGAGAAAGCTTATGTCATTTATGGCCTTTTGAAGTCCTTTTGAGGCCATTTTTCATAGGTCAGGGCAATGAGTGGTTCTATAGAGACAGTGATGCTGTCTGTAGAGTTGTGGGTGTACAAAAAAAATTCTTTCATGCCCTCACCCACCCACCTTGAGATTCCTCAAGGATTTTTCTTTCGCTTTTTTTTATTTTTTCACCTTTTTTTGTTCCCTAGGAAATGATAGAAGCTATCAGAGAGGCTGTCATCTACCTGGCACACACTCATGATGGAGCCCGAGTAGCGATGCACTGCTTATGGCATGGTACTCCCAAGGTATTGTTTGGTTTCTGTCTATCCAGTCCTCTTTAATAGTGGTCTAGTCTCAGACTATGATTTCTCACATGGGTCCTTCTGCCAGCATGCATTTTGATGCAGTTAAGTATTTGAGAGCAAGGTTAAAAATGTCCCCATGCCACCAATTTGCAAATATAAGCAGTAGTTTTTTGTGAATCAAATGCTTTCATTAGAACTTTTATAGTGGGAGCATCTCCTTTTATTTTTAGCAGAGGTCTTGGAGATGACATGTCAAGATTATAAGTTTTAAGATTATTGGCCATTCATTCATCCTTCAGATTTGTTAATGCAGGTGAAATTAGCAATAGGGAGAAGACAGAAAAGAAGTCATAATGTGGAGTGATGGTTGACTTTGCAGTGCCAAAACTTAAAAAATGTTATAGGAACTGTGGCTTAGTTTCTTCTGCTGATACAGTATCCTAAAATACCTTAGGTGTAACATACGCCACCATCTTTGGAAATACTGTAATGCCTCCTATCTTTGTGTGTGTGATAAAACCACAAACAAACCCGGACAACTTAAGGAAATAGTCTGCTTTTTGAAGAATCTAGAAAAAAATATTAATTTCCTGGGACCTAGGGCTAGTAATGCATCTAAAGAAGACTGAGCAGTGATTTAAAAAGCCAAAAGTACAAACACTGTTGAAAATTTCTGCCAAAAAAATCTTGCTAGTAAAGGTGTTTTGCAACAGGCTAGAATCCTTGCTTCTTTAAAGTTTCAGTCCTGTTGAATATTTCTTTCCAAATGATCAGTTCAAGCACACTTCGTTTTTTGTAAGTAGTGAACAAGATATAGGTGAACATACGTAGTGATCTGACTTTTGGTGTTTCTTTGGTTTTGATGGGGTTTTTTTTCCAAGTATTTTTTGGCATCTCGGATTCATGTGCTTGTAAACAGATCACAAACCTCCTTTGTGGTCAAGTCTTTCACAGTTCAGGTTTAAGTCTTCACGCTTCTTCCAGGTATTGACTAATAGTACAAATGTAAGCAAATTGAAGTTACCTTTTGAAGGTGTAAATAACAATTTAGTTATTCAGACTCACTGGCATTATTTGGTTTCTTGTTTCCTTTTGGATAGGACAGAAAAGTTATCGTGAAAACTATGAAGACGTATATTGAAAAAATAGCAACGGTGAGTGTTCATTTACCATTTATTTTATAGTCTGAAACAAGTGATTTGATAGAAGCTAATTTGAGTGTGCTTCGGTACTGGAAGCAACTATGAGATCTTAATAAAACTAGGTTTAAGATAGTAGCGATTACTAATTAACACAAGATATATTGAACTTTCTGGAATGTTTAGAGATATATTGAGAAGCTTCATTGTGGACACTACACACAGCTCAGTTAATTATAAGTCCTACTTTTTTTTTTCTTTGTCTTTTTTGGTGCCCAACTTTATATTGCATCTTCATATGGCTCAGCTCGTTGGTCAGTTCTCCTTGGTTGGGAGTAAAATAACATGTATATAGAAGAGGAACAAAAATTAAGATGTGTTTGGGATGTAACTGAAAAGGCCATTTGAATGTGCATATTTCTTATAAATGCTCAATAACTTTTTAAGTCTGTAAGCTTCAAAATGAACTGACGCTGAAATGACATAAAGTAAGAACAGCCTGTATTATTTTTTTTCTGAGTAACATGTATGTTTGGAGACTGCAGCACCAACAGAATGGCAGTTGCAACAGGATAACATAGTGGTGGACAAAACTGCAACTGTGGAGAAAAGCCTTTTAAACTTCTTCCCTTCCTGTTTCCTGTATTGTTCTGTTTACTAATAGCTGATGTGGTCTTCATCAGTGGTCTCTGAACTTTGTTGATCACACGATCCTGAGCATGCATCCCCAATATTTGTGTAATAACATATAAATTATGTGCATCTACTGTTGTATACATTATAAAACACACAGAAATAGAAATTTTAAAGTGAAGAGATAAATTTATGTACATTTATAATGTACATTTATTAACAATGCAAAAATAGTTTCTTCCTGCACCATGGTGGATAGTCTTGTGCATCCTGCTTTCAGTGTCACTAGTCTAAGTAGTGTTTTCTAGTACCAGAATAAATGAGTTGTTAAAAATATGAAAAAATAGTTTTATATATATTATATGGAAATATGAGGCAGAGGGTAAATAATAGCTAAAACAACACTGGAGCACTGAAGGTGTGGATTCACTTTGATGTAGAGTCTTATGGACATACAAGTGAATTGGATTGTGCACTTTTGAGTATGCAAGAGACTTGCTTTTTAACAATGCAGTAGAGACTATATGGCTCATGGCAGAGACATGATCTCCAAAAATAATAGTATGTGATTTATGTCAGTTTTAAGCAAATCAACCATGGAAATAATGTCTGTGTGTAATGTTCCTGCAAAGCAAATTCTATGGTTTCACATGATAATTAAACAATAGGATTAGGTTAATAGCTTGGATGTGATAAAGCAGTATATCAGTTTACAATGGCAGATCAACTTAATCTACCTCTGTTCTAACAACATGCTTCTCTTAACAATCTTTGCTTTCAGAAGGAGCCTAAATGTTGGGCTTATCTCATTCTATGACAGTAGATAGAATTTGCTGTGGTTCATATCATGTCATGTTGAGACAAACTCTCAGAAATGTTCATTCTAAGTCAATTAGTATATTCATAGAACTTGACTGCATGTTGTGTCTGTCTTGTCTTTGCAGGGTGAATTTTCTCATATGGTCTTGCTGGCAGCATTTGATTGCATTGATGACACTAAACTTGTGAAACAGTTAATTATATCTGTAAGTGATCAAATTTTTCCTATAATAGTGTACTCCTGGCAGTGTGTTTGTCAGTGTAGAGGATGATGAGAGTAGGAATCCATTCCCTTTTTTTCAGACCATTTAATTCCTTTCCACCTTTTCTGTTTCATTATGTTTGTGTACCATGATAATAATTTTTTTCATAGAAGACCTACGGACTTCTGTATGTTCTCTTTAGCTATTTATTTGAATTAATTTTTAAGATAGATTCAGTGCTTGCTGCAAATTGCCCTTTTTTTATATGTTCATTCTGGCTAGTGGATGACTGGAATCTCTTTAACGTCAACATCTTTGTCATAGAGGTTTGAGCGCTGCTGGTATTAAAAGTGATTAAATTGGTGGAAAACTTTAGAATGAGGATGTCGCCTTATCTGTTTCACAAGCAAACCTCAGCAATGTCTTTATGCAAATTATGCAAATTTATTATTGTAAAAAGGGTTCTCTAGCACATTCAGCTATTTTCTTTTGCAGAAGTAGCATCTCAGAAAGTGATACTTCAAGATAAACTAAAGTAAACTTTCAGGAACGTAGCAACAGGCCTGACTATAGTATACTGTGACTTCAAACAGGAAGAAGAGGAGTACTTGGAGACTTGTTTGGATGCTGAAACCATTAATTTGCATTAGTTCTTAAAACTTGACATTTACTATGTTGGTAGTTAAAAGACAGCTAATATTCTGGATAAATTCATGTAATACTTTTATCTTGCTTCCAAAATGGATAAGGATAAAAGTCTGAAGCATGAGAGCACTCTAGCTGTTTCACTTCACCTGCCTGAAATTGCAGAATGAACAGAAGGATAGTATGATCTAGTCTGCATGGAATTTCCCATTTCCCAACCTTCCTTCCAAAAATTATTTAATAGGCTTTCATGAAGTTGTTATACTTCACATTATTTTTACATGCAAATTTTGTCACTTCTAAGATGTTTTAGTATGTAAATTACCAAGAAGTTATGTTTTCACACTGGTAAAAGAGACTTCGTAGCGCATGATTAATTTTCATGCAAGCAGGGTAATTAATGTTCACGTACAGGTTCTAACATGCTTATAGCAGTACTCCTGCTATAGCTTTTAGGACTGCCAGGTTGAGAGGCAGTGTCGGGTAGGTAAAGATGAGGTGGATTCTCCTCATATTCCTCCTTCACATGCGGAATAAGTGGTGATGATGAGTCTTGCTTTAAAAAATATGAGCTGTTCTTTGTTTGAGTGACTTTCCATAGGGGAGAATTGGGTTTTTGTACCCTAGCATGGGGATTTAGCCCTAAGTGTGTTACTCTGGGTGTGGAGAGATGAAAGCGTCCCAGTGTGGAGATGGCTTTTCTTTCTCATATATATTAGCTGTAATCAAAGCTGTGTTTCCACAGTCCAGTCTGCAATGTAACAACTTCTGGGCAAGTTCCAAGCAAATGAACCCTGACAGATCAGAGCTATCTTAGTACAAGATCATTGAGATGTTCCTGTATTGTGTTACGAACACTCTGCTTTCAGGAGGGCTTCTTGGTTCAGGTACTGTATTTGGCTTTAGCTGAGCATCCAAGGTGTCATTTAATTCCTGCATAGCTTGTGTTTTTCCACCATCTGAGATCAAACATAATGGAGTGTTTACTGTTTGGTTATCCTGTTACATCAATCTGGACAGAGGAGCAAAGGAGAATAAGGAGGAGTGCCCTTTACATACACAATCAGCCCATCTGGATTTATATGAGGTCAGGAACAGGGAAAGGGGGTGGGGGGGGAAAGCAGCAGGTAAGATCAAAACCAGCTTTTCAAATGGTGAATGAAAACAAGTAGCAAAGGATGAGGTGGAAGCGTCTAGAAATCGAGTATTGAAGCATGCTCTATAAAAGAATCCAACCTTTTAAATTATCTTAGAGTAGGTAGACTTCTAAACCTTATACTGATTATCATTCTGTCCATAGTAAAGTTTATCTTAAGAAATATAAGGAAAACGGTACAGACTTGGGGTAGGAAAAAAGCAGTGTTTGGGCAAGTCTTTTTCTTTTTTCTTTTCTTTAGTCTTATAAAACTGTTCGCTTCTGTGAATTAGCAAAATTGCTGGGGATTTGTAAATAAGGGAAGGTTTTAAGCTTTTAATTGCTCAAGGAAATTCTTTTCTTCTCATTATCTGTCACTTCCACAGAGTCTTAATCCAGGACCAAGTAATACATATGCTTTATACCTTTATATGTGATTGTGCCAAACTCATGATGTGCACTTCCATTCCAGGATTCAGGCAAATTTTAGCAGAAAATCCCTCTCTCTCATGAGGACTCCCAAGCAGGCAGTGCTAGGGAGAAGTTAGCAACAAGAGACAGCATGTCTGTATTGTTTAGAGGTTGTCCTGGTACTTTCTAACATTTCTGGCATGAAAGTAATCAAAATCTGTCATTCTATATCAGTGGGGGAAATACACTTATGGAAGATTTAAAGAAAAGTGTGTTATTTATCTTTTATACAAAGTAGCTTTGTTATAGGTTGATTTCAAAGTGAAAATTTTTGTTTTTATTTGTACTAGACAAAGAATTTTCTTCACCTGTTTTAAGTTTTGAAATATTTCAGCACATTTGTCTTCCACTTTATTGATAAATGACCTTTACGTATATCTGAATCTGAATGTACAGGCTGAGAAGACAATGTGGTTTTAGAGTTGGTGGGGTTTTTTTCAGAAAAGATTTTTTTTTCTCTATGCCTGGAGTGTAAAGGTTCCAGTAAAAGGTTTTATTCGTAGTTACAGTGCTGTATCAAAATGATACTCCTTTCAGTTTACAATGTTTTAGCTATGTTTTTGAAATAAGAACATTGTCTTAGCATTTCCTGTCAGCTTCAAACCACCTTTCTGTTTGTCTTCCTCTCAAAACCAACCAAGTAGTCAACCAAACAAGTCAGATTTATTCTGTTAGTGAAACTTCATTTTTCTTGGTGAATGTTCTATGATCAGTTTAAGTTTGATTTTTTTCCTTCCCATGGAGTAGTGTTGATGTTCAGGGATTTACATGCACTCCCTTGAAAGCCAGCATGGTGATTACTCTTAGGTGATGTGGTAGGTCATCCTTTGTATGGCTGCTCTGCAAAGGTTATGGCTTTTACTGAGATCATATTTGTACAGCGTGTGATGCACTAGAATACATGTTGTACTTTGAACTTGAATGTATCAGTGAGAAAAAACCCTGTCTTTTTGTAGTATTTTCTAATCAGTGACACTGGTATATCTGATGAACGCATTTTAAACTTTGTTTTTATTTCTTTCACTTCTCACAACTTTTATTCTGATTACAGGGTTTTTTTTATTTAATTTCACGAGGAGATACAGATTTTATTCATAGTATGTAGTTTTCCTTTCCTAAACTTTGGTACTCAGTAATTACTGATGGCTCAAAACTATTATTTCATTAATGTTTTGTTGCTGTTTTATTACTTTTGCAGGAAATAAATGCTTCTTTGCCCAATATAATAAACAACAAATATGGAAAGAAGGTCTTGTTGTACTTGCTAAGTCCAAGAGACCCTGCACATTTTGTTCCAGAAATCATCACACTTCTGCAGCAAGGAGATGGAAATGCCTATAGGTAACTCAGATAGGAAGGTTGTTTTCCCTCGAGTTCATGCAACTTTCTGTCATGATAGATACATTATGAAGAAAAGCTGAAATTAAATCAAAGTAATGTAAATATATAAAAATAATGCATAAGTGTTATTAAATATGTTAATCTGTAGTCCTTACTATTGCATCTTTCTCTTAATGTTCATGTGTAAGGATTGGTGACCAGCATTAAATGGTCGTACGTTAAGATTTGTTATCAACAGTTAATCCCCTTTGTAAGTGGCAAAAATTGTAATGTGTTCTTTGTTTAAACTTGTATATCAAATTTGCCGTAGCAGAAAATTTTTCATTGGCATTACTAGTGTTTTGAGTTGCATAAAAGTATGTCTCAGAATCTAGCAATAAAAATGGAAATTGTTAATTTGAATTCAGTCTCTGGTACCGATGCTTATAAGCATCTTTTGAAGAAGGAGCAGTTTTAGATAATTAGTGAACTGTTTAAGAAACACATCTCAGTAATTGAGATAACAGAATGAATACAAATTAAACAGAGGCTAAATTATTGTTAAGAAACTGATGTTTACTGGCAGTCAGCTTTAAACACTATACACTTCCTCACTCAACGTGTCCTTAAAATCTGTGTGCAATGTGGGTTTAATTGTATGTGAAACAGAAGGAAGAGTAATGGTTTATTTTAATCCTCCAATAATTTATAGCTGCCTCAGTAAATTCTAGTTGAATGTTCTGAATTTCTTGTTGATGTGCATACAGAGCAAGTCTTCTACAGTAACATGCTGTCTCTCTCGTCAGTAAGAAGAATACTGAGCTTCGCCGACGTGAACTCCTGGAAGCCATTTCCTCACCTTTGCTAGAATATTTGCAAGAACACACCCAAGAAGTAGTGGTAGACAAAGCTACCTTTGTCTTGGTTGCTGACATCTTACGAACAGCTCTTGGTGACATTCAGCCTGCACTAGATGCAATTGCTAATTTAGCAGCAGAAGAGCTGGTTCCAGGTGGCCGTGATGGGCAGGTAATGTAGCAGAGGACAAAGGTGCTGACATCTTGCAAAGCATTTACTTATTTTGTATTACTAAATTGAAGTCTGCTTAGTTTTTCCTTTACGTAAGACATTCGCGTACTGCCCTGATAGCACTCATACATTAGACCTGTTCTCGTGTGTCCTGACATTTTCCTTTCATTGTTTATTATTGTTGCATTTGGAGTGATGAAGGCTTGAGCCAGCATTTTGTTTGAGTTGTATGGCAAGGTACTTTATGATCTTGAATCTTCAGAACTGCTTTAAAGACTTTGTTGAGGGGGTGGTTGAGAGTCATGTTGCACAGGCTCTCTTTTAATGTTATTGCTATGCACTCAAGCAGTTAGTAAATTTTTATAGTTCATGTTACAGTTTATACTGAGAATAATAGGGTCTCTTAGCTTCCAGGCATGCATATCTCCATGCGGGGAAAGCTCTTAGATAATAGCTGGTTGTTTTTACAGTAATAGCTGTTTATCTTTACATTATGACCTTTTCTTCAAAGTGTGCTCCTCCCCTTTTTTTGAGTTAAGCTCAGTCAGGTGTGCCTTCAGACAAGAAAACACAAAATGCTGTGTACACTGTATTTAAGATGGATGCCCTCCAGATTTTTGGGAACCAAAATTGAATTTGGTCTGCCTTTCCGTGTCTTTAAAATGGGTATTTTGTAGAATTTTATGAGAACTACTCGTGTTTTCTGTGAACCCTACTGTAGTGAATTTTCAAGTCTGTGAAAAATGTAGGAAGTCTGGAAGTCTCGTAGAGGCAGCCCGAGCAAGATATTCCGCCTTAGTAAGCATGAAGGCCTTGGGGAGGAGTGGATGAAATATGAAATTGATTGATATAGTGTATATTACTGAAAGTCAGATGGTGGGAAGGTGGTTAAAAAAAAACTGGTCAGTTTGATGCAAGTATTTAAATACTTATTTAAACTTGTTAATATTTGCATAGGTGATGACTAAATGGATCAGTGTGATGTGGTGTCCAGTAGCAGAGTGATAACTCAAGAAGGAATATTTATAGACAGAAATGCAACTGCATTTTGAAACATCATCATTAAATAATTCTGGTTTGTTTTGTTTTTTCCCCTTAAAGCTTCACATTGCAGAACATCCAGCAGGCCATCTAGTTTTGAAATGGTTAATAGAGCAAGATGAAAAAATGAGAGAGAGTGGAAAAGAAGGTATGTTGGAAATTCAGATTTATTTGATCAAATTATGACTTCAGAGTAATTGGTTATCTGACATAAAATAAGATTTGTTTCTTTGAATATACTAATATACAGAAAATGTAGCATATCCTCTTAGATTATTTTTTCTGGTTTTTTGCTGCTGTGAGTTGTTGTATGAACAGAATGCCAAAGATAAGTTTGCTTTTTCTGCAAAACAAGAGCTGGTCTGTTTTGTTTCTCAGGGTTTTACTCTATATGTTGGATGGGGTTCATTTCTGTGCTTAAAATGTCTTCATAGCTTTGCAGAATTACAGAGCAATTTAAAGGATAATAAACGAAAAAATAAAATCTTTCTAACAGAAAGACTTGTTTCATTAGTGCTTGCAAGTCAAACTGATCTTTGTGTTCATTAGTGCTGCTGGGTTAATGCTCTGTAACTGTTATTACAATAATTCATGCACAAAAATAGGACATCTTTGCTATTTTATATCCCAGAAGGCAGAGATTGGGCACAGATGTTCTCATCTTAATTTAGCTTTTCAACTTATTTTATTACATAACTGCAAAATCTTGTTGTGTGAATCACCATATCCTAATAGAAATTACTTTTTCCTCATACAAAAACCTCAAAAAATGAAAGGAGCTGGGGATGGTGTAGTATAATCTGGAGGGATTTTTTCTGTCTTTTTCTTTGTAGGAGTATCAGACCTTTGGTTTTTTTTTTTTCTTTCTTCTTGCTACATTCAGATATCCACTGTTTCCTTGAAAAATAAGAGTTAATTTAGCTTTACTAAATGTTTTTGAAAGGAGGCTGTTCTGCCATTTCTCAAGGAAATGATTAAACATGTGCAATGGGGAAGTTTTGTATGAGTGTCTTTGAGACACTAGCCCAAGATGATGGTAGTTGACTGGATTAATTTCTGCTGATGTTGTGCAGTTCCCATTTTGAACACAAGCTGTTCCCTTTGGTTTCTTTGTTTTCCTCTGAAGAGTGTGCCATTCAGAATTGTTCCTCTGAGTTAATGGAATTGGCATTAAAAAACAACTACATTGTTATCACATAGGGAACAAGTTGAGTAAAAACTGACCTACTATTCAGATGGAATTCTGATCTAAACTGACAGTGAAAAATAGCTCCGGTGTTCAGAGATTGGAGTTTGTTTGGATTAGGGTTTTGGGGATTAGATTTCAGGTTGCTTATTGTTAAATTTGCTCAACGTATAAGTTTTAAGAGTAGTTTTCCTGAAGTTCAGTTCTTCAAATTCAGCTGGGTAGGACAAATTCAGTTCTTTCTTTTGTGTATGCCTTTAGTGTAATTAGTCTACAAGTCATCTTAAATTTTCAAAGTTCATGAAGAACTGGAGCCCTGTAGCATCAGTACAGCTGAAATAAATAAGATTCCTTGTGGTTTTCATGCAGCAATAAAGGGATTAGCTCTGAAGTTGTAAGTAACTGTGCAAATTCTGTTTCTTCAGTTGTAGTCAGATGCTTACAAGATAGCACTTTTCAGCAGAAGTGTGTATGTATTAGTGCATTCATATAATTATCTCCTGTGTTGGTTGTTTTTTTGAAAATGATGCCTTCTTTAAGACATGAATAGCTTTTGACACCCTTCTGAAAAAGAAACAGTAACTTTGCCTGCTTTACAGTAGTAAACATTCACACAGTGCTGCTGTTGCCTAACTAATTTTAAGCAATACTTGGAAGCAGTCAAACATTGCATTGAATGTCATTTGAACATGCATTGAAAATCAGTTATTTTGTGAAAGCAAAACTTTGTGAATATTTGGTGGCTAACAACTATTTGATTAAATCACAACTGCAGAATACTGTTAACAGGCTTTTTTGTATAAAGATACTGTCTAATGGCTTTCTTCTCCCTACCCCTTTCCTGCATTTTACAGTTTGCTTTGGAAGAACATTAGTGGAACGAGTTGGTATTGAGAATATGAAGACCTGGGCAGAAGTAAATCGAGGTGCCATTATTCTTTGTTGGTATGTAAGGCACGTGGCTATTTCTGATCAGGTTCAAGTATTAATTTATTGAACAGCTAATTTATTTGACTGAAAATATCAGTCAAAATTTCTATCAGCAAAATGTCATTTTCTGCTTAATATGTACGGTCTTTCATGCCACTGGTAAGTCTGCAATGGAACAAGGTACTGGAAAAATTCAAACCAGAGGTTTCATAGGTTGTTTCTTGAGCTTAGGCTTTTACAGTACTAGAAAGTAGTTCAATGTTGGAAAATCTTAAGATGAAAACTCAAATTTATTTTTGAAATTGTGCCTACCATGTCTTGTTTTACAAGCACAAAATTCTCAAAAGAGGTCTCCACAAATAGCTGCATTAAAACAATTAACTCAGAAATACCTGTGACTAGCGGCGGCATACAAGAACCCAGATATTGGGTTTTTTTTGTAGCTTACTGCTTTTTGTTGATGCCTTAATTATGGAGCTTATGGATGTCTCATACTAAAGTAGAAAAGTATTTGCAATAGACCATACTAAATAGGAAACCATGCGAAGGCTTATGATGAGTCAGCTGGCTCACAGCTTTGAAGCCGTGAACTGTGCAACTGGTGAGAACAAAAAGACCCCACAGGAATCACCTGTCAGTGTCAGGTCACAGGAACCCAAGGTTTTGTCTTCAGCCCTCAGTGTGTGGTCTGTGTTCTGAAATTGCTTGGTCAGCATTGCACTCCTGGCTCCTCATAAAGACTTGCACGGAGCCAAAATAAGTAATAATTTAAACAACGTGATTCTGAAAAATAAAAACCTCTTCTCCCTTTATTCTGCCCTGCTTCTCCGTCTTCTGAAGTTAACTTCTTGCTGTTTGCATTCCATCTCTGCTTCTTATGACATTTAGAGTGATGTTCTTGCTCTTTTGCAAAGTGAATCAAAAGCTGTTTTCACTAATAGGAGTTCCAATCTGAGTTTAATGCTAACTTTGTTTAGTCATTATCATTCAGAGCACTAGTGAGAAGAATTGGTAGTAGAAGAAAAGTTTTGCCATCCATTACAAAAACCTGTTTATGCAACATCATAATAGTCATATGGAACTGGCTGTTAAGATTGTTCAGCTGCTAAAATGATAATACTTTTTCTTTGCTTCTCACAACAAGCCTTTAGAATTTAATAAATGCTTCAAATGCCTTTAAGTTACCTGATCCTGTGCACAGATGTTCAGTAGAGATTTATTACAAAGGCTTGTTCATTGACAGTGTATTAATGTTTGGACTTTTTTCCATAACTCAAGGCTGAGATTCATGTAACATGTGGTGTTGCTGGTTTATGTACTATGCTATTTGGAGTGTCCAGATTAAGTTGCAAAGTAAACCAGTGTGGAATTTTTTCCATGTAAAACTTTCATAATGATTTGGCTATCACTGTGACAGCAATCTCTCTAGTAGGTTTTGAAGACTTACAGAAAAAAACAGGAAACTAGTAATTGCTTGTTAGTAAAAACAAGCACGGGAGCAATCTTTGAGGAATGTCAGTCTTGTCTCCCAGATTCAGTTGAATGTTTTTCATCAATACTGAAACTCATCAACAGGAAAGAGAGATTGAAGTACGGAGAGGAGTGTGTGTGTGTTGGCCGGAATTTTGTTTTTAGGGTTTTTTTAAAGTTTAATTAAATCTGAATCCTTTGTAGTTTGAACTTCTTTCAGTGACTCTTTTAGTCATGACGCCCTTTTGTTTAGGCAGCTGAGAAAAGAAGGAATATAACCAGCTGCTTTTGTTCCATTTCATGTGACACCTGCTTACCTCAGTAATACATGATAATTAATCTCATCTTTTTAACTGCATGCATTGAAGTCAAAAGGTTACCTAAATCACACGGCAATGATAACTTTATTTTAGTCTGGTATAGATAATAATTGCAATATTTTTTTCATAAAATAACTTGAAAAAATATTCATATACATCTTTTGTCTTAAAGGAGCTCAGATCCCTCCCCCTGATTATCCCTGAACTTATGATTGATTTTTTTTTTAATTATTGTTGGCTTTTGGAAGCCATCTGTCACTTACATGCAGATCTGAAACTCAAAATTACCCAGTTAGTCCATTTGAAGATTTTTAGCTTTCAAGTAATTTAAGCTCGTTTGACAGTTATGAGCAGTTTTTTTGTTTAATGCTGGATTTTTAAATTATCTGGTATCATCTGCACCCTCTGCTTTCATTACCTTACTTGCTTTTAATTTGATATTTATAAAAAGACTGGGGCCTTGTTCTGACCTAGTATAAGTGTGAAGAGTCCTAAAGTAATGTGAGGGCTCTTTGCAGACATTACAAGCCAGCTTAGTGTAAATAAAGCGTTTTAAGTACTTAAATAGAACAGCATCCATGACATTCATGCTTCTACATCTGACTCCTCCACAGTATTCTTTTTTTTAATTGTCAAAGATGTGTTATGTCAGGGTAGAAAATGGATAAAAACATACTTCATCAAATGACTTACTGATTTCCATATGTCATTTCTGTAACCTGTAAAAATTTTGTTTTATATTGACAAAATACATAGGTGCCTGCTTACCAGATCTTAGAAGAACTTTCAAAGTAATAATTAAAAAAATACCAACCACAGTTCAAACCTATGTTGGTCTTTTGGCTGTATTATCAGATACATAGATATTCTGTAACAATAACATAAGGTCTTGAAATATCTGTGGATACTGAGAGTATAAAAGCAGTTTTACATGCATAGCTGTTGGCAGATAAAATTCACTTTTAGAAAGAAATAAAATGCAGCCCAGAGGGGTTTGCTGCTTTGTATACTTCTTGTCCCTGGTGGTGAACCATGTGAATCTCTCTGTGTTAAATTCCAATGTGTTCAGCACATCCTTTGTCAGTACTCTTGACTTACTGCTATTTTCAGGGGTACATGACTTACAGAAAAGCTGAAAAAGTATCATCAATTTCTGTTTGTCAGATTCTGTTTTAAAGAAGGCTTCTTGATTAAATAGTGCCATCTTAGCTGAAAGTATAACAGAAATTGCTGCTAGAAGTATGTTGGTTATAATCATAGAAATCTCAGAATAAAGTAGCTGAAAGTAGTGGTGGTGTCAGATGGGCATTCCGTGCTTTAATGCCTATTCGTTTGCCATCCTGCACAGGATTTGGAGTCCTAAGGAGACAAACTTAAATCTTACCTTAAGCTACATTAATTCCTTTTTTGTCTTACTCACTTCAGCTTGCTATGTCTAATCTTTGCTTAAAAAGTAGACAAGACCTTTTAGGAAGCTATAAATTTGGAAGCCGTTTGGAAGAATCCAGGACTTGCAGTACAGATGACTTACAGCATCATGCAGCCTGCTTGGTACCAGTATGTGGGTGTTACAATTTGTTTTTAGTCCTAGTTTCTTTCTATGCTAGTGTCACTTGTAATTCTCTTCTGGGTTGCATGCATTGGCTTGTAGAAGACATGAAGTTTTTTAGGCAATCTTCATTCATCATTTTGGAGTAGCAAATTAGGTGTACCTTTAGGTGTACCATTACTTCTAGTGCTTTTGTGTTATAATGCAAGAACATTTCACTATTACCCAAAGGAAGGGGAGGAGGACAATCACTGCTTAGGCTGATCTGGACAGTGCAGAAGCTTTTTCTTCCTGGTAGTATTTTACAGCTTATGGTGAATTGCCTTGTTCTGGGGAAGAAAAGATATCTGGGAAAGCTGTTTGGTCTTCCAAAAGTAGTATCTAAAAAAAACAACTGAGCTAGCAAGTCTTTGTAGTCTGTGGTAAACAAAGCATAGAAGCACAGAAGTGAAAGTACTTGACGTGTATTAGAGGTACTTCACTGCATCCAGTTTTAGGACCCCCATTACAAGAAAGGTATCAACAACTGGAGTGAGTTCAATGGAGGGCCACCTATGGGCTGAATCTGGTGGCCTGAGAGGATGTGGGACTGGGACTGGTTCAGCTGGGAGAGGGGATGGCTTTGGGGGCACTCAGCATCATTGCTGGCACCAGAGGGGGATGGAGGAGCACTGGGCCTGTGCAGTGGAAGACTGAGAGGCAGCAGTACCAGCTGAAACAGGAGAGGTTCAGTCTGGAGGTAAGGAGAGGACATTTGCCTCATGAGGACAAACCAGCAGTAGGGGCAGGGCCTAAGGAGGTTGGTCTGTTTCCTGCATTCTGGGATTCCAAGCCTGGACTGGGTGAAACCCTGAGCAGCCTGGTCTGACCCAGTGCTTGAACCTGCTTTGAACAGGGATCTGCAGATCCTTCAGGTCCGGTTTATCCTGTGGTGGAGGTGTTCTCACTTGGTGTTTCGTGCTGTGCGGAAAGTTTTATGTCTGTTTCTAATGGGAGGTGAAAAGGACAGTATATATTCTTCCTAAAAAGCTATTCTTGCCTTACATGGACAGCTTCTTTTCCAATGGCCTACTTGCTGACCATTTATGTCCTCGATTTTTTTTTTCCTGTTTCTTGTAGCCTTCTCCGGAGTACCGATCAAAAAGTGGCAAATACAGTCAAAAAAGGACTGAAAAAGCTTGTGCCAAAGTTAAAGCTGAATAAAAATGTAAAAGGAATAGAAGCATTACTGGAAAAATTGACTTCCTAGTGTAAATGAAGATAAAAAGACAATTTACATCAATGCAACCAAGAGAGTTGGTAAGATTTTACACTGTGGTTGTTTTAAGCAGCAGTGTATACGTTTGTAAGTTAATTAATTTTTGAAACAACTATTCTGTTGTACTAATTCTGTTGTGTGCAGTACATGGTTGTTCCCAGAGGCTGAAATATCAAGAAGATTTAAGAGCTAGTAGAAGCTTCTGAACGTGTAATCAAGAAGATAAATCTTTCCTGATAACTTGCACAAAAATTATTTGAGTCTTGTTAAAATTTGTGTGTATGTTGTCATGGTTACCATAGAAACAGAAGCATCTGTTCTGGAGATATTCTTATGTACTGGGTAAATACACTTGTTCTTAATCCTCTTCCCTCCTGGTTTCCTCAAAAAATCAAAGCAGAAAAACAACTCAAGTCCCATGCTTACCCTGTGAAGGAGTGATGAAGGCTCTTATTCTTCAGGAACTAACAAGAATAGAATGAAAATAATGTCTTTTTTCAAAGAAGACCAATGCAACATACTGGATCAATTCTCATATTCCCTTACTACCTTTTCACACAAAACACGTTTTATCAGGAATGCCTATAAATCAATAAATTTTTAAAATTAAAAGTCTCAGTATTTTTTTTGTCCCCCTAAGTCTCTTGTTTGCACCTGTTTTACAAACAGAGAAAAGCTTTGTGATGACCTCTTAGATGAATACTTCTAGCACCTGTTCATATACACCTGTAGAAGCGGCTGTGGGGAAGAAAACTTGTAAGATTTTTGTATTTTGTGAAGTGTAAATGCAGTTGAAAGACACCTTCTAATTGAAAGAGCATAAAAATCCAACAATTAGAACCATATTCTTTGACAGCAGATGACAAGATGACTAGACCCACGTAAACTAGTATGGCCCTCAGCAAAACTTTACATACATGGCTGTTGCAAGAGAAAATCATAATGGTATATAATGTTGAATTAAGCATATGTAAAGAATTACTGCTAATAACCAAGCCTAAGCTCACCTGGCATATTTTCCAGTTTTTCAGCCATCAGTGGCTTTTCCTTCTCTCAGTTGCTCCTCCTAGTAGAGCTCCTAAATATTTGTTGTTGATTCATTACTTTGGATGCTACAGCAAATTGGGTTAGGGCCTCTGCATACACTTAAAATAAAAAATAACATCAAGGAAAGCTTGCACTGCTGAAATTGCAGTTACACAGACTGGGAAAAGGTGAAGAATACAGTATGACAGATATATATTTCTTAAGTGGTAATCCTTCACTGTAATGCCTGTTCCTCTTTACTAGATGGTTAATACAATAGTATCTACCATTTACAGGCCTTGAAAAAGGCTACATATCCAAAAAGTCCAGGGTCTCAAAGCCAGACAGAGAAAGCAAAATAAGGGGCTTTAAACAAAACCAAAAAATTATTGCCAGTGCAAGATGGTCCTACTTACAGAATGGAGCACGTAAGGGAGTGACTGAATCCAAGAGATTTAATCCCCAAACAGAAAAGAGGAGAAAAGTGCTGGAAGAACAATATGGTCAGAGTAAATGAACTTTTGCATTTTCATAAAGCATCTGAGGAATACTGAACACACTAGCGAGGCAAAAGGAGTTGGTTTTGACAACAATTTGAGCTCGATAGTGTGAACTTTCAAATGGCCACTACAGATTTTTGTCTTGATTAATGCAATGAATATTTACATGAATCTGCTTTGAAGATGGAAGAAATAACACTGCCCCCTGCTTTTAATATTCGATTAGTACCATTTTTAATTTTTTAGACATACCACAGGAACTGAGAACACTTATTTAGAAACCCTTAGGTGCCGAGTGGTGTGCATACCTGGATATGGCCTTGTGTCCATTCTGACAAGTCATCTAGACAAGAAGGAAAGGAGTAAGAAAGAAAATCTCACTATTTATTTATTATGTCTATTATTTTATTTACTCAGTATTTATTTATTATTTATTATCACAGTCTGCCTGCAATGTGTATTATTGTCCCAAAAACATTCTCCCTTTTTTTTCCAGCTACGTCAGTCATCCTGCATTTTCTGCTGACCTTTTCTTTGTCCTCAGTTCTGCACTCAGAACCAAACTTGAGTCACTGTGTACATTTTCTGCTTTTGAAGAAAAGCTAAGTTGGTAGAGTCAGTGGGAAAGTGACATAGTGCTTGTTCTTGGTGCCAGCAGCAAAGGGGAAAGCCAGTCCTTTTGTTACCTCAAACCACAAAGTATTAAGTTCTATCCCTGGTAGAAAAATGGTGACCTCTTTAACTGATGTCTATTTAATCAAGAGTAGGGTTTCTAAAGTTGTGGTAAGGAAAATTAGTAGTCAGTCACTCCAAATTCTACACGTAATATAAAAGAAATAATATAGATAGTCTCAGCAATGCAAATAAACTGACTGGTAGACATTCAGTTAAAGCAACTAGAATTAAAGCACTGAGTCAAAGCATCAAATGAGATTCATGTAAGTAGATATTTGTACACAGCTTTTTTGCTATTTAGTTTATTAATACCTATTTTTAGTTATGACTTACTTTCAATGCCCTCTTTAATTTTCTTGATTGGAAATATGTCTGTGCCAGATTCTAAGCATCAGTTTATTTCCCTCAATAACCTGAAAACTGAGAAGGGCTGTATCAGTTATTTCCCCCCCCCTCTGTTTTTTACTTTGCTCTACCACTAATAACTAATTACTCTGCACTACCACTAAGCCACAAATCTCTTGCATATTTTGTTCAGTTTTTGGCAGTAACTGAAACTTCTTTAGAAACAGTTTGCTACAGTTTAAATTCATTATCTGTTGCTAATTAAAATGATCTGTTTTATTGTCACAAAAGACAATCCTGTTACAGAAACTAATGAGCTGCAACCTTCAGTAACTGAGAGGATGTGTTTACAAGCATGAACACTTAATGCCAGTGCCAATCAGGTCTAATTGGTATTAACCTTTAAGTATTTACTACTCCTCACAAGCTGAGGTGGAATTAGAGGGAAGCACAGTCAGCAAAGTATCAGTAAATCAACAGATACAAACAGAAACAATGTTAGAAACACTTCCCCTAACTATAACATTCACATACTGGGTAAATGAACCTAAGGAAATTATGAATTATGATCGGGTTGATAATTATTTTTTAAAATTTGTCTACTTGGCTATCTTTTCTCTTTTTTTAATACTAAAAAATGTTCCCCCTTAACAGGACCACCAAAAAGCAAGAGATTACTTATTAAGATGAAACAATTGATTTCATTACTTTGGATAAACTATTTATATTTAACCATACAGGTCTCATGACTTGTGTACATCACAAACTTAAAAGGAGCAGCTGAGGGGACTGTGGTTGTTCAGCCTGGAGAAAAGCAGGCACAAGGGGAGACCTTATTGCTCTCTACAAACTGCCTGAAAGGAGGGTGTAGAGATTTGGGGATCAGTCTCTTCTCCCAAGTCTTCTGTGATTCTATATGCTCCACAATTCCAGCAGCCGTATGCACGGCGGTGCTCCGTAGACCCAGAGCATTTTGCCTCATGCTAAGTGTGCAAGTCGGAGTCTCAAACTGGGTAATCTGATTTTCACGGGTGCTGAACACTGCAGTTCCCAATGGACTCTAGTAGTAGTTGTGGATCATCATGACCTCTGACAATAAAGCCAGTAATTTAAGAGACTGATTTGAAGTATGTAAAATAGGGAAACCTAACACTGTCAACTTCCAGTTAGAATCATAGAATTGCCTAGGTTGGAAGGAACCTTTCAGATCAGCTAGTCCAACCATCAACCCAACACTGACAAAAACTGTCACTAAACCACATCTCTCAGCACTGTGTCTGCCCGTCTTTTAAATACCTCCAGAGATGGTGCCTCAACCCCTTCCCTGGGCAGCCTGTTCCAATGCTTTAATAACCCTTTCAGTGTAAAAATTTTTCCTAATGTCCAATCTAAACCTCCCCTGGTGCAACTTGAGGACATTTCCTCTTCTCCCATTGCCTGTGACCTGGAAGAAGAGACTGACCCCCACCTACAGTGGGGTCTCTAGACCCTCCTTTCAGGTAGTTGCAGAGAGCAATAACTAGTTGCACTGTACTTTATGTTGAGGAAGCTGTATCTTAGAAGAAATAATGGCTAACTGCTATTAAAATGGAACCACCTTGTATCAGGCTAAGCAACAGAAAATGAGTAACTCCTACAGTTGCATATCTAATTGATTTGCTCCTTACTTTGGATCAGTCTATCAGCATGGCATTAAACACCACCACAGTGCACTTTACCAAGAAAGTTTGGGGTTGGTTTTATTATTTTTTTTTAACTTTACTTAGAATGAGAAATAAAATATTGGCTTCATTTTTCTAGATCAAAATAGGGTACAGCAGAAATCAATAGGACATTTAATTGGTATCATACAGAAGCAAATTCATCCTCCCCCCTTGCAAGGAAGACACCAAAAAAACCAAACCCAAATCCTTCCAGTTTAGTAGAATATAAAAGTCTGTACTTTTCAGAAGACTTAAGAAAAACAAAACCAAATTGATCCATTGAAATAGTCAATAGTCAGTAGTTTCTGCTCCCAGAGAGTGCTTAGATGGCGAATACTGGGCGCCACAACACCAGCTATTGAGTCATCTTCACAGCATGGAGATAGCACCAGTTTTCATGGCAGTTAAAATCATTCTCAAAGTTGAGATGCTTTGAGACACTGTTTTACAAATTGGTGCCACCATTTTTTCCACTTGAATTTTTTTCCTATATTTTTCTCTGTTTATCTGAAGAGGTAAAATATTTAGAGTCTGTTTCAAATTCCAATTCTTTTGATAGTGGTCAGCAAGAAGAACAGGCAGTACCAATTTACAGACACAGACAGTTTGAGAAATGTCTGAATGATTTCAAAAGAATCAAAAATGGTTGAACTTGAAATTGTACATGTCAAATTTCAAGGTATTTTATTAACCAAGGCCTGGTCTTGAGAGAGCTGTGGGGTCTGCCTTCCAGAATTGGTGCTGCTCACCAGTCTCCATGCAGCTCCAGTGGTCTCCCTTTAAAATGTCCTCATCAATGACAGACCCCAAACATAATGCTGTATTTCCAATTTTGCACAGTATCATGCCTAAGTTGGAGGACCTTTGCTTTCACAGATGATGATCCAGCTGTGTGCTCTCTGAGCATTTGCCTCCTTAGTTTCTGCTTGGGTGTTACGAAGAGCACCTTGGAACCAGCCCTTGCCATGAAGAGAGTTACTGGCAGAGCAAATGGAGTAAGCACCCTAACACTGCA
Source organism: Scolopax mira (assembly GCA_004320125.1). NCBI lineage: Eukaryota > Metazoa > Chordata > Aves > Charadriiformes > Scolopacidae > Scolopax > Scolopax mira. The sequence goes on from BJBW01003267.1 coordinate 42,537, forward strand.
TCTCAAGTTGCCTGTTTTCTTCTGCTTCAGGTGCACTTTGAGTGTCTGCTGCTGGTTGTGCTTTGTCCTTTCATCTTGGTGTGGTGCACTAAAGTGGAAAATTTGTGCATGGGTTGTCAGGCAGCGTGACGCTGCTCAGACTGCAGTTGCTGCAATGTGTGGACCTTCCTTTCTAGCAACTAACTTATATCAGGTCACAATGCCTAGGAAGATTTTTTTATTGCTGCTGTTACTAACTGTTTTCCCATATAAATGATTTTTTTTTTGTGAAAATGAAGCGAGGGAAGCAACATAAGTTTCATTGAAGCAAAGTTACTTTTAGATTTTTTTTAAAAATAATAATAGAGACTAAGACCCATCTTTGCAAAGGGGAAGGCTTGTGTTAAAACCACAAACATGAACAGAAACTGTACTTAGACATGAAAATTTGTTTTCAAAGAGGTAGTGCTTTAGGATAACGCACTAACAGTGAATCTGCACTGGTAATGTTGGGTGATATGACCGAGAGTGGATCTTAACTCATTCGGAAGATGAATTTTATGGTAGGATTTCAATAAAGAGCAGGAGTGGGAGTCTGTGCCGAGAGAAACACGAGGAGAAGGCAGGCGCATAAGGAAGTGGTCTCCCATGCCATACCAATAAACTAAAGCTGAACTCAAGCAGGTATTTGCAAATTTCTGAAGGGAGAAGGATGGGGAGGGAAAAAAACTTGTTGCAGAAGGAAATGTGCCTTTGAAAAGCAACTCCAAAGCAAATTGCATCGGGACGATAGAAGTGTAATAGTGGTGCTAGGGCTCTGTAAGAGCAGGGGAGGCCTATGGAGAGAGCTAAAGCAGGAAGAGTGTGCTTTAAACCTTGTATGTCTTTCTCTCTTCTCTTCCAGCCTGGCAGTTGATCTATAAACATGATTGTGAATCCAACAGCTTGCCTGCTGCAAGATGAATCATTAGTGTTCTTCCTTCTGCCTCTGAGCAGAAGAAGCTGTGTCCCTCTCCGTAACAGCGGCTCTGGCATTTATCAGGCTATTCATTAAGCTGATTCAGCTCATGAACCAGTTAGAGATTTGTGTGTGGAGGTGTTGAATTAATTTCTATTAGTGAGCTGATAGGATTCACTGAACAAAGGGGAACCCACCTGAACACCGGAGCACAAGCTAAGCAGGAACGTTGCATGGTAAGGCAGTGAGGAGTCCGATGGTAGCCAGCAGCAGACCTTCCCTTTGCAGGGGGTCAAATTGATCTTTTAGGTTGGTTGAGCTGTGTGATCAAACTTCTATTTCAAATTTCTGTATAAAATGGCACTGTTCTCTCTGCAGCGCATGGAGATTTATAGGAATGTGCTTTGTACTGCACTGGAAAAATACTCCCCAAAACCCAGCATTATTTTAAGCTTGCCATGCCTCAAAGTGGAATGATAATTGGTTAAGACCTGTGTCACAATTGCTTATGTTAAATCCTGTCAGTGAAACCCTGGACAATACTCCCTGTTCATCTAAAACAATGCATTCAACCTGCAGTTAAGGTAACTTTATGCTGAACTTGCATGTTTCCTGGCTAATTTTCTGGTGTTAAGGATGATCTTTTTATTTGCTTAAAATGTTCTAGAAATATGCAGACTGAATATTAAACATATCCTGACATCATCCAGATCTGCCTAGAATCACTTTTTTTTTTTTTTTTTTTTTTTTTTGTATTGGCTTTTGGAGAGCATTTTAGGCATTGGAACTGTCTTTTCGGAACAAAAGGAATGGGGAGATTAACCTTCAGTGTAATTAACACAGCATTAGAGTGAAGATTCATTTACTCCATAGGGCTGATAACGCAGATTTTGCAGTACAGATTAAATTTTATGTTATTGTAAATGCTCTTGCTGACAGAACTCCAGGCTTTTGGTACACTGTACCCGAGGAAGATGTGGCAGAGCCAGATAATGTATCAGGTCGCAGGCACTAGATGTTCTTAAGGACAAAGGGAATCTGGCAGCCTGTAACCTCCGGGCGGCAGCAGCGAACAATTTTCCATGCGGGGGCTGCATTTCCCACAATGAGACCCCGCTGCCATCCCCGTCCTTACTGGGCGGCGCGCCCCCGTCACAGCGGGACGTGCCGTCACAACCAGCTTGGGACTTCCTGAATTTCTGGAACTTGTTGTTTGGTAGGGGTTTTTTTTGGGTTTGGGGTGTTGGTCTTTTTTCCTTTGTTCCTTTTTTTCTTTTTCTTTTTTTTTTTTTTTTTTTTTTTTTTTTTTTAATCTTCCCCTACTTGTTTATCCAAATTAGATATTTTGTATATTAAGATATTTGGAAGTCAGACCAGCCTGATTCTCAAGACTTGTCTGGAGCAGGCTTGAGGAGCATGGAGTCCCTTTGATGTCTGTGTGGATCCAGCTTATGTCAAGGTTTGGTCACAAAGACTTCACCTCAGAGGCCAGCCTTTCTATATAGGTGGGCTGTTGCATTCACCCATTGCATTGTCACAGAATCACATGGGGTTGAAAGGCACCTCTGGAGATCATCTAGTCCCACCTCCCTGACAAAGCAGGTCCACCTAGAGTTGGTTGCACAGGAATGTGTCCAGGCAGGTTTTGAATGTCTCCACGGAAGGAGATTCTACCACCTCTACCACCACTATTCCAGTGCTCTGCCACCCTACAATGTGAAGAAGTTCCTCCTCATGTTTAGGTGGAACTTCTTGCATTCAAGTTTGTGCCCATTTCCTTAGTCCATACCTTCACCTCCATATGTAGGTTTTGGTAAGAAAAAAAAAAGTGTAAATATCCTGCTGAGCAAGGCTGTTCTTATGTGAATGTTGAAAAGTTCCTCTGCAGACAGACACTTTCAGTGACAGTGCTAGCTGTCATGTAAAGCTACATTAGCTCTGGAGCCAAAGCAGGTTCTGCCTTCTCTTTGCCAGCTGATGGAAGAAATGCTTTTCAGGCACTTTCCTCTGACAGAACAAGTGAAGGAAATGGTGTTGCATGAGGATGTGGTGGCCTAAGAACATTTATTACTGGTAGCAAAAGACTGTCTTTTAAGAATGGTACTTATTTTATCTGGTTATTAGTAGGGGGTTGCTTTTAAATAGTGTGAGTCTGCTTCAGAAGTTAGAATGACAGTACGGAGTCATTTTATAGGGTAGAATTAGATTCTGACAAGTTTTATTTTAAAACCTTGATAATCCCTATCTCAGGAGCTACCTGTAGAACGCTTTAATTTTTCTCAGCATATTTCCATTAAATTACCTAAGTACATAAAAAAGCTAGTACCTCTGACCTTTCCCTTTTTCAATCTGAGATAAAGAGCTGGATTACAGTCAAATGCCATGTAATTTCTCTACTACTGAATAAAGAAGTCAATAAAGGCTTTGTAAATAGCAGATAAGCATGAATCAAATATTTTTACATAACAAAACCAGAATGTTCTAAACAGTTGAAGCTATTTTTTAGCAATGATACAATTCTCCTTCCTAGGCTTATTTTAGACATTATTTTTCTCAAAAAACTTTGAAGCATACTTAGTTTATAATCTCTAAAATTATACATATTTAAAGACTGAATATTACTATTTGCCTTAGAAGCCTGGGAATAGCACCAGATGCCTATTAATCTGTGGTTTACTGTAGCTACCCCTTTAAGTGCTATCTTTCTGAATGAGAAAAGCAAACAGCTGCTGAATTGCATTGAAAAAGTGATGTTCTTCTTAGACAAGGATTTGTGCAACAGCATATTCTAATTTGAATTCTTTCCACTGTCTTATGTAGGGACAGACTCTTTAGATTTCTACCGGCCCCACCCCTATTTTTTTTTTTTTTTTTTTTTTTATTTTATTTTATAATCCCCAGACCTAAAATGAGTGGAAGAAACAGAATTTAGTCATCCTAAAATGAAGCTAGGCCATGAAGAAAAACTGACTGTTTCTTTGTCTACTAGAAACAACTTGTTTGCTAGATAGAACATATTTTACGTCTCCCTCTGGGGCTCATTAATATCTCCAATTAGTTAAAATAGAAGACTTCAGCATCACCACATTCAGAGAGGTTTCTAATTTCTCAGTGGTTTGAGAATCCTCCACTCTTTCCCCAAAACATTAGCTATGCCAAATTACCATCTCATAAACCAAGCTCCATCAACTTTAGCTTTAATAGTATTGCCCATCTTTGCTGTGTATATTCGTATTTTCCCTTGATGTGGTTATTTTGAAATCTTTTGATTGTCAAAGCCCTGTGGCATTCAAGTAAGCAAGACAATCACAGCTCTCCTGCCTTATTTTTGGATGTCATCATGTGTAGCATTTGCCTGTTTCATTTGAGTGATCTAGGGACAGTGATGATGCCACTGAAAGTCTTAGTGGATGTGGCAGAATAAATTAGCTGAGAATGCTTCTCAGAAGGAACCATTGTTTCAACAACAAAAAAAAAATGGCAAAACTGTAACATTCTATTTCAAAACCAGCTAATACCAGTTTGCATAGCCTTCTCCAGGTTGTCAGAAGTTTGTTCTATGGGAATATGAACTCACTCCTTCCTCTGAGCTGGCTGGAGGTCCTCTTTGTATGGTATGAGGCTCTTTGTATGGTATAAAACAGGCTCTCAAAGAGGGAGAGGACCTTGTGGGAGGACCTTGCTAGCAGCCATCCACAGAAGATTCTGATACTGACAGAGCTTTGGGTATTTGGGGCAACGTCTGGCTGGTATACTCATACCTCAAATTTAGGCATACTCTTTCCTATTGACATGCACAAACTTATGCTTGACACCCCTAAAATAAGAGTTATTAAGCCACAAAGCTGAAAACTGCCTAAGGTAATCCAGAGAAGAAAATGAATCCCCCCCAGGCCTCAAACACTAACTTCTACTTTGCTTGACAATGCCTCTCTCCACTAAGGACCTATTCACCACTGAATGCAGCAAGGCAGGTGAGAGAAAACAGAAAGCCAGCAACCTTATGTTGTCTTCTGCTTAATATTTCATGTGGCAGTTGCCAGAGGTCTGTCCTCCGGACTGCACAGTTCTACTATGTACCTTGTGTCAGCTCTAGCATTAGTCAGAGCTCTGTAAATTGAGATAGGTCACAAATCAATCAAGAATCCAACTCCACACTCCCAAACTGTCACATTTGTGTGTTGAGTCACCGCATAGAGGAATCAAAAAGGTACTAAAGCTGGCATCAGTGAGATGGTGGTACTGGATGGTGAAGGGATGAAGGGGCAAAGGACATTGAGAAAGAAGAGTAAGGCACCTGCTAGCAAAGCCGAGCTGCCCAAGGTGTCATGACTTCATTGTTCACACAGATATGGTGTGATATGGTATATCACCATGGGATATGGTGATACTGGTTACAATGTCTTCTTCTCCTGGGAGGACAGAAATTGTTCTCCTGTGTTTTGGGAAATGCTTTGTCCAATAGCCATTAGCCTGTAGGGTGCTTTAAGTAAGAGTTTTGCCTTTGTGTGGCTGCAGTGTGAGGGAACTGACTCTGGAGTCCTTCTCGAATAAATCCTTCAACCAAAAATTGCTTGGGCCAGAGGGGAGTGAGTGTTTGTGAGCATTTTGCTGCTCGATCAGGGTGCTTTCATAGCTCTTTATTGAAGCAGGGCCTGTGACCCACACCTTTCCACACAGCTGAGTGCTGCAAACACCAAGCTGTACTGACTTCTTGTTACTGTCACCCCGTAGGTCATTATTACTCAGTGTAAAGTGAAACAGCTTCAGTTAGAGGGGTTGGAAAACACACTCCAAGCTGTATTTGAACAGTTAGGGCAGCAATATGGGACCTGTGCATTAAAATCTTCTTGGACAAGAAAGCACTCACTGCTTCAATTTTGATTCACTGCTCATGTTTTGTGTGGAAAGAAAGCCTATTCCCTTACATATCTTGAAGAACATCTACTTGAATGGATCCTGCATGTGAGGCAAGTGGGGTGGAAAACAAGGCTGGTGATTTGCATCAAGTCTGAGGCTACGGGTAAGTCCATTACTCAGCAGAGTAATTGCTCAGGCTCTGGGTTTCTCTGGGTGACAAGAAGCTGCTGAGCTTGCCATGCAAGGCTGGGCATCTGCATGATATATGCAAATACTGACCTCTTCAGACAAGGAAATTAATTTAGGGTGTCCCATATCTTGGAAAGTTAGGTAATCACCAACAGTTAAGTCCTTTTAATGGTTCTAACACAATCTGAAAGACGAAAATAAAGCACAGTTGTGTTTTTGCATGTTTGTAACTTGCCATCTCAATGAGGTGAAGTGGGGGTCAGTAAGAGAGGCGGTTTCAGGAATCTCCTTGTCCTCTTGTTGCTGTGCAGAAGGACCATGCAAATTCATATCATCCCTAGAGCCAAAGTAAAGCAGCTATTCTTCTCGGTGAGTGCCAGGATTGTGCCTGCTGCATTGTGTGCAGTCCAGAACAGCAAACATCTATCACATTCAACTCCCAGGGCTCAGCTGTGCCTTAAAGACATGGTTTAGCTTTTAACAGCACTGATCAGCACACAATGTGCTGACTGTCATTCCTAAAGAACAAAATGACAGATGGGCTTATGATACGTTTGTCTGGAGGTAGAGAATGAGAAGAGCAACTTGGTTACTAATTACCTTCTCACTATTGAAAAGAGAAATGTCCCTATGCTTGACAAAATTTGCATGAATGTGGCAAAATTAATGAACTTTTTCACCCTCAGCTGTCCCAAGAGTGAGCTTAACACCATTGTCTTCAGTGCAGCTCTGAGATTTAAATGCAGCCATTTGCATTCAGCAGGGCAGCACAGACACAATGTGAGAGTTCAAGAATTTTAAAATGCATCTCTGTCATCAGGCTGTTTTGCAGAGAGAGTGCTGCTGAGTAACAGCCAGGGGCCATACCAGTGACTGTTAGCATTGCTTCTTTTTATTATGCTTTTTTTTTTTTTACACTATTTGTATCTGAGTATCAAAAAAACCATATTCTTTCAGATCTGTTTTTGAGGTTACTATTCCTAAATTGGAATGACTGCTCTTACATAAAAAGAACACACCTGATGTGCCGCAAACTAATACATGAAGCTCTGATTCACCTAATTGTTGTTGTTATTTGTTATGTACAGTGTGGGGTGAGTTTCTGATGCATGAGAAAACACATACAGCTATGCAAGAAGGCTCAGTAATCTTAGGAATAAGGTTCTACTGGGGTTGAGCTGAAGTAGAAGGTAAGAATTGTGTCCTTAATGACTGTATGTACTAGACAAAGTATTTTGACTTCAAATTATATTTAAAATTGTTTACCGATAAGTACCGATAAGATCCTTTGTATGAAAGTCTTTATGAGATATTATCCATTATGTGTTTCATCTGATCTTTTTTAAAATGCTGCTTAAACACTTGCATTCCATGACAGGCCTATTATTATTCTAAAAATTGAATAAGTAGATACATTAAATGTGATAAAATAAATATAATTTATCACTTTATCACTTAATCCTATACCTAAGGAAGGTTTTGGGTTGGAAATTTTTCAAAATTGATCAAAGTCAGACTCCAGATTTCATCACTAGTTCTTGGCATAATGAAAGATGATTATGGAGGTGGTGGTGTGGGAAATACTAAAAGCAGTGTGTTGCTTGCCTAGGTATGAAAATGGCAATCATTTGCAAGGCTGCATTTGAAAAATAAAATCAAAACAGTGAAGCGTAGCTGTCTTGACAGTAGAAACCGAAGCTGAAAGCTTAAACGGTAAAGATGCTGCTAATATTCAGGTAAATGCTCTAGGCTGTTTTGCTGGTTTTGAGAACCAATTTCAGCAATGCAGTCAGTACATTGGGTGTTCCACTTGTTTAACTTTTGAGGCTGCCTTGACAGCAGTGAGGTGGCTCTTAATGGCAGCAATTTGTTTTGCTTTGGTTAGATTATGGTGGGTCTTTACTGTGGATCTAATCAGTAGCAGAAGGTTATATCTTCATGTGGGTCTAATTCAGAGATTCTGCGTCATTAATCTGAAGAATGTCATTTCAGGTAGTTGATGAGCACTTAAGTACTGCTCACAGCCTAGCAAAGCCAAAAAAAAAAAATTTGTTGTAATCTGAACATTTTTTCTTTTGGAAACAACACCTTTCAGAACAGATTTCACTATCTACTTTTGTTACTTTTGGCCTTTTCAGTTTATCTTCAGTTAGCTTGGCTATTTTTCGTCTTTCTCCTTCGGCTTCTCTGTTCCCTCCCAATATCCAAAGCACAAATTGTATCAGTGCTGTGATAAAGGGCGGGCTGCACTTTCTGCGCAGCATTCAGATATTTTCTTCATGGCTCTCCGTGTGAAGTCCACCTTCCCTCTTTCTTTCTTGAGAGCCGTGTACTCGTAGGCCTTCAGCTTGCTGTAATAGTCTGAGAATTTATTGTAGAGAATGGAGATGGGCATGCCATTCAGGATTATTCCAAAAGCAATGCAGAGGAACGCAAACAGGCGGCCGAGGTGAGTTTCTGGACACATGTCTCCATATCCCACTGTAGAGATGCTGACCTACAGGCAAACCAACATTCAGCTTATTAGTGGAGAAGAAACATACAAACAGATTTGTTTGGGGATCAGGGACAATTTTGAAGTTAGGGTCTTTGCACTTTGCATCATAAATCTGAAATACTCTCTGCTGCCTTTTTTTCTGTACTGCCCATCTTATGCAAAAATCCCTAATTAAATAAGATCCCTCGCATGTAGTAAAGAAAGACAACAGTCAGACAGAACTCAGGAGGATTTTTAAAAGCTTTGTCCTGCAGAGGGGATTTCCAAACAATTTCCACACCAGCCTGTCTAGAAGGTGGGTTTGTTTGGCGGTGGTGAGTGGATAGAGATGGCTCCCTGACCAGGAGGCAAATCCAGTGGTAACTGCAGCCCTGGTCCTTCATCATGTCGCTTGGAGCAGATGCCCTGTGTCTAAATCCAGCGTGCTTATAAATAAAATATATATAAGTATTTGGGGGACTTATCCTGAGGGTTGTATTTTGAGTGTTACTTTTGTTTGCTATACATATTTTTTCAACCAATGAAAAACACATGGAAGAGCTTCAGCTAATTGTGAAAATTATTTTTATAATGTTTACAATGGTTACATACCTACAAGGAGCTATGGAAAAAACAAAAGTCTTTCTCTGCTGCCTGGAAGTTTTGCTTGCAGTGTATTCTCGCAACGTATGTATTTATAGAGATAAATTTTTTAATCTTCCTGCTCAGCAAATATGTCAGAGGTTACAAAAGTAAGGCGTATGTGTGCCTTCAGCAAGGACCATTCCAGCTTGTTTTACCTGACAGGTATACAGATGGGAAATTTTGACTGAATTCCCCTTTGAAGCAGGATTAAAATGGGTTTTTTTTGGTGGAAATAATGGTATTTAGTTTATCATTTAATATAAATCCATGCATTTTGCCATCACATTGTCTACATTGTTTCACAGACTTTTTTCTGTGAAAAAAGACACCACCATCAGCATTTTTTTCTTTTTAGGCTATGGATATATGAAGACACTGTGTTTTATACAGACCCTGAATTATACCAAGCACTGCAATATTTTCTTTGTAAAATTTGTTTTCATGGATGTTTGCTTATGGGGATGCTACATATGAATGATGTACTACCAAACATTCAGGACAAAGTAACACCTAATATATGTGCTTCCACTTTACACATCTTGATTGTTATTAATTTTTACATTTAGTAAATATAACTCATTTTTCTCTTGCACGCAAAACTTGCATGTTTTTGCCGTCTGGCACTTCTTAGTCTGTGCAAGGGATCTGTTTCAGCCAATGAATTTTATTTATTTTTTTTTCACAGTATCTCAACACACTGTGTATCTGTAATCTAAAACTTTGGCAGAAATAAACCACAGGCAGTAAGACTTTCACTGTAATGCCCTTGTGGCTCTCGCACTGAAATAAGTCTTTGGAAGGTCACGGTGTGCAGTCTGTCATCCTCTAACATGCTAAATAAAATGTTATTTCAAATGAAGAAAGCATTAGGGTACATGAGACAGCACTGGGTAAGCACATTTGTAGGATGCACCTGGTGCTTCCTGTGGAATAAAAAGGATTAGTCACTTGGTTTAATGGAAATTAAGTCACTGGATTTGAATGATAATACAGGATAAATATCTCCAAAAATAAATACTGAGGTGAATGCAAGATGTTTATCTCTACCAGCCAGGAAAAAATCATTATCCTGTGATAAGGTTCTGTTCCACTGGCATAGTCATCTACCTTGCCTGTGACCATTTGGGAGGGAATACTTCCCCTCACGTATGTGTGAGACCATGAATGCTGTTGGATTTTAATGAAATTGAAGTTATCTTAATTTCACTCTTAAAGAATGCATGAGTTTTAAAGAGTTTTATGCCTTGGAATTGCAATGTGCATGCTACAGTTCCTGTTTTGGAGACACTTGCTCAGCTAAATAGGCCTTTCTCATGTAATAATGGTCATACACGTTTCTTAGGAGTATCTGAATGTCTCCTCAGATCATGGTGTCACCAGCTTGCAGAAATGACCCCTAAAGATTTTGTATATATCCTGCATGTTCACAAAACAAAATATAAGGCTAATGTCCTTACTTTAATAATGTATGAAGCACAATTTTTTTCATAACCTGTGTATATCACTTAAAGATGACCTATCAAGATTACATTACGCAACCCTTTGCTTTATTCACTGATTTTTCCATACTTCCCATGCCCCAGCTTAAAGGATATTCAGGACATGTTTGTATGCGTGTACATATATAAATGCCTAGGTCTGTCTGCAGGACCACATTTTCTGACATGCACTGAATCACTATAAATACATGTATGGGAAACCACCACATCTCATCAGCCATTGGTGAACCAAAAGTGCAGGCCATGGGCTTCCAGGACCCCTGGCCAGGAGAAGTGGCCAGTGACATCGGATAGGTTTTGGTCGCTGTCCTGTGGGCCCCATAAGCAGCTTGGTGCATCCAATGCCTATGATGATCAACCAGCATGAGAAGATATTCCCTCCCCTTTCCAGGCCATTTGTATGGGCTTTCTTCCTCAGGGAAGGAACTAGGACACAGCCAGCCCCAGAGGGTCAGAAGTGCTCCTGGGCCCCTGCCATAAACATGGATTATGGAGGCCACCATTACCTGCTGCAGAACGACATGTATGCTATGACAGACTAGAACAAGCCTTAGAGATATGGACAGGCAAGATATGGGCCCTTTGCTTTCTCTCAGCACCTGCAACATCTAGCTAGCCTCTTACTTGATCCAGACTGCTGTGGATATGCACATCTTCAGCAGCAAAACTGAGCTGTTTTTTTCCAGCTGTGAAAGGCTGCAGGCAGGAGCGCAGGCAGGGATCAACTTCCCTCAATGCCCTTGATGGAACTACTCCCTTACCAAAACATTGTTAAAATGATGATTGTGAAGCTGCCATACTTGTGCATGAAGAATGTCTGTTAAGCATTTGCTTACGGCTTGCAGATCTCTTTCCATTACGTGCTAGTCTTGATAAACCCAGAAGTGTTTCTTTGTCTTATAACTATCATTTTGATCTCTCAATAGTTTGAGAAGCATTGGTTAGCCTTCTATAAGTGAATGAATATCCATCCTTGGGTTTTAGTGCAATCCAAGTCTGGATCTGTTTCCCCAACCTTTTAGGGTTGAATTCCAAATTCGGGATGCTGGAACAGCTCTGCCAGGAATTTGCTAGACCCAGGAACCATTTAAGCAAGGTGGAGGACTTTAAACTCTCAGAGCTATGTGTTCCTGGCTAACTCTTCATGTTTCTGAAAGATGTGAATGCAACAGTCTGAAAAATTCTGCCTCAGAAACACCCCTCTGCACAACAGTATAGTACAGGTCAGTGATAGTTCAGACCTCTCAAGGAGACGTGCCCAAATGCCTTTTTGCACTAACCAAGTGTCAGTCTCTAGAAAGGAGGTCATTCTCTCTTAATCTCTGAAGCTTTTCAGCTGAAACACATCCAGTTACCCGAACTCCAAGTGTTTGGGAACTCCCTCATACTCTTTCTAGTAGAGGTTGCAAAAAAAAGATTCAAGGTGACGTTATCCAGCTCTCAGTACTGACTGATGTGGGATTCACACTGGTGACCTAGATGGAGAAAGCAGTTTATCCCATTATCAACCCCTTGAGCCATTCTGCTTCCTTTTGTATTTATTCCTCTGCAAGTCTGGCATGGTATAAATAACTGCCAATGTTTCATGTATGCGCAGACATGCACTGTAGACATGCCACCTAAAGAACAGAATGCAATCTCTTGTGTAAAAGAATGGTCCTAATGCATTTTTAACAGCCAGAGCTCTGGGACAGCTATGGATTTGCAAGTTTGAGTGACCAGCCTATAGTTAGTAAACTATATCTTCCCATCTTGCAGTTGTATGATGGGTCACAGTAGATCTTCAAAAAGAACAAAAATGAAAAATCCTGTGCCCACCTGCAACCAGCTAGGCTGATGGAAGCCTTTCTTTTTTTTTCTTCTTTTTTCTTGCAACACTGACAATGTAATTAAATGAGGAAATGTTTTCTCTCCTGTCTCTTTGCCCACTTCTTTAAAAGTACAGGTGCTGCCTGCATTTGGTCAGACGGGAATTTCACAACTTCATAATTTGTCTGCCTGATTAAGCCTTGATTTAAGCTTACAACAGAGATGAATGAGTGCATGTGTGTGTGCGTGAGTGAGTGCATATGTCCTGTAAGCTCAGAATTCAGAGCAGATGTTCACTGATCTGAGCCTGCTGTTTTCAAGACTATCAGCGACTCTAGCAAGGAAGGGGAGGAGGAGAGAGGGAAGGTCTCTGGCTACCCAGCAAGGTGAGATGTGTTTACTTACGGCAGCCCACCACCAAGCATGGGGGATGCTGGTGAAGTTGGTACTGGAGACATCGTGCTCCACTGTGTAGACCATGGCAGAGAAGGCGAAGATGCCCATGGCAATGAAGAGCAAAAGACAGCCCACCTGCTGGTAGCACTGGCGCAAGGTAAAGCCGAAGGCACGCAGCCCTGTGGAGTGTCGGGCCAGCTTGAGGATGCGGAAGATGCGCATGAGGCGCATGATGCGAAGCACTTGTCCCACCTTGCCCACCCGTCCCACCTTCTCGATATCATGCTCGTGTTGAGAGCCTCGACCTCGGGGCTGGTCGTCATCAGCAAAACATTCCAGCAGCATCTGCAGGTAGAGGGGCAGGATGGCAATGAGGTCTACTGCATTGAGGGCGCTGCTGGCAAAGCGGCGCAGATCTGGGGTAGAGACCAAGCGCAGCAGGTACTCCAGTGTGAAGAATGCAATGCACAGGGTCTCAATATGCTCCAAGACAGGTCGACTCTCCCCACTCTTCCGGTCCACCTGCTGCATTTCCTCCACAGTGTTGAGTGCCAGGGCCACCACAGAGATAAGCACGAAGAAGCTGGAGGCCACTGCCATCACCTTGGCAGTGACAGAGGAGAAGGGCTTCTCCATGAGGTTCCAGAGGCGCCAGCGCTGGGGGCCATAGTAACGCATGTGGTGGAAGAGCTGTTCATTCTCCTGAGCTTCTGCCTGGGAGCGCAGCTCCCTCTGGACCTTCAGCTGCTCGCTCAGCTCATCACGGCGCTCCTCGAAGCAGATCCGGCAACAGCGAGGTGTGTATTTGAGCCGCACACCCCAGTAGCTCAGCTCCTCCAGGAAACTACGGGGGCACAGCTCATCCCGCACCCGCAGCACCCCTGAGGCATAGAAATTGTACACTAGCTGGAAGACGGCTGGGTCCCGGTCAAAGAAATACTCATCTACCTGGGCAGCGTAGTCATCACACAGGCCCAGCTGGCAGCGACGGTCAGTGGAGGTAGCCAGGCGGCCCAGGCGGGTCTTGGGATAGATGGCCACTGCCTGGTAGGTCAGACGGTAGCTTTGACCACCCACGTTGATATTCAGCACAGATGAAGTGGAAGCTGTGGCCGGTGCTCCAGAAGAAAGGGCAGGAGAGCAAGGAATAGATGAGAAGGGTTTGTTTTCACCCTCAAATGTGTCTCCGCTTAGCCATTTCCCTTGTTCTTTCTCTTCTTCTTCCTCATCTTCATCATCCACATAATAGTTGTAATTCCCCTCAGGTCCCAAGAGCAGCAGGGGCTGTGAGTTCAATCGAGCAGTAGCAGAAAAGCCACTCTTGTCCACATGCCTGCCTTCGTTATCCTTCCCCCTGTCAGGCTGCGGGATGGCATTTAATGCCTCCCTCTCTCTGCCTTTATGTTTTAGGAAAGGAAATTGTCGCTGCATGTTAAACTGGAACATACTATTTTTCCTTACTCTTCTCCCTTCTTGGCATTCACCTGATCAAGGAATTAATTCCAGTCCTTTCCAACACTACAGAGGCTGACAAGCCAGTTTTCTTCTCTCTTTATCTTGGCAGCATCACAAACAGCAGCAGTTTTGCATTTTTCTCCCTGCCAGTCACCACTCCAGTTGTTGTGAAAGCTCTGTGTGGGATATAGACACATGAAGACTGCTGTTGACCGTTTTAATCTTGCTGACAGGGAAGATCTGAGTGCTTAGAGAAGGGGATTTAAGGGCTATTATCCCGTTCCAGCCTCATCTCCCTCGGGCTGTGACGTGAATGATTATGGATCCATAAATCTATGAAAAATCAGTAGGGGAAAAAAAACCCTAAAGTTTTATTGCTAATAAAATCCATATAAAATCCATACATTTTCTTAATTCAAGCATGTATGGATAAAGGATAATCTCAAAATGAAAATGTATGAGGGGCAGAGGGGGGAGAGAAAGGGGAAAATAGAGAGAGAACATTATGGATTTCTTTCGTCTACGTTGAGTATAGCATGTCTTGGTTTCCTTAATGAAAATAATTAATCATTGATATGCAGATAATGGGGAGGAATTCACTACAGCTGCTCTTACAATGTTTTCCAAAGGTGAGCAAATAGAAGTTGTTCCTTTTTATTCCCAATTAAAATACCTCCACCAGCTCTTAGCTGAGGAAAGTTGCAGTCTGTGCAGGAAGCTTTGGCTGCACTATGGGAGTGCAGATCCTCTGAGCACAGTGGAAGTGAAGAGCAGGGGTGTGAAGGGGTTTCCGGCATGCTTCCTCACTTCAAACTCTTCATGAGCTTCTGAGAAACAGAATAAAGCCACTCTTGTTCCTCTTTCAGGGCATGTTTAATAGCATAAAGCCACACTAGGTACCAGGGAGGACAGGAGAGATGCTTTCTTTCATTTTGATGGAGGTTTCATCCTCAGCTCTGGTTGAGCTGGTGCTCCGGTGACAACGAGCATTCTTTGCTCATTGTCAGGTTACTTCCCTTTGTGACTGGGAGCACTTCAGCTGAGCTAGAGCTTCTGGAAAGTAGAAGTGACACACAATAAAGGGAAGGTTGCTTTGCCATGCTCTTAGCCTGAATTACATCTTCTTAACACCAGCTCATTATTCCACCTGTATCCAGACTGGGACAGGAAAGGACAAGGCACTAGAAAGCTGGTAGCTTTGGCAGCACCTCTGTAATCCTGTAGCCTGCCTTCCACTCGCAGCTCCCTACCATTTTACACAAGCTGCTGGGACAGTGTATCCCAGAACCCCTGCAGCAGCTTTTTTCCTTTGCTGTCCTCAGGCTCCTGTTCTTGTGCATTAGTCACATGGTCTCTCACCTGAAAACCCTAATACTGTCAGTTAAGTGATAACCTATCTGAAGCAATTGCTGTTACCATGAGAATCAGGCTGTCTTTTCCTCCTTTTTCCTACCCCAAATTGCAGCTTTTATATTTACATTGACTAAGTCTTGACAAACAGGAAGACATCATAGATCAGAATTTTGCAATACTTTTTGTTTCTCAGGCTCCTTCACACTGGGTGAATCACACTGAATAGTACAAGGTTTCCTCAGGTCACACTGTTCAAGGCCTGGCAATTCATACTTAGCTGCACTTGAAAGTGTTTTAATTCATGAATTTGTCACTGCTACCCATTTTCTTTCATCATACAAAAGGCCCCTATTAATAGGGATTGTCAGTGCCTTATTACCAGATATCAATCTGCTTTGCAGTTTGGTTTGAACATTAAACCATGCCATGGTGAGTCCATTGTTAGCAACGTTAATGCAAATTAATGTCCAATTACAAGGCTGTTTTTTTCTCCTGAGCAAACCAATTCAGAAATAGGAAAAATAATAGTCTGCAATGCCATTATTTTGTTACCATAAACTCCTGAATGTTTCTTAATCAAGATTCAGGTTAGACTATAATCATACTCCTCTTGCAAGCCTCCGCCATAGCATGTCATGGTTCTTTTTGTCATGCTCCTGGGTCTCACTTCAGAGAAGTCTCCATTAAGGCTTATTGCTCATTACTCCAGAGATCATTGAGAACTACACCATGCTGCAATAGCAGGAGCTTCTAGGGTGAACTTGATGACTGTCAGATGCCAACACTGCATGCACCTTGACTAACATTCTGAACATCAGTACTGAGCAAAGCAGGAAAGATTGCTAGCTTTGCTTCTGCTCAGACTAATCACTTTGACCTAGATTTTCTTGGGAATGTAGCTCTCAGCCAACTAGTAAGCTCTGCTCAGACTTCCCTCTAACTGACAGAATAGTAAAATAAGGTAGCTATTTTTATGTTCTTTACTTTGGAATGAAACTTGGTTATGAGTTGCTAAACTCTCAGCCTAGATAGATAGGAAAATGAAGTGAGCAGAAAAGTTTTTCCCTCCCCCCTTTTTTTTTTCTTAGCTACCTTATTCATTCTGCTGGTTATCTCCATAATTGTCATTAACAACAATTGCATAACATCTTCCTGTGTGAGGAGTAAAAGAATTCAGGCTTCTTAAGGATCTAGTTAGTCAGGTCCCCTAGGAACCTGGTTTTGAAGGTCTGTGAATGCTGGTCACTGTTTAAGAGCCATCTCTTAAGAATGCAGGAGCAGGCAATTCCAAAGTATTAGAAGTCAAGCAAGCGGGGCAGAAGGTCGACTTGTCTGAGCAGAGATCTTCTAGAACTTAGGTGGAAAAGAAAAGTGTATGGACATTGGAAGCAAGGACAACCAACACAGGAGGACAACAGAGATGATGTCCACCAATCTAGGGAACCAATCTAGTTCCAGCTGTCCAACACTGTGAGGAACAACAGACTTTTAAAAATATGTTAACAACAAAAGGAGGACCAGAGATAACATTTGGCCATTACCTGATGAGGCTGGTCACCTCACAAATAGGGGCATAGACAAAGCAGAGAAGATTAACGCCTTCATCGCCTCTGTCTTCAACTCCAATGATGGGCCTGGGACCCTCAGCAATCCTGGGTTGGGAAACTGTGATTGGGGGAATTATAGACTCACAGACAACCCTGAACTTGTTCAAGACCTGATGTTCCAGCTGGATGCAGAAAAATCTACGGGGCCTAATTCATCCAAGGGTGCTGAAAGAGTTGCCTGACTTTTTCAAGGGTCTTAAGGTTCTGGGGAGGTCCCTAGATGACTAGAAGCTGGCAAATGTTGTCCCAATTTTCAAGAAGAATAATAAAGAAGACTTTGGTAATTACAGACCTGCCACTTCAGTGCCTGGTAAAATTATGGAGAAGGTTATTCTGGAAGTTACTGAAAAACCCTTGAGAGACAATGCAGTCATTGGTGATAGCCAGCATGGACTCATGAGGAGAAAGTCTTGCTTAACCTATATGATTTCATTTTATGACAAGGTCACTCATCTAAGTGGTCAAGGGAAGACAGTAGTTACAGGTTTTTATTATTTTAGCAAAGCTTTTGATACTCTCTCACAGTATCCTTCTGGACAAAATGTCCAGCCCTTAGCTAGACACATCGATAATACATTGGGTTTGCAATTGGCTGATGGGTCAGACTCAAAGATTTATACTAAATAGGGTTACATCAGGCAGCCAGTCACAGGGGGGTTCCCGAGGGCTCAATTTCAAGACCAGTGCTCTTCAATGTTTTTATAAATGATTTGGATGTGGGAATCAAATGTACAGTAAGTATGTTTGCCAATGGAAAGAAGAAGAGCTAGGAAGAGCTGTGGACTCCATCAAGGACAGAGAGGCCTTACAGAGAAATCTGCTAGCAACATATTTAACAAGAGCAAATGCAGGATTCTCCACCTGGCACAAAGTAATACTGATTATATGTACAAACTGGAGCATGAGAGGCTAGAATACAGCCCCGTGGAAAGAGATCTGGGTGTTCATGTTGATGGCAAGTCGAATATGAGTCAACAGTGCACCCTGGCAGCCAAAGGGTCCAACCATGACCTGGGGTGCATCAAACATAGCATAGCTGGCAAGTCAAAAGAAGTGATTTTCTTACTCTACACTGCACTGGTGTGACCCCACTTCAAGTACTCTGTGCAGTTTGGGTGTCTCAGTGTAAGAAGGACATAAAACTATTAGAGTGTGTGTCCAGAGGAGAGCAACCAAGATAGTGAAAGGTCTCGAGGGCAAGACTGAGGAGGAGCAGCTGAGGTCACTCAGCTCAGCCTGGAGAAGAGAAGACTGAGTAGTGACCTCATCGCAGTCTACAACTTCCTCAAATTGTGAAGAGGGGGAGGTGCCGATCTCCTCTCTCTGGTGTCCAGCAATAAGACACGAGGAAATAGAATGAAGCTGCATCAGGAAAAGTTCAGATTGGACATTATGAAAAGTTCTTCACTGAGAATATGGTCGATCACTGGAACAGGTTTCCCAGGGAAGTGTCATGGCACCAAGCCTGTCAGAATTCAAGGAGTATCTGTCTTTGAGCTCAAGGAAAGCTCAAGGACAATGAAAATATTTAGTTACATGCTTTAGTTATAGATAGTCCTGCAAGGAGCAGGGAGTTGGTCTCAATGATCCTTATTGGTCTTGTCCAACTTGAGATATTCTATGATTCTATGAGTAGAAGAAGAAACGTGAAAACCTGGCAGTCAGTAACAGTGGAGAATGCTGTCCAACAACTAGACAGTGCTTTGGGTACCGGCTTCCTGAGAACAGTATTTTCACAAGAGAAAACTAGAATTAAAATGGAAGAGGATCATGAGAAGATGAGTCTTTGCAAGCTTTTAACTTAAGAATCGCTGTTATTTCCCAGGACGGGGGACGTATAACTGCAATGCTTTTTCATTTGGAAAATTAGCCTCAGTTGAGTATGCTTTCTATGTCTTGGTTAAAAAAATGAGAACTTTTTAATTAAAATTACCTTAAAGAGTTTATATGGCTCTGTTAGTCCTCAGTGAATTAGTTTCTACCTCATCAGAGGAACTGTTCAGAGATTAGTAGTTTTTCAAGGTCAGGCAATGCCCCTAAGATCATCTGTTCTGACCTACTTGAATGATGACCCTAGAACTTCACTCAGTAATTCTGCCATTGTGTTAAACTGTGGCTCAAACTACTTCAGCATCTTGGAGACTTGAAATAACATGCTCAGCTATCCCTAAGGAATTGCACTGACAAATTACCTGAGGCTTTATTTCAAAGGGTCCAGCCATGCTCTTTCATTAACCTCCAGTGACTTCTCAAGCTATGTTTACAATGTGTAAATACTCCTAATGGTGATTATTAATAATGTAATAATTATTAATGTCCCGTTTATCATATTAGGTTGCTCAAAAAGCATAATAGGAATGAAGGTAGACTGACTGGATGCAGTGTCTGCTAAAACTGTGAGGGGTGACTCAGGGAGTAGGACAATTAGGATTCTGTTCTGTCTGCCTCTCCATAAACCAGTTCTTTATAAAGAGTGATTGTCAAAAATACCCACTAAACCCAAACAAAAAAATCTCACCCAAATCTTGAGCTAGAACTTTGCCAAAATACTAGATTTGCTTGGAGCTGAAGCAGCCATTACGGTATCCTTCGTCTCCACCCAGCTCAGTTAGACTCAAATGCAAGCAGCAGTGAGCAAGATGATCCTTTCTGCTCTGTGATATCAGGTGCCTTTGCACCCTACCTCCCTGACAGACTTCCTCAGTCCTCAGAGGGAGATGCTGCTGCTGAACAAATGCTTCCCTGTTGCTGTTTTCTCTATTTCTGGGGGTTTTTCTACCTCCCAACTTTGCTGCTGCAGCCACACAGAGGATACTTAGGAAGGACAGGCTGAATGAAAAATGAGGATGATTGAGGGATGGACTAATCAGCATTACCCAACCAACTCATGTCTCTTTCTGCTCACATGTTATGATGAAACTCCTGTGCCTGTGCAATTCCCTGCCTCCATGCATCAGTGTTGCCTGCAACTAAAAGGAAAGACAATGCAGAGAGAGAGAGAGACAGCTGCAGATGCAGGCAAGAGGCAGAAGAATGGACTGAAAAATACGGCTGGGGTTAAGTTGTCAGATTGGTTCCTGAGCAGTTAGGCTGTGTCAACCAGGGCAACAGCAGTGACCTATGTCCAAGGGGTGCACTTGATGGCTGCAGCAACATGCCAGAGCCCAGGGACCTGGAACAAGCTACATGAGCTACCATCAATGATTGTGTATCAATGTGTCCTTCTTGGTATCTTTCCATGCCACTCCATGCTATCTTCTCACTCTCCCACTGAACTTCTGCTGATTGTTGTAATTTGCATCTATTTATACAGATAAATCCACAGTGTTTACTGCAGCTGGTCCCTATATGCTTTTGTAGGGAAATATCCCTGTCATAATATTACCTAAGAGCATATTGAGGCAGAATTATCCACAAGGAACGCAGCAGGAGCTAGTCAGCCAAAGTCCAAAGCAACTTACCCCAGCTCTTAAAGCTGCATCATGTGAGGGACATTGCCATCTGTGTGTGTAGTACTCCCCTACTAGGTACTAGGCACATTCATTGTATGATTCTGGCTACAAAGCTGAAAACTCTCTCGGTTCTGCCCTAAACTGCATTTGAAATTATCAGAAGACTACAGGTGATGTAAAAAATAGCAGAATAAACCAGAATAAAGAATAGTTAACATAGTTAAAGCAATTAATGGTTAAAACAATTACAGAATAGCAGAATAAACATGAAAGGATTGTAACTGCAATGGGTATGAAGAGCCCAAACCTCTGGGTAGCAAAAATAAATGATATTGTTTTGAATTGATGAATGTTCTATTAAATTTGAGCCCAACTGTGTGCTGTTTAAAGGGTATTGTTTGGCTTAAATCTTGCAATGAACGGTGAGAGGGAAAGCTGACAAATATTGATTCACTGTTTTGAAGACACCACGCTCTAACAAGAGATGAAGTGAGGTGCAGGAGACGTGGAGAACCAGACAGTGGAAGCAAGTCCCAGTTTTCCCTGTGTTTTGACATGCAATCCAAGGAGTTTAGCCCATGCAGTCCTTGAGAGGTAAAAAGAGACCAAGGTCCAAGCTTCTGGATTGTCTTGTTTTAATTTGGCTCTGCTTCAGTCAATTGCCACTACATGAAAGAAGAAAGAGAAGGGTCTTCAGAAGATGATATGGACATGCAATCTAGCTTTTCCCTGAAATCCCAGGAAAAGGCAAGAAAACCTTTGCGTACACACAGGCAGCAGTAGAACAGCTGTAATCTGCACTAGTAATCTGCACTAGTAATATGCACTAGTAATCTGCACTAGCAATCTGTGCAGGTAATGGGTCACTTCACACACACATAAAGACACACATACAGTGTGAAAGAGATACCACAGTGAATCAAAGGCTACGAGTGACAGGACAAGTGGGAATAAAGTGCTCTTACACTTAGGAAAAGAAAACAGGAATTGTCTTTGATTCACATGAGGATAGGGAAGATCTACAGAGAGACTTAGGCAGATTGGATCGTTGGGCCAACATTAATGATATGAGTTTCAATGAGGCCAAGTGCCAGGTCCTGCACTTGGCCCACAATAACCCCATGGACTGCTACAGGCTTGGAGAAGTGTGGCTGGAAAGCTGCCTGGCAGAAAAAGGACTGGGGGTTCTAATCGACAAGTGGCTGAATATGAGCCAGCAGCGTGCCCAGGTGGCCAAGAAAGCCAATGGCATCCTGGCTTGTATTAGAAATAGTGTGACCAGCAGAAGTACTCAGCACTGGTGAGGCCACACCTTGATTATTGTGTCCAGTTTTGGGCACCTCAATACAAGGGAGACGTCAAGGTGCTGGAGGGAGTGCAGAGGAGGGTGATGAAGCTGGTGAAGGGGCTGGAGAACAAATCGTATGAAGAGCGGTTGAAGAAGCTGGGACTGTTTAGTTTGAGGAAGAGGAGTCTGAGAGGAGACCTCATCACTCTCTACAACTACTTGAAAGGACTGTAGAGAGGTTGGTGCTAGTCTCTCCCTCCAGGTAATTAGTGACAGAATGAGAGAAAATGGTTTCAAGCTCCAACAGGGTAGGCTTAGACTAAACATTAGGAAAGAATTTTTCACAAAAAGAGTGATTCGGCATTGGAATAGGTTGCCCAGGGAGGTGGTTGAGTCACCATTCCTGGATGTGTTTAAAAGTCGCTTAGATGTGGTGTTGGGGGATATGGTGTAGGGGGGAACTTTGTAGAATAGGGTAGATGGTTGGACTCGATGATCCCAAGGGTCTTTTCCAACTGAAATGCTTCTATGATTCTATCCCCCAACCCATGCAAGAGCTAGCTAGTCACACAGTGGGCAGGACAGAGCTAATTTGTAAAAAAAGGTAGCATAAATATTAGGTAGCATGAAACTGAACTGCAGAGAGGTTCCCCAAATACTGTGTGGTGTATTTTTAATGATCTGAATGCACATGAACCTGTGGGTCTAGACACAGTCAAAGTTACCAAGATATAGGCACCAGCGGAGCCACGGAGGCTATGTGTACACAGCCTCTGAACCCACAGCAAAAGTGAAATAATGGCTTCTTGCCTTGCAAGCTGAAATAAATTCAGTGCCTTGTGTTTTCTATGCACTCTGTTTACGTGGAATGACTTGCTCAACTTGGTGAATCTGTCCATGGGCTTGAGTCTTAACATGCTCAGCAGTGATACTTGTGATATTCACCAGGCTACACATCCAGAAATAGCTATGTGCCAGGTGGCTCATGTGAACAGGAAAACTGTGGGCAAATAGATATATGTAGCACGTGCTTCAGCAAGTCAGTGCTTTACAGCAGCAAACAACATGCGTATTAAAAAGAAAAGTAAAAAAAAAGAAGTGGTACCATACTCCTCTAGCTTAATTTCATAACCCTTTTCTGCAGGTGGGATGCTGAAGAACAAGCTGATTTAACCTGGAAACAAGCAGCAGAAGAATAAGCCAGCATTTTCTGCATTGCATGTTGCTGGGCTTTCCACTGGGCCTTGCTTACTCTATGCAATGGCTCATTAATAAACATTAGCAGTTCTTCCGACACAGGCAGCTGGTCCCAGCCCCGCAGTGAACACAAACAGTAAAAAGCACACAACAGCAGCAGCAGCAAGAACAAAATAATGAGTTGGAATGAGTACTGGCTGTAAGCAGAGAAGCTGGAAATATGCTGCAAACAGAACAAACCATGACAGTAACCCACCTCTAAGGGTCGGGAGGAGTGGTCTGTGCAATTGACAGGCTTTAGTTTTTCTGAACATTTCACATTTATGGAATAAGCACTTTTCTTGCTGACAGAGTTCAGCTGCCAGTTTTGCTTTGCAGATTTGTCTTGTACTGCCAAAAGGGAGAAAGTATGGACATGCTTATACAAAGAGCTTGCACTTCCTTTCTCTCCCTGGAACTTTCTCTTGTGCCTTTTTTTCTTGTTTCGCTGTTTGCTTTTGTATGAGAAAGGCACTTCTGACTGGCAGCACATAGTGCTTTTTTTTTTTTTTTAATGTGGAAGAACCCTGCACAAACAAAAGTGCTACTGCACATGGGAAAGCCATCTAAACTTTAATAGTGATAAAATCACAAAGGGGAAGTCGTAAATGAAAATCTATCATGAGGAACAGCAGTCCTTCTGTCCACAGAGCCATTCCTGGCCTGCTAAGCAGCATGACGTGCATTCCCTTTTCAGATTTCAGGATCCTGAAGTGGGTTGGACACCCACCTGTCCCATGAAATGCAAAGAATCTCCTGAGTCTGTAAGCTGTACTGTACTGGTACCATTCCAGTACCATTCTGGTCAACAACCCTCTCTTTTCACTGTTTGCATCCCATCCCTAGCAAGAACCAGCCTCCCAGGTCACAAGTCTCAACCCGACATAATTTATGATCTTGCCAAAAAAACCCACCAAACCAAACAAAAAAAGAACAGAACAAAGAGGTATACACTCAACCTTGGATTCCTTTTGGTGATATAATTGTGAGTTGTGTTGGTCTCAGTTACAAGGTGATCTGATAGATACATTTGCCATGCCTTCTGGATAACTGTTCTTCCTAATTTATACATTCTGTCACACACCGGGCTGAGAACTGCTGATTCTTTATGTAGACTTTCTTGAAATGAGCTGACAACTGGAAGAAAAGACCACTCATTCATGTACATTGTGTGCAACAGGACCACACAGACTTGGAAAGGGCTTAATGCAAGGCATGTATCCAGGAATATTTTTCAAGACCACCAACAGTCTTCTCCAAGTTCTGTCCTTGACAAACACGTCCATTGTAATAACTTTTTTTGATAGTTCCTTATTCTTGTTTCCTTGGGTGTGACTGACCCTCCTGATCCTTTTCCATCCCAGAACTCCAAGGGATAGTAAATTAGCACAACCTACCTGTCTTCTGAATCTTTGCTTGTTCCTTTGCAGCTGAATTACCCTCACATACAGGTCTCATGCTATGCTACATCCCTAATCTGAAAGAACAGCCTGGCATCTGCCAGACTGTAGGGGATGAATCTCCTCCACTTCAGGCTCCTCACGGGCATATCCAGCTTCACACCAGACCCTGAACATCACTTTTGAGGTGGGGAGCAGTGTGAAGTTAATTTGCTGACCTGCTACTTGTAAATCCATGATCCATAGGGGATTTTCTAAGGCTGTGCTGGTGTGAGATTTTGTTTGTTCCATGCATATGCATGTCACACCTTTCCCTATCAGTTTGGGACTGCGGCTGCATGACCTCCACTTTTCTGACATTTCTTTCTAGAGCTGGTTCTTGCTTCCCTGTCTGCACCTTGTATCTGCATTGTGCTTCCTTGGTCCTGTTTGCCTGCCTGCTCCACAGCAGCAGCTCTTTCTATGAAATCAGTGACACCATCATTCTTCGGTTTTAAGTCAGCTGTACATATACCTCCTGAAGACTTTCCTATCCACAGCATGCTGCAGGGCTCATCTCTTAGTTCCAATATGAGATTTTAATATGCTCTGTCACTGTGAAGTTCATGGTGTTCTGCTTTTAGTGTACAAATTGAAATATTTAGCTGCAAAATTGTTAGAGTTTCCTTACACAAAAGAAAGTTTGGTTAAAAGGAAACAAGCTACTCCTGGGGTTTTTCAGAGGAAATTATGTAACCTTGTGCAGTGCAAGAAAAGCCTTCACTCTTTACTGAGATGCTTCATTCAGTCCCAATTGTGATTTTAAATTCCAGGAGACATTTTCCAAACACAAACATAGATTTATAATAAAACTTTCTATCTATAAAGTTGCATACCAAAGAACACATCATTTCAGGGGCAGAGAAAGATTTTGCAGCCTGGATTTTGGCCAGATTTTGTGTGTGCGTGTTTATACACACATATTTATGCATGTGAAGATCTGTCTGCAAGATTGCTATCCTTATTCCAACCATGTGCCATTCGTAAATCACTTTAATACAGTGAGCTTGTCAGGCATTTCATGAATATAGAGTTGAGTAGTTTTAACAGGTTATCTTTCATTTTCCACCACTCTAACCACTCTTACCACACACTGCACAGTACTGGCTTGATTTACAGGCTAAACTTTTCTAAAGGAGAATTTAGTTTCTAACTCTGTATTCATTTTCTGGATGCAATGCAATAGCCAAAACATCTTTTTCTTTGGTGTTATCAGAAATTGTCATTGTTTGGAGAGTAAACAAGACAGAGAAAAGATGTTTTGCTAATATGGCCTTTGAAGAAATAATGAATATGCCTTTGAAAATCTTCCTTTGATTTTGACTTTGGGCAAAAAAAGAGGTTCTTTCCTTCTGCTCCCCTACCCTCAAAGGCTGGCAACAGAAATAAACAAACAGAACTGCATGAGTGCAGCAGGTTTTTGAATGTGACAGAGAACCAAGTGCCTGTTTAACCTAATCACTGCCTTTGTCAAATACTATTTAGATCATCATCATAAAAATTTGGTTCTTTTAGAAAATACACTATGCACTGCTGTTTTAAAAACAGGTCATGAATCCTATTTAGCAACTATGGATGCTAATTTTGCTATAATTACAGGTTAATTGCATGATCCTTTATGTCAAACTGGAGTTGCCATGTGACCTAAGACCTCTGTACACAGGCAAGTATTTTCAGATTTGATTGGAAGATGGTCTTTAGGAAATATTCTGCAGAAATATGACACTATTCCTCTTGTGGGTAGCTGTAGATTAGATCATTGAATGAACAGGTGGTGGAACCCCAAAATTTGGTGTGGGCACTTGAGGAGAATGTCTCCTTTTTTTTTTTTTTCTTTTTTTTTTTTTTTTCATCTAAGGCTAATGTTTGTCCCTGTTGTTCTTTGTGCCTGCTTAGAGCCAGAATCCTTGATGAGAACTGTGCTGCAGTGTCTCCCCTCCACCTCCTCCACGGGCAGCATCCCCAAAGGACTCCTTTTTCAGGTATATTGAAAAAGCCCATGTGGTGCCCCACTGTAATGAAACTGACTTCAGCTGAATGATAGTGTCTCAGCCTGCTCTTTTCTTACTTATCTGGGCTAGTTTTCCTACATACTCCTATGCACTTTTTGTTCATTGAGATATTGATATTGCAATGGCATTGCAGTAGTTTAGCCTACGTCCATGCCTAGTGCTTTTGAAGCACTAAAGTCTTTTTCTCATTCCCATAAGGCAGTGTAGCAGTTCAAATGTTATGTTAACATCAAGGTTCAGGAAAAAAATTCAGAGGAGAGAGAAGAGATATTTGTGACTTTTTATTCTTTGCTGTGATTTTGCTTCTCTTTTGTTTCTACTGAAAATCCATCCATACTGACATTAGGATGGCATAATATCTAACTACAGCTGCTACCTGTGAAATTGGAGTTCTGTGACAGTTCTTCAGAGCTACCATAGCTTGATATATACTGCTTCACTGCAACAGGGGATTGCAGAAATAAAGGATCTAGATAGCTTAAAAACCAGCAGACTTGCAATTTACCTCTGTAAGTAGCCTTAGAAGAGAGAATGTAAAGAAAGGCTTTACACCTTATGATCAGGGGTGACTTCAGGAAGTCAGACAGAAAAGTCAGGCAGGCATAGATGAGCTTTTCCCTGCTCCAAGTGCAAGTGAATGGCATGAGCACTGACATGTCTTTGCCTGGATTAGATGGGCTTCATTGAAGCTCAGAATGGGGTTGCTGAAGCTGGGATTCAGAACAAAAGAGCTGTGTGAGGATGGCTTAGCTCTAAGATGGAATGAGGGAAGGTGGGTGGGAGGGACAAAAGGAAGGAAGGAAGGAAGGAGGGAGGGAAGGAAGGAAGGGAGGAAGGGAGGGAGGAGCTTCCCAGAACAAGCTGGCTGAAGTGGGCAGTGGAGAATGAGAAATGCAGCTTGGGAAGTGTACAGTTCATTCACAAATGAGGGAGATTTTGGAGAAACAAGCCAGACTTAACTGACCGATATTAGCTAATGTATGATCTTGGCAGTGTAGCAAATGTGATTTGCCTAAGTTGTCAGTACCCCTGTCTGTCACTTTCTTGAGGAGCTGGATAGCAAAGAAAAAAGTGTAATTATGCTGCATGTTAATTTTTTGGTGTGGATTTTGGTGATGCTGATAGGAGCAAGAGGCTGGAGTTAGTGTCCATGAGGTCCCTTCCAGACACACTTGGATTATGGTAACTCAGTCCTTTGTGATGGGTCAGGCACTTTGCAGAACGTGCGTGTGTAATATTTTGCTGCCTCAGATACCATATGGTCCAATAGACATTTTCATCTCCTGTCAGTGATTTCCATAATATGTACAAAACAGATTTCTTTCTCACTAACTTGCTAAAATCATCTGCTAGGAACTAGTGGGTCCTGGAGGACAGTTGTCTGTCACTATTGTGCTTCTCTAATTCCATTATGTTATGTCTTACTTCATTAACTGTCTTCCATCCAATTTTGGCTTTGTTACCAGCTTAACCGTCCACTGGCTCATCAGCATAGTTCCTATGTGCATGTATGGCTCATCACCACAAAACTTGGCTCTGTGGGTCAAGGCATTGAGTAAACTTCCAGGCATAATTTAGCTATGAAAAGTGTGGCACAGCAAGCTTTAGATAATTGTAGAGGAAGCTAAGTGTGAAGAAGAAATGATAGGGAGCAGTGGCTGCAGATCAGAAGGACCAGAGGGAGCAGGAACAGAAGAAGACCTGAGGTAAGCCAGCACACACTGTTTTACAGGTATATTTATCTTTAATCACTTAGTGGGGAACCAGGCAGGCAGGGCAACACTAGAAGATCATACCAAATCATTCTAAGACTCAGGAGAGTGTTAAAGAGGGTGTTTAAGCCCAGCACTCTTTTCCTTACACGTTCCTTTGTCTGTTGAAAGACGAAATGATCCATTTTGTGATTCTTTACTACTCTATGGTATAAAGACAACAAGTTGCATGCAGGATTTTAGCTACTCCTGGGGACGGTGTAATAAAGCATATGACCACTAACACAGACACATCACCATGAATGATAGCTTTAGTATCTTTGAAGTAGAGAACAAACCCAGGGAAGAAACCTTCTTGGATTACTCTTTCCTGGTTGAAAGCAGTAAGGAAGCCTAGACCTGGTGACAAAAAGTTGCTCACTTGGTGCACCAGGGGCACAGTAGTGAGAGGCAACAGGCAGCACAGGAACAAGAGTTTGCAGCCAAGGAATACTGATGGGTGGAACACTGAAGAACAGAGGAGATGATGACGAAGCACCAAAACCCATTCTTACTGAGGAACCCCAGACAATACAAAAAGGAATGTGCTTCATCCAAAATTAATTAAGTTCGCCATTTACAGCAGGAGCTAAGTAATGCACACATGAGAGAAGGCTTACAGCAGGAGTGAAATGGTTGTTAACCCCCATGATTAGCAGTAGCCACAGCTCACCAGTTACCTCATATTTGCTGTGACTTTGGTGGAAAGAAAGATTAATTTTAAAGGTATGTGAGAAGTTTAAGGAGAAAATTGCTCTCTGAACTGTTTTCCTGTTTTGGTTTTTTTTTTTTTTTTTCCTGAACCTTTGCAGAGATGGCTTCCAGAGATATTATTCTCTGTTCTGTCGCTTCCCCGACCTGTCCCCATTGATGAACCAACATATTCATACAGAGTGTGCTGGAGGCAGGACAACACATGCTAGTCATGAAGCATCACAGGGCAACTCTAAACTTGCCCCTTGTACGCTGGAGTGACATGTTTGACTTCAAATAAAGCATTTTTCTTAGGACTGGATCAGTGTTTGGCACTGTTAGTTGAGGCTCTGGCAGTTCAGATGTTCTCACTACTTTACCACATGCTCATGTTCTTGCTCCTGTTTGTCACTGGCAACCACAGCCTTTCCTGAAGCCTGTGATGGTCCATGACAAGCATTACCTTTGAGGGTACATATGTTTCCACTTGGCTTCCCTGGAGAACAGATCCTCAGATATGAGCAATTGAATACCCATCCTATGCTGGCGTAAGTCCAGAGGGACTAAACTGTAATGATTGCAGAAAAGACATTATAGCCAATTTGGTAAGTGAAGCAGCATATGAGGAATTTACTTGACTGCAGCCTAATTTATAAATTAAAGAAACACACACATAATACCTTTAGCAACAGATGGCGTAAATCATCCCACTTAATTTAAGTATCTAAGTTACAAGACACTAGGGAAAGAGTTTAGAGTGGCAGGGCCTGCGGGGTGAGCAGAGGGAGACCTGCCTCTACAGCTGCACCACCACCACCACCCTTCAGCAGCAACAGTGCAGAACCTGCAACCTTCTGCTCCCCAGGGATCAGCACCATCACAGCCTCAGCCTGCACCCTGCCCAGACCACTGCTCTCAGGTGTCTCTGGGAGGCTGGCACCAAATTTGAGTGGCTGAACCTGTATCCATGAATACTCCTCAGGCTAGGCAGAGGTAGCTTGGTCCCCAACCCACGGTGCAAGGGGAAGACCAGCAGCATGAGCCAGGTTAGCATGGGGGGAATGAGTTGACAAATTTAGCTGCTGTGTTAAGTAATAATGGAAAGCAGGTGGGTTTGACTGCTCCCTGAGCCTCAGCTGAATTTTAAGTACATAGAGTCCATCCTTGATTGGATTTAGGCAAGCTAAAGCTGTGCCCTCCTACTCAGCTGTGGTAGCAGAAGCTAGTCTTTACAAGCTTGATCCTCTTGTAAATCAATATTATATTGATGTAAATGTAAATCAATATTATATTGTACATACTGGAAGGGAGTGCAGCTATAGTTGCATCTGTAACAAGATATAGTGATGGAGAAGATGGGATGATGGATTTTCAGTTTGTTTAAGATTAATTGATGCCTTGATACTTGGACAGTGTAAGATGTACGTGTCAGTGTAAGTAATAGATGTTAATAGGTCACTGGCAGACAAATCCCTTTTTAGCCTTTTGCTTATGCAAGCTCCCAATGGAGTTCCACCTTAAACCCCAACGATAACTGAAAAAAATCCACTGGAGGAAGGATTTAAGCATTCAGCATTGCACGTTGTCTCTAGCTTAAAGTGAGTACTATGCATTCAGACTGCAGATGCAGCACTCTGGCAGCTGTAGAGGTTACTTGCATGAGCAATGCAAACAGGATCTGATGGGTCATACACACTGGTAATGATAACTGACAAACCAAGAGGTAGTTTTGTGGGTTTTTTCCTGTTGTGACTAGACTCTGTGGTGATTGGAGGTATAAATAGGCAGATGGTTTATATGGATAGAAACGTTGACTTTTTATGGCATAAAATGTCAGTTCAGCTGAAGAATTCTCTGTACTTCACCCTAGTGCTTGCACAGCATATTTGTCTACCCATGAGATCAAAATTTTATTTTTAATGAACCAGACTTGGTCTCCTGAGGAGGAGCAATACCTTGCAGTTTTTAGGAGATTTCCAGTGACAACTCCATAATGTCAGAACCCCAATATATTTCAAGAGGAAAGGAGCCCCTAATAAGAGCCTTGAAAGAGAAAATCTCTCTCAGAGTAGTTTTGAATGCCAAGGTTTGGGGATTTGCTGACAGAACCTCAGTGAAGTGTTAGATAGAAATATTACACTTGTCATTTTTCATCAGTAATGCCCTAAAGGGAAATTCCATTTATCAGGCCTGTTCACAGGAGAGTTTATGTCCCATCTAATGAACTGAAAAAATGGATTTGTTTCTGTATTTTAATTTGTTGTGTTAGCTGTAAAGTTAAATTACATTAATTGTTTACTGTGTTTCTGAGAGCTGCAGTACCTTATGTAATTAATCACCCTGGAGTTATTGCTGCTCTCTGTGCAATAACTGTAATATTTAGTATGTTGATGAGACCAGACAATCTCGCTCCGTGCCTCAGTGAATTCAATGAGATGGTTAAAAAGCAAGATCTTGCAGTTTCCCCAGCTGCTAGCAGTATGTGAGAACATGAGTGTAAATGTGGATAGGTAGGGAACAGCCAGCTCTGGACGTGACTTGGCACACCAGACTTGCGGGGCAGGTCTGCATCTTGGTGATGTGGCTGAGCAAAGCCTGAGTCAGGTCATCAGGTGCAAGGCTGAGGATGTCCTGGTAAACCAACCAGAGAAATTCCAATTGCTCTGTTGCTGCACTCCTTCTCTCAGCTTCCATGGAGAAATCCACTTCAGTACCAGACCCCACTAAAAGCCCTGCTCATATCTGACCCCAAACCCGTGCTGTCCATCGAGTGCTGCTGCAGCTCTGGGTTGTGCTGGCAGTCATCATGGATGGGCTTAATGGGGATGGTCTTGCCCCTGTTCACAGCTATATCACCCACCCCGTCGGTTAACACTGGGGGATAATCTGCCCCAGTCTGGCCTGCTGTCCTCTTCATGGAGCAGCTCCTACATGTGTGTGCAACTGTGTTTGTGTGATGGATGGGGAAAGACAGAACTGAGGCTTCACACATGCCCTGACTGATGGTCTGTGCAGGCCAGAAGTAATTCAGCCTAACATTCCCCAGGCAGTCTAAATTTGGGGCAAGGCAGCTGATGTGCTCCCATGTGGACCATATTGTCCGCATGAAGGAATTCCACATTTCTTATTCCTTAGGAGTGGCTAAATCAGCAACTGCTTTCAGCCTGGGTAGGATATGGCTGAGGAGGTGGGATAATGATAAGACTGTGCACAGTGCAATAATGGTAATTCTCAGAGGTTTTTCCAGAATTATGGGCAACAAACAAAACTGCAGAGATTCTCCTTTGCACAACAGCTTGTGAAGACCCTCACACAAAGATGCTGTGGATTTGAAAATTTTCATGGCTCACAAATGGGACTAGGCAAATTCTTAGAAGAAAACACGAAGAACTATTACAAAAGGAAGACACTGTGTTTAGGTGAGAAACTTCTTGACCTAGCAGTCAGTAAGGATTGGTTGAGTATTCTGGCAAACTGTTACTATATGATGTCCTTAAATTCTCCCTAGGCACCCACAGATGGCCACTGCCAGAGACCAGACACTGGGTTAGATAGATCTCTGATGTGCCCTGGCACAACTGATATTTTCTTCTTGTGTGATGACCTTGTCCATCTGCTATATCTGTTGTCTGTAATCTGCCCATAAGTAGGAAGTTATGAGGGCAGAAACAGTCTTCTTGTTCTGTATTTATAAAATCAAGGGGATTTGCGTAAATGCTTGGAATTCCTAGGTATGAGACAATACATGTAGCAATGTTGAGAGAAATGGTAAGCAGCTAAGTGTCACAGGAACACATATTCTTCTGTATTTGGCCAGCTTCATTTCTGACTTTCGAATGTATAGCACACGCCAATCCCATACCCAGCAACAGTGTCGTGTGAAGGGCTATAAAGAGTTAGTTTAAATAGAAAGCAGGACAGATTCTTCTTTATAGCACATACAACTTAAAATTCTCCTGAGGTTGGTAACCTGCATCTGCTACTGGTTAAGAAATGAGAAGCTAAGAGAGGCCCTTTGTCTTTCCCTGTACCTTTGTTTTTGCCATTGTCTTTGCCTTTGTCTGCTAAAGCTGATTTACACCTCAGGATTACTCCCTGGGTCAGAGGGGATGTTTTACGGGCACGTCTGGAAAGAGAGCTACAGAATGTAATTATGAGAATGCAACTTGTCCTTGTTATGGCATTTTTTACTTGTTGCACTGAGAACACAGTTCTTCCAAATGGTTTTAAGACACTTACATGATTAGGTAAAACATCTGCAGGTGTGTAAAACCTAAACTATGCCGCAGGCCAGAAAAATGAAGCACAATGTCTTGCATCATCCTGCTGTGCCATCTTGTCAGATACTATGTGTACTGCTGATTCAACAGTCAAGATGAACTACTCTTGTAAGAGCTGGCTATTCATGAGACTCCAGATGGCCCTTCCTCCTTCTTGCAGCACATAACCTAAATATGTAACAACTCATTCACTATCACACTGGGAATCTGTTACTAGAATGACACAACAAAGGGAACTGCTGGAGAAACAACAGACAGTTTGGGTACTTCTGCATAATGTTCCCCTCTGATTTTCAGCCTTAAAAAAAATAAAAATAAAGAAGTGTTTTATTTCAGTATGCCTCATGGTATGCAGTATGTAATTCACAGGAGGATGTGCCTTCGTCTCTCTACACCCGAAAAATAACAGATACTATTGTCCAGGAATGGAATTTGCTCTTGAGCAAAGAGCCAATTTAACAGCCCACGCTCCCTCCATAGAGTCACCTTTACCCCCTAACTCAATTATGGCTTAAAGAGCAAAGTAAGCTTCAGATTTTTTGACTGATGAGATAGGTGAGAAAAGGCCAAAGATATTTCAAAAAGCAAAACAAACAAAAAAAAAAGAGTGATCAGTGCCTCCTGTTGCAGGGCACTCTTGTCATTTGTATGCCACAGGGTAAAAGGAAATCAGAAGTGCTTTTGATTTGCTGTATTTGATTTTGCTTCTGAGAGTAACAATCTGTTCAGGGACTCAAACTGTGACAGTGGAAGTATGTCTGATTTCAGTTTTGTATTCATGAAGGATTTAAAGATGAGAACAATACAATATTCACCCTAGCAGTCTACTCAAAATATCCTGCTACAATTATCTGCATGGCACAGGATTGAAAATGCAATAACTCTTGAAGTAAAATATTTCCCAGTCATAACTCAAGTCTGCTTAGGTCAAAATGTGAAATTCCTCAGTATAATTTGGAATCAGGAGAATGAATACTGATGGGGCGTGTATGGCATAAGATAACCTGAAGAATTTTTATGGCTGCCTTTATAGTGCTGAGCAATCTTTGGTTAAATCATTAAAAATTAATAATAAACTGAAGAGAATAAGTATTCCAATAAATGTTATGTATCAGCCAGAGGAGCTCAGCTGACATCTTCTACTGAGCTCTCCTGTCCTCTTAGAAAGGAATCTTTTTGGCTGTAAATAGTGTGGTGGAACATCTTTGAATATGTGTACATATTTGCAGCTCCCTTGAGAGATGAATGGATGCGCAGAATTTCATGTTACCAGGCTTTCTTCTCTTTCAGCATTCAAGTTTGAATCAACAGTGCCATAGATGACAGGTTAGTACAGGAGTTACAACACACTTATAGCCCTTTTTCTCTCAGGGCAGCTAAATGACTGTGAGCTATTAAAATCTGGTTTCTGTGAGGTATAAAAACATGATGCCATTAGACCTCATTAATGAACTGCTGAGAGCCACACTCCACAGTAACCAACATCTCCATTTTCCAGGGAGTGAATCATCCTTACTCCGTCAAGTTTAATGGGCTCAAGCAAATTTACACCAACTGAGGATAGCATCCAGTAAACTCAGGCTCCCACAGTGTATGGATTGTTTCATTCATCACAGAATCACAGCTGTCTCCAGCTGGCAGAGAGCACCTATTCAGCTCCTTAACACTGCACAATGAAACAGAGTAAAGCAGGAAATGATTAAGAACATGAGGCCCCTGTGGGACTGTGTGTTACATGTACATTTTCTGAATATCGTATGGAGTTTGGCCAGGGTCCTCATGATTCAGCCACTGCTCTTGGGGATGGGGGAAAACAGATCTGTAAGATCTTAGGTTATATATAGTGCTATGGGATATCTAACACAATTATAGGACAACATAGGTACTGGGTCAGTTCATTTGTGCAGTCTTTGAGATCTGACAGAAATTTAGCATAGAATATAAGAAATTTTTAAATGCATTATTGCAACTTTTATCGCCGTTATAAACCTGAAATGAAGGATAATGTTAAAACTCCATATGAATGAAGTAGGCATTTCTCATTGGACTTTTTGTTCACTTGTAGCTTTTTCACAGGTTTCTTAACGGTAACTATAATTTAGTAATACTCAGAAAAGAAATAAAGAATAATATAAAATTAATATAAATGGCAATTATTTCAACTGAATTTTGGGCATTTCTACCTTCAATAGTAAATACTTCTACTTCTAGCCGTCTAGTACTACCCTGAAGAAGAAAGTCTTATCGGAATTCCACGGCCTTTAGTCCATCTAAACATCTGTGAATCAATACAAACACAAACATTGGCCAATCAAAAATTTGCCTTTTTCTTCAACTCTATGTAAGTTCCAAAAACCATACCCTTATGGAACTGTCAACGCTTCTGTATCCAGTCTCACCTTTCCAGGACATCTGGCACCTGCTGCTTTGCACATCTGTGGTAATAGAAAGGTATTATTGTGTCTTCCTATGGAAGTGGATTGTAGGCACCCCAAGTACACAACAAACTGAGCCTCCTTAGTCATGTCCTGAGTTCCTAAAATACACATGAGCTAACCATTGTTAAGTTAGTTAAGAACATGAGGAGAGGTTTGGTCTGTGGGGAGGAAAAAGCTCCTTCTTTTCTTTTCTTTTTTTTTTTTTTTAAAAAAATAAAGGTGTCTAATTTTGGAAGAGTTTTGAAGGCTGAGCTTTTCAAGCAGAAGAAAAAATTGAATCCTGAGAAAGGGGTGGAGAGGTCATAAGACATATCCATCTATGGAGTGCCCTACTAGGCAGTTCTTGGGTCAAAGAATGAAGAGATGGAGCAGTTGCTACCTACGAAATTAAGCTTGTCAACAGAGAGTCTAAAAGAACTTTACAGATAGTAGCAGAGACAACAGAAAATGTGTAAGGAATAGTGCAATAAAAATAATCCATTAAGAAAATACTATGTGGCATACAGCATCTGTGACCTTAGTATATCCCCAGAAAGCTTAACAACAAATCTTATGTTCTTAAGTCTAAGCAACACCAGTAGGCAGCCAGTCCTAAAGGGGCAAATCTGTTTTAAGCTCCAGAGACTTGATCACAAAAGGGAAGAGAGGATCTTGCTGCACCTGCAGGTAGGATTCTCAGCTTGAACAGCAGATGATTGTGAGACACATTCTCAAACAAGCACCTATCCATTAGCCTATTACCAGTTCTGCTCATTAAAATACAGCTGCATCAGTCCAAATACGGCAAATCCATTATATGATTGTTCTCTGGATTTATTTGGCGTGGAGCTAAAAAATGCTTTTCCAGCTTTTTTTTCTGATGCTTCCTTCTATACCGTCGCTGCTTTAGTTCCCATTTTCCCTGTTAAATTTTGACAAAATATACGCTAGCTTACACCTACAGATTCTTTAAAAAATTACCAGAAATCTGTGAAACTTCAGGGACACTATAGTCATCATCATGTTTTTGTTGGGAGAAGGCTGTTGGGGAAATCCTAACACTGATACTCAGCTCTTCCCCTCTCCCGCTGTTTTGGGAGGAAGCCTTTTAGTACTGTTCAGGGCTGGTTTTTTGGATGATGTCTGAAAGTTTAGTTTGTGCGTCTAAGGATTGTGTCCAGTTAAGTAGAGCTAGTCCAGAGTTTGGTTGGCATGGCTGTTATGATAATAAAACCAGCATTTTCTTCAAGACTGTTATGATTGTATATTTACCCTGAATGTTATTTATTACATTACAGCTTTTCCCAGAGGACTGGAAATTCTTTAGGGCTGTTCTTATCTATTATTTAGTACAATGCAGCCCTTAAGTTTATGGCAGCTCTGGGCTGTACTAAAATATCAATAATATAAAAATAAAGATGACATTCTTGTATTCACGTTCTCTGATAATGTGCAATAGGCACTACACCGTCAACCTGTCCTAAATACTAATTATTGTTTTCTCCCTTGGAGTGTGCTCCTTCAAAATTACAGACTTCAGATATACCCCAAATAAAATCACACAGTGGCCACACCGGAACATTAAATGACAGAATGTGACTATAACCAATTAAATACCAATCATTTTTGTCAAGGAGTATCGTAATGATTAACGCTGAATTGGATAGGAAAAGCCGCTGTGCCTTGCTATGAAGTGCCCGGGGATGTAACTTCATTTTCTATTACCACGAATTCCAGTGTGATTTCCCATCACAGACTGAAATTTCCTATCCTTGTTGTGGGTGTAAAAGTCGAATTCTCATCCTGGTTGCTGAGACAGGAGTTCCCTGTCGACTTGCCTTCTGTGTGCCTTTCTCAAAAGTGAATTTCTCATGTGATATCTCCCACGCAAGGGCTGTTTTGGTACATTATTGAACCTAATTAAAGCATAAATGGACTAGCAAGACAGGGAAATGAAAGTGAGGAAAAAGTACATCAAGTGTTTTCCAGCTCTCTGCTAGCTGCTAGTCGTAATGGAAATGGCCACCAGCTTCTTGGGGATTATCCAGTACCCTAAATAGAGAGATTTTAGAGCCCACAAGTTGTGTTTTAGGTTGTATCAATGGAGCAGATCTAGCCTGGACTCATGACATTTGCACCTAAGATCTCATGCAGCCCCTGGAGCTCAGATTCTCATTGCTGTTTCCACCTGTTTGAACCACAGCAGTTCAAGCACCGGTCCTGGTCTCAACTCCTTGTAAACAGCCACCAGTGTGTGAAGGCAGTGGGCCTTATCTCTCCAAGGCTACACATGCTGGAGATGTGCCCCAGATTTCCAATCATTATTTATTATTATTTTCACGTGGCAGCAAATGACTGAACTTCCAGTACTACAAAAGTCCAATACATACATAAGTTAGTCGGATTGACTGATTGCTTTTGGCAAGAAAGATAGTATTGACTTTAGCAGCTATACAAATATGTGTAAGGTAAGCAAACCTGTTCAATAACTTTAAAATTCTATAAAAAATCTATACAAAAACTTTACAATATTTCTTTGCTTTCTTTGGCAGCCACAGGCTGTGACCTTATACTAAAAGTCAACCATAATATTCATTAGGACCCTAGATGGTCTTGCAGCTGATGCATCCATAAAACTTTGTTTCAGGATCAGAGGAGTTGTTCTTTGTCAGCTTCTATACCATGGTAGCACATAGAAGAAACTCAGCAAAGGAATGGCAGCTCACTGTGCTTTCTTAATATTGATAAACCTTTAACTGGGGGTATATCAACATATTTCAGTTCTCTATACAAATAGCCGCAGAGGAAATTCTCTGCAGAAATAGAAGCTGAACAGTTTAGAGAACTCAAGAGTTTTGGAAATCTCTGTTCCTTTTTTCTGCTTCAGTTTTCACTATGGTCAATGGTGGAGCAAAAAATATTGTTATTGTTACTATTGTGGTTTGGCCATCACTGCTAACAGTCTCATTTTTTCATCTGCAAATGTATTTCAACACTCCAACATTCATCAGAAGGCACACGAATGGGAACTCAGAGCAGAGACCCCAAAGATCTGCCTGCTAAATCACATCATTGAGCAATAAGATGAAGTTTGTGACAGAGGAAATGACTAGGTTTCACAGCTACCACTTGATACTTTTTACCAGCCTTAAATTCTCTTCTAAGGAAAATGCCTTTTTAGACAAGAAATTATAGCCTGCAGAAAACATCTGCTAGTACGTTGATTAATTAAAGACTACGCTGTCTGAAAGCAACTGTTGTGTCAGTCAGACTGGAAATGAGAGAATATGGAAAGTACAGCTGAAAGGCTGAGGAATAGTAGAAGTAGTAAAATACGGGCAATAAAAGTTTCTGGAACGCCTGGACTTACATGGACAAGCCATGGTTTAGCAACAAGCCAAAAAAGTCAGAAGCTGATCATTCTTAGTAACCTGAGGAAGTTTAATTCATTAAGACACAAGCATCTTAAAAGCTGTCTTGGTTGTACAAACATGTCAGACTTGATCTAATTTTCCCCTGTCAGCTTCCTGCCAGACAGAAAGACAGAAGACTAAACAGACTCCAGGCCAGGTTTATTACTATCATACCCACTAAGTGTAATGTTCCTTGGGTCTAATTGAAAGAGCCATGACAGAGTTTTTAAATCTCGCAAATTGCACTTGCTTTCTCAGGTAATCCTTGGGGACTGCAGGGATTTCCCCCTGAGCAGCTGTGGGAAACAGAAGTCCCTCCTCCAGGTTCTGTGCCTGCAGGTGGAAATAACATGGAGATCCCTAAGCCATTCAGGTGTGCCTGCAGAAGATTCACCTAGAAGGTGGCATCTCCTGCCTCTGCCCAGTGGTGTGCCAAGCTCCAAGCCCTTCACTGTGTCACTGTGGCTTTCCAGGGTTGTTTTAAAGGAACCTAATGAAGTCACCTGAAATTACACTTGCTGTCAGGAGTCAGTCATGGGAATCTATGTTTCCTGCCTTGTTGGGTGCCACATCACTGAGTGTGATGCTAACATAACCAGTGCTGCCATCATGAATGTATCTTTGATGGCACGCTCAGCTAGTTCTTCAGGAGTTGGGATTTTCACCAGGTATCTTATTAATTAAAAAATAGCAATGCTGGAAGATTTATGGCTCGTGAGGTCAATAACAATAATTGCAATCACTGGTTCAGACATTTTACAGGCTGCTGCTGAAGGGCTGAGGGCCACTGAAGGCTGAGGTTGTATGCAGCCATACTGATGAGCCGAAGATCTACATGTTTTCTCTAACCTTTCCCTTGAGATGAGTTTATCTGATTCTTTCTGTCTGTAGTGTAATTAGGTGGGTAAATCAGTCTGGGGACATGTATTTAAATTTAAATCAAGCTTATTTTGGTTGAACATATTTCTTAGTTCTGCTAGTTCGGTACAGGTTTAAACACAACTGAAATAAATTACATCAGGGACCACAAACAGTTTTGCAGGAGTTTAGCTGAACTGGTATGTTTTTGTATGTGGAAACCCATCACATGGACTTCCCCACCTGTCAGGGGACATCCAATGTCCTCCATGAGGAGAACAACCACAGCTTACTTGAGGGACAAGCTTTACATTAATAAAGCAGCTCATAGACTTTCTGAGTCAATGTCCTATTTGCCATCTTTAAATTATTTGAGCTGGAAACTGCCTGGAGAGGCTGGTTTTCATGCAACTTGTGGCATGGTGATTGTCCTCAGTCATTACCACTTACTAGACCCAAAAACTTTTTGTTAAACAAGTAAAATCTCAGTTCAGTATCATGATCCCTCTTCAGCTTGCCTAAGACAGACTTATAATCACAAAAGAATGGTGTTGGTACAGAAAAAGCACTTGGATCTACAAGCATAGGAACAACTATTCTAATTAGATAAAACAATAATTTAATGGCTTTAAAACATATTGTATAGTTAAAATAGTAGAAAGTGAAATAAGATTGCCTCATATTAGCTGTTGGGGATTTCTTGCCATAGACAGATAGAAACAAATCTGTATTTCAACCACAGGAAAGAAACTTCATATATTAATTTAAATTTTAAGATAAAACATTTTTAAGCACATAGTCTATCGTGGAAAAGGAGTTGAAAATAGTCTAATAAGGATCTATTGTCTGCTACAGAACTAAGCCTACAGCTTAATACTCAAGGGTAAAAGCTAGTTGTTCAGAGGAATTGTTATAGGCTGCCGTGTAGCATAAGGTGCAGCCTGGGAAAAGCCATTAACGTGAAAGACAATGGGAATGCTAAACTGAGAACTTATTATCTCCTGATTTTCTTTCCCTTCTTTCTTAAGGAGGAAAAGAGGACATTAATGCAACATAAACAAACAAATGAAAAAGGGCCAGACTGAGAAAACCTAGCTGGTTTCTAGCTTGTCCAACAACACTGATTCACTCACTTGTATATTTGGCTCCCTATAAATGGAAAACTCAGCATTACTTCTGAGTGTGACGTAACCACTCCCTGTGTGTCTCTGTGTGTGTGCACATGGAGAGGGCACATAATTAACAGTTCGGAAGCAGCATCACATGGCAACTTCTTAATTTCTTTGGCAGTTGGAACATAACATTGCCTTTTTAGTACACTTTCTTGCGTTTAATTTGTTGGATGAACATAACTAGAATGTGGTTATAAGACAGAATAACATTGTCTCTCTGCCTTTATTTCTTTATTGGCTTGCCCTATGACAATAATATATATTTCACTGTTGGCCAGCTGGGTGACAGACTGCTTGATTGAGTTTTATCATGTTGCCCTCTGTGGTGGACACAACAATGTGTCATAAGCAAAGCATCCATGATGTCATAGCTTTATCCTCTGGTGGATGTATGGCACTGAAAATAATAGCCGTAACCAGCTATTTGTCGGTGCAAATTTTCTTGCTCTGGCTGGTGGCTTATGTTCTTATATATAAAATCAAATCACATCCTTTCCTTAAACTAACCACACATTCTTCTCTTCTGTTTCATGCAACTTGTTATTAAGGAACAGGTGGTTTTTTGAAGCCCTGAACTAACATGTTTTTTTCTGCTTATTTAGTTGGCATATCCTCAAAATCAGCTCCTATCTCACAATAACACTGGATGGACAATAGTGTGTCTCAATACATCAGAATTCAAAATGTTGCTTCCAATGACTATTTTGACCTCTTTTTTTTTAAGTAATATGGATAATTCAACCCAAATATTTAAACCAATGATGATGTCCTCTTTCACTGAAGGCAGGTAGAATTTTTGAACGTCACTCTTTAAATATGAAATATGTTTTATTTGCATAGTTTCAAGTAAGAGACTCCCTTTGGTATTTGGCACTGTGTGCTAACAAACAATAGATTGCTCAGCCTGAAAAACAGAGGATAACAACTTTTAGTTTCTTAAAGGCAGATGGAAATTTCCCATGAAGCTGAGGGATATTCTAAACTCAGGGCATGACCTTAAAGCTTCACTGGTTTCTTAAGCTGATATAATTGTGGCAAAGCCCATCAAATCAAGTAGATTAAATCGTTATGCAATAAATATACACTCCAGATCTTTACACCATCATAGACATTTCCCACTGGTGCAAAGACAGTATTGTATCCTGCACAGAATGATCTACAAGCTACTTGGCAATTAAGTAAAATGGAAAACTTCTGCTATAAAATTTAACTGATTCATTTTA
The DNA here is from genome assembly GCA_004320125.1 of Scolopax mira. Lineage (NCBI taxonomy): Eukaryota > Metazoa > Chordata > Aves > Charadriiformes > Scolopacidae > Scolopax > Scolopax mira. Next base: position 84,997 of record BJBW01003267.1, read on the forward strand.
ATAATCTACTCATTATCATTACCATTTGGGTTATTCTGATCCTGGAGACATCTCTTCTGTAAAATGTGTCCCTGAACTTACTTGACTGTTACTTTCAGGCTATTGCTCTCACTGTAAAGCTGCCACCTTGAGGAAACCAGGTTCCAGTCCCAGGGATATAGGTTTTCTGTGGATATTTGAGGAATGGCTGCGCCCCAGACTCCAAGCAAACATAGTTCAAATTCAGGGTTTCAGACACAGAAAATTACAGTCTTATGTGGTTAGGTCAATATAATGGGAATGACATCTAACTCTGAAGTAGGATCCATATGAAAAAATATACCTATTACATGATATTTCTTTTTGTAATCTTTGACACGTCATTTTAACCTTTATCCTGAGTAAATAACTTTGCTTTGATTTGTAGAAAACAGGGAAAACTTGCATGAATATTCAGAAAAAAGATTTTTGTCCCATCTAAAGTCTGCACAATGTTGATTGTTATGTCTGGGTACAACCGTGCATATATATCTTAGTATTTACCTCTCCTTTTTTAGTTCCATAAAATGAATTTTAATTAACCGTAGCTAGGATGGAAATCACAATATGGTAAAGTCTGCAGCTTGCTTTATATCAAGCAAGCTATTCTATTTTGCTTCTTGTACAATCACTTGTCTGTACACAAAAGACAGAAAAAGTTGGTCAGGGTTTAGTGCTGTTCAGCTACTATTTGGCATGCCCATTAAATTACTTCACAAAGCAGACAACAATGCAGCTTCAAGCCCCGAGTCTTGTGTTAACTTGATGGCATAAATGGGTCCCCAGGTTTAAAAACAGTTGAACAAAAGAGCCACCATGAAGTGATTAAGATTTATTTGGGTGCTGGAGTGCAGGGAGGAGGGAGGGAGACGGCAGGCATCCTCAGGGCTTGCCTCTGCTTGGCACAGATCCCGGCTGTGAGGGAAGGAGTACAACCTTTGTGTTTCTTCACTTCCTCAGGGCTGTCCTAATCCCCCAACGTGGACTGGATCAGTCCCACAGGAGCGCCACTTAGCACAGGGTTCCCAGCCTGCAGCAGCGCTCTCATCGAGGGCCATCTCCTGCCACACCACCCTTCGAATTCGTTCACTTTTTTTTTTCTCCTATAAGGCAGATCTGGCGTCCTTTTGCATTACTGCAGCAGGGCAAAGGGGTAGAGGTTGGGTGAGGAGCGGGCTCCCAGCTCTCCGGTGAGCGTTATTTCTTCACCACAGCTCAGCGCTCTCTTCCGAAGTGAAAAAAAAGTCTTTGACTGCTTTGCTACCATAATCAATACAGGGGTCACCCAGCCTCCAGCAAAGGCTGCCCCATGCTTCCTACTTTAATGATTATCCCAGACTGTTCATGTTTGCTAATGACCCAAGAAGCCTGTTGAGAAGGCAGACCAGCATTGGAGAAATTAAAAATGAAAACATCACGAGGGCAATATTAACACAGAAGCAAAACACTTCATTGTGACTGTGTTAAAAATGGCCAATTGTGGCGGAAATGTGCCTACTCTCAGGCAGTAGGCAATGCATGATTTGAATTCAGATAGGCAGAATGAAAACAATTATCTTCCAAGTCAGGGAGCCATTCACATGTTCAATAGTATAGCTTTATCAAAGAGATAACAAATTGCTGATTAATTTTTTCTAAAATGACATCAGACAGTTCTCTAATTTTGCTCAATTGTCCACTTTTAATGCAGCCACAGATGGGCAGGCTGCTGCAGTACACCCAGCTTCTACGCTGGTTGGTGTCCTTTGTTCATAAGACCGAATGATACAGAGATACAAGTGGAGCCAACTTGATTTCTACTTTTTGCCTTTGGGATGAATAAGTTAATCAGCCCAAGGCACATTCTTTTTTTTCCCTTCAACTTACACTGCTGATAAAAATCTCCACTACTTTGTGACAAAAATGGTTTAGCATTATAGTAACATAAAGGTCACAATCACAGCAATGTATCATGAATTTTTTTTTTTTTTAATTTAAGAGGACTCTTGATTTTTAAAGATGTTCTTAGTGACATAGTCTTCTAAAACTGAAATATCTGAAGGCCAGCAACATTATGTTCTTAAGGCCTTTGCTCATATTAATAGCTTGCTGTTTTTGAAAATATACTTGTGATGACTAAGGTAATGCATGACAAATGGCATGTATGTGTGACTTGTAACCTGGACAGGAAACAGATTAGTCTTGGACTACTGACTGATGCTATGAATTAACAGAAAACTTAGCTCCTAAGCATGTAAACATATACGCCTTACTGAGCCAGGTTCTGAAGTACATTGTTGTGCCAAATAATAACACATTCTTACTCACTTTGGGCACTGACATCTGCATTTGGCTCCATTACTGTTTTCAAAAAACAATGCCTCGTTTTGTGGCCCTGTACCAGAAAGACTTACTGACTCATTACTAAAGGAAACTAGTATCTTAATGATAAGTTCATCAACAACTGAGTAATATAGTCTGATCTAAGTTGCAATCTGTGAGATACAAAAAAAACCCAGCAATCTTCAATATTCTTGAGGATGAGTGGCACGGCCCTGCAGCAGGCTGTCCTGAGGTCATGTCAGCTCCATCTCCTGGATCTTCAAAACTTGCCCAGACAAGGAAGGCCCTAGGCAACCTGATTTAGCTTGGAAATCAGCCATGCTCTGAGGAGTAGGCTGTACTAGATAACATCCAAGGATTTTCTGTGGTTCTCTATTTGAAATCCACTTAATGACACAGTATTTTCTGTTTATTCTTCTTATTTTCAAGCTTGCTGCTTGCATATCAGACTAGCATAGTACATCTTGTGGAATGAACATGTACACACTTCATTTATGTGGATGTATTAAACTTCATATATATGTAAATTCTGTTTTCTCTCTCCTTAAGCAAAACATGTTTAATGCAAATTCTTACAACAAAAAATTGTACAACTCACACATGTGTGCTTATGCGTCTGACTTCATGTATGCGCACACATTTATACTCCCCTAGAGCTTTACAGGTTGTAGTTAATACTCACAATGACCCTGTGACTTGCTACAAGTGGAAAAACTGAGGCATAGGAAAGAGATTTGTCCTAAACGAAACAAGAAACAAATAGCAGAATGAATGGAATACACTTTCCACTTAATTATCACAGGAGCTATTTAATAGCCTTTCACACGTACCTGATCTGAAGGCGGCTGTGACTCCTTACGAAGCACAGGACTGTATTATCTAGTCATACCTCTAAGGCCTGTGAAGCTTAAACAATTGAACATGATGGACTGGAAGACAGAAACGCTGGAGTGCCAGGGGATCCTGTGACAATACCTCTTTGTAGCTAAATGTGTCAGCTTGTGTGCTTAAGAAGACAAACTGCTGAGTGAGGCATTTTCCTCTGTGCCAGGCTGAGGATTTCTGTGGCTTTTGCACATTTGTTTCCTCTTTCAAGAACATTGTACAGAGTAAATTAGCCTGTTTGTTGGTACGGTCATCTGTGTACTTCTTTTAAAACCAAACTTTAAGTTCCAAGCAAGTCAAGCTATAAATTTGTCAAGCTGAAAATAGACAATGATTCAATTTCCTTCCTATTTGTACCAAATAAAAAGCACCAAAATGAATCAAAGCATTGGTAATGTATATTCCCTCCCACTGACTGGTTACGGCCTTCTTAATCCTCATCATTTCAGTAACTGAGCTGTGCCTGGCTGGTATTCTGAGCTTTCATTCATAGTCAAACTTAAGAAAGGCAATCCTTCTTTCCTCTCGCTCCTATTTGTTTTTAATGCAGCTCAAAGTACACTGAGAAGGATCCCCTGCAAGACAAACTAATGTGGTAGCTTCACCTTTAACTTAAACTGATTTTATGTTTCCATAACGTATTGCTCCATTCTTAATATTAGTGTCTGAAAATCTTAAATAATACAGCATGTCTTTCTGAGTGCTTATTACTCCTTCCTCCTTTGTTTCAACAGATGGGTAAGCCATTGTACACCACCTCGGAATAGGGCTGGAGACTTTCCATAAGCCCTAGACTCTCTGGCAGGGACTCATCCTTCAAAGAGTACGTAAGGATGTTGCTGCAGGCCTTATGGAGGCCTCCCAGACTTTTGTGCTTTTTTTGGTTGCCCTACCTTTTGCAACATGAGCAGTTGTAGTTCTGCATGCCTTGCTTATGTTCTTGGATAGCAATTGCTTCTGATTGCTATGGATTTGGGTCAGGTTCCTTCCTGTGATCTATGGTGAACACAAAAGAGATTAGAAGTTTATCTAACAGTATAGTATGACAAAAAAAAACCACACAAGAGATAGGCCAGACCACCACCACTACCCACAAGAGGCTCCTTGACTCCAGGGAACTCAGGGTTTTCTCTTTGGTTACCCACCTAGTACTCCTCTGATCTACAGACCTTACTGCAGATCATGAAGAGTCTTTCCCCCCCCCCCCCCCCCCCCCCCCCCCCCNNCCCCCCCCCCCCCCCCAAAAAAAAAAAAAAAAAAGGGAAAGTGCAAGCAAAGGGGAAGGTTCCACATTTACATTTCTAGGTGTATCAGAGGCACTGGAATATTCTCTACTGATTATTAGCTTTCCCATGTCTCCTGAGGCAGAATGCAAAGCTTCACCTCCTCCTTCTGGGGAGAACAGAGCGGGTTCACTCACTCTAGTCATTCTCTGAAAAGAATGACTGGACTTATACAAGTTGTGGTTATTTCAATTCTTCACTGATCCATTAATGTGATTGTTAACCTTTAAAAGGTCAGGCTGGCTGGTTGACTTCCTCGCCTTCTGAAATAATTTATAGGCAGATTCATCTTCTCAGTTGTCCCTACAGTACTATGTAAAAAAGTGTTACATAGCGTTTGTCAAATTAACTAACCGCTACTGAAGTGTTAGACAACCAGGAGAAGGAAAAAATGAATGTCAGGTCTAATTATTAATGCTGATATATTTCACAACCACTTGCAGAGGCCATAGTCTGAAGTAGATTCTTTTAAATTCTGAATGCTAGATGAAAGTGTTAGGGTAGCTCCTAGTCAAAGTCATGTCAGAGTAAACTGTGTTTATACATGGAGCACTAAACAGTCTCCTGCTAGAGATTCTTGCTGGTCAACAAGGGACCTTCAGGTGGTGTCATATAGCTGGGAATGCCTGTTGCTCACGTATCTTTAAATTATGAGGACAGCTAACAAAAATGTTAGTGTTAAGCAGCTGGTGGCTATTTGCATCTGGCACCTAAGATGGCTTTTTTTTGAATGTTTTTTCTCTCAAGCAGATGCACTGTATCAAATATTGAAATACAATTCTCATGACACCACTTGAATTATGCTCTCTGTAAATAAGCAGCTTTACACCTCTCTTTCTCTGCCTTCACTTAAATAAATGACACTAGCACTAGAAGCTGCTGAAGAAGAAAAAGGGTTAGGAAGAACTAGCTATTCCTCCATGCATAGGTAATTTTACAAATGACATGTCAACTATCCACTTCTGCCCAGTCAATTGTCAAAAACTCTGTTTCTGAGGCAAGATAATAGGTATATTACAATTACAAAATAGCAAGGTTTTACCTGGTAGCAAGAACTCTATATTGTATGGGGATCACAACCAACAACTTGGAGATAAATTCTGCTGACACCCCTTCATTCCCCCCAATTACATAGTCTTATTCTTCAACCAAAAAAAGTGTGTTGGGGATGGGGAGGAAGGGTGGATTGAATGGTGTTTAATTAAAGAATAACCAATGTTTCTTCTTAGAAAACTAGAATGACCAAGTTACTCCTGCATCATTAATAGCACAGGTAATTTTAATTTTGGTACTGAGGCTTTACTGAGGTTCATGGGATGAACTTCTTTTACCACTGGAAGCACAAGCCAAAATTTAAAAACTCACAGTATTTGTCACTTACACAGTGGGAATGCTTTCACCAGGGAGCAAACAAGTTTCAAGCTTCATTTAACTTGCAGACTCCAAAAGCCTGAAGCAGAAATATATATACCAAAGTATAAAGTTCTTAAGATGTTAATTTCAGCTGGAATTGGAGAAAAATACTTTGTTTATAATCTGAATTTTTTAATCCTCTGCAGAGATTATACTTTCCAGTGACACCACACCAGGCAACATCATTGCCACCCTAGGAGAACAAATAAAGTTCCTCAAGCACCAGGTCTCTTTGCTATTGAGATGTCATGCTTGTACCTTGGTTAAGTTTTCCTTACCCTGGCCAGTTTGACATGTAAAAATAGGATTGAAGGATAATAGGGAAAACCCCACCAACACAACAGAGATAACCAAGAGGTGGAAAACTACATCATAAACTTACACTTGCTACCAACGGCCACCGTGCTTATATTACTGGACCTAGACCATTTTTGTAAAGGTAGTATAATAAATATGCTGCTGCTTGCCCTCAATTTTATCCATCACAGGAACTCCCATCTACAGGGATAATAGTTACCTCCATTTTGAGAAAAAAAAAAAAAAAGAAAGGTGTATTTATTGTCAAAAAAGCAACATTTTTCAAGGTTGATCAAGTCCTTTGTTTCCTCATTAATGAAACAAATCACAGAATCATAGGATCATGTTCAAACTGATGGGGACCTGAGGAGGTCTCTAGCCCCAGTCCCTGCCTAAGAGCAAGATCAACTCTGCACTCAGACCAGGGTTCTCAGGGCTTCACCTGGTCCAGGTCTGAAATCCCCCAGTCTGGAGAAGCACCAGCCTCTATCTCTCTGGCTCCTTCCTGGTGGGACAACTGCTGGGTTGTCCTTGTGGGGAAAAAGCTTCTTCTTATCTCCAGACTGAACTTCTAATGTTTCACAGAATCACCTAGTTTGGAAGGGACCTTTTAAGATCATCTAGTCCAACCACTTAAAAAAAAAACAAAAAACAAACCACCACACACAACACCCAAAACAACACCAACCCAACACTAATCCATATCCCTGAGCACCATGTCAACTCGTCTCTTGAATACCTCCAGGGATGGTGCCTCAACCACCTCCCTGGGCAGCCCATTCCAATGCCTGACAACCCTTTCAGGAAAGAAATATTTCCTAATATCTAACCTGAACCTCCCCTGGTGTAACTTGAAGCCATTACCCCTTGTTCTATCATCTGTGACCTGGGAGAAGAAACCAACCTCTGCCTCTCTAGTCTCCTTTCAGGTAGTTGTAGAGAGCGATAAGGTCTCTCCTCAGTCTCCTCTTCCCCAGACTGAACAACCCCAGCTCCCTCAGCTGCTCCTCATAAGACTTGTGCTCCAGACCCCTCACCAGCTTCATTGCCCTTCTCTGGGCATTGAGGTGCTCCAGCACCTCAATGTCTTTCTTTACTTCTGTCTTGTGGTAAGGGGCTCAAAACTGGACACAGTACTTGAGGTGGGGTCTCACCAGTGCCAAGTACAGGGGGACGATCACCTCTTAGGTCCTACTCACCACACTGTTCTTGATACAAGTCAGGATGCTGTTGCCTTTTTGGCCACTGGGCACACTGCTGGCTCATGTTCAGCTTATGCCACTGCCTCTCAGCCTCCCACCACATACCACTGTGAAAAGTCCGGCTGTGTCTCCTGTATCCCCTTCTGTTGGTGCCAGGGATGCTGCTGGGTGCTTCCAAAGCTGCATCTTCTCCTAGCTTATTCAGACTCAGTCCCACAGTCTCTCCTCCTCGGCCAAGTGCTCCAGGCCAGGACCAACTTGTTAGCTGTTTGCTGAACTTGGCAATGTTTATCATTATCTTTCCTCTGTTGGAGACCCAAAACTAGATGAAGTGCCCAGATGTAGTCCAATGAGCATTGCGCAGAGGGGACTGCTCCCCCTACTTTCCCTTGGCTTTCAGGGCTGTCGTGCTCACATCACCACCACAGGCACTGCTAGCCTTTGTTTCTACCTGGTCCCAGCCTGCATCCCTGCAGGACTCTGCCTTCCCAGGGCAGAGCTTGGCCTTTGCCCAAATTCATTGGATCTCTGTCAGTCCCTTCCTCCCAGCTGTGCAAGTCCCTCCGAGCCAGCAGCTCTGCCTTTGAGTGTATGTAGTGTTTCTGCCCCTGCCACTTATTTGGCATTGTCTCCAGGCTTGATGACCACATCCTCCATGTGCTTCTCAGGGTTCCTGACAAAGATATTAAACATAACCCTTCCTAGGATAAATCCTGTGGTATCCCACTTGCTACCCACCTGCAGGTAGAGCACAACCCCTTCAGCACAACCCTCATATCTCAAGTATCCCACTAGTTTTTACTCATCTAGTTGCAGGCAGCCATGTCCCAATTTGGACAGAAGAATATAATGAAAGACAATGTTAAAGGCCTAAAGGCAAACAAGTTAATAGGGCATATTCTTGGTAACTCTATGCAGACTGCTTCTGATGTGTCCGTCAGTGTGCGTGGAGTTGCTTCATATGATTGAATACATCCATCAAATTTTACCACAGTGATATCAGTGCCTTGGTGGGGGAATGAGTAGCTAAACCCCAAATTAGGAAGACCAAAATTATTCCTTAACCACCCCTCACCAAGTAAGTTACTGATATTTTTAAGTCCCCATGAGACACAGCCTTCTAAGTACCTTTTCAATCCTGGCCTGAGAGAAATAAACAACCTCTTAAAGCACATACTGTATTACTGAGTTCATGAGCTAAAAACTACAAGCACAATACATTATGCAACTATCAAACCACAAGCTAATTTCCTTGAATTAAGAAGTCCAACTTTTAATTTAAATGGATAGGAGAGATCTTTACATATTTAAGGGCTAAAAAAAAAAAAAAGAAAAGGAATAAGCAGTAAGTTCTCCAAACAAAACCACTGCTTCTCAACTTGAACACATCCACAAAAGGAAGAACATAGCAGGCAGGCACTGCTTCTAGATTGTTATATTGTTCACTGTATTCAGTGATCAGACTTTCCAAGAGACCTCTCAACAATAAATACTTTCCACTGGAGGGAAGTAACTGTTCTGAATGTTAAATTAAGAACTTGCAAGTTCTTACCCGACTATTTGGGCTTTAAATCCATGCACTGACAGTACAGTAAACTACTTCCATATGTTTCGAAGTTTGATTTCAAGAGAGCATGGCTAGAGAAGGTGGGGAATATGGACCTGAAAACTACTTAGTTTTTCTACATAGTACATCACCACAGGCAAAAAATATTTCTAAATATTTGTTTTTACTAGTCTCTTGTTTTGATTTAGGTTTCTAGCAATTTATCATCAAAGAGTATCATAGCTAAGTTAACCTTCAGAAGTCTGTTCAGGCTGTGGTACTTTTTTTTTTTCCCTTGTGTATAGTATGAGCCATTTTCCATAGCTTGACAGAAGCGTACAAGTGCCCCGAGCAAGGCTGTACAAAGGAAAACTAAGACCATCGTCCTTTCCATGGGCAGTCTCTATTGTAGGTGTTCAACAGCCTAGATATTGAGCAGCCTAACTGTGATTTTGCAACCTTTTTTCCTCCTCCCCTGCTCTGTAGACCTTTCCATCAGATAAGGGCAAATTGTGAAGCTTTTTCAGAAGGAAAAAAAAAAAAAGAAAACCAGCACACCAGGAATACATTAAGTTGGCTTCTGCACTTCAGTAGAGCACACTTCAAGTACTTTCTTCTAGTAAGTGACAATACCAACCATTGTTGTAAACCAGCTCAAAGGAGGAATAGGATATACTGTGGCATTATCTACAGAAAGTATGGGCCTGCCTTCACTTGCATCCAAGGTTATGGAGGGGAAGAGTGCTTCTGTAGCTGTAAGCTTTTTCCCTTTATCTGAGGTCTCCCATTCTACTTCTTCCAGCCATGTCCTTTTCTCTGCTCTAGCAAGACTCAGCACTTTAATAGAAATAGATAAATGGATCTTCATGTTTCAGCAAAGATCTGATGAGGAGAAAAAAAGAAAAAAGGTATGCCCATTAAAAACATAAGAAAATAAAGTTGGGTTGAGAAGAAGCACACCACAGCGATCTGAAGAGCAGAATGAGAAGTGAATCATGTGAACATATTAAATTCTCCTTATATTAATTTTCCTCTGTTTTTGCAAACATTGTAGATACTTTGTATTACTGTTCAAAGGCAGGTCAAATAGGAGCCAAAAAAATACAACAGCAGAGGGACAGTATTAAGAGAAATCTGAGTATTCGTAAGAGAGAGAAAAAGCCAGTTTCAAACTAGCTTTGTCCTCATGCTGACTAGCAGACACCAAACAGAATTTGGCAGTATTTAGAACTAGAGGGCTCGATATTCAGCTGGGAAACAAAACTTATGTCATTACCTTGAATACTTCAATAGCCAACTAAAGCCGTATTTTTTTATATAATAGCAGCAAGTTCTTCAAGAGCAACACACACCCAACTCAACAGTGAAACCTGACCAAACACATTAATAATGTCCCACTGCTCTGAGAACCCATGAGACTGCAGCAGAGGACATGAGACAAGGATGATATCTGAGAACTCATTTAGTGGCCACCAGCACAGACACAGGCTGCTGCTGCAGGAGTGCTCAGTACAGCTATATGACCTTCATTAGTTGCCAAAAAAGTCACATGACAGAGCAATGAAGCAGAGCCAAACACTTGCAGATGGCAGGGGAAAAAAAAATGTTCAAAGATAGTAAGGCATTTGTAAGTTGGATTTGTTTTTACAGAAGGAATCCCTGAGTACTCTCCAAGCTATGTTGTGGAAGTAAACAATGATTTCGAAACACAAAAATGAAGAGGGGCAGGGCAGAATAAATCTAGTGAGATTAAGAGCCAAACAACATCAGCAACAAAGTACAGGTCATATTATATCATCTCCTGCTGCTGCCTGATATTCCCCACCCCTCCTCCCTTCTGCTATTTGAAGATATATAAATTTTATCTGGTAAAGTGTTCTGTAGGCTTCAGAATCCACTTTTGTCTGCCAAAGTATTATTCTGACAACTTTGTCCAGCACCTTGGACTGAAGTCAGAAAACAAGTTCCCAGAGGCCACAGTTTCTGTAAGAACTAACTTGGGTTCCCAAAATAGAATTAAGTTGCTATTTCAACTGAATGTTAACCTCAGGAAGAAGTGTCTTTATTGGTCTACTCCATATGCCATTTGGCATGGTACTAGTCACAGCAATGAACACTAGCAAAGAACTTATCTTATGTATGAAGATGAATACAGACAAAATCCCTTGCCTTTTTAAGCTGCCATGCAAGTTTACAACCAACAAGCCAACTGAAAATTATGTTTTAGGCTTTGTCATATTTCAACACAAATACTTTGTAGTATCTGGAGTTAGACATTTAACTGAAAAAGTTTTATTCTATCCAATAACTAATAATTCTTACATACCAGGCTGATATGAAAGACACTTTATGCCAGAAAGTACTCAGCAAAACAGATACAGTATTCGTGGCCAGAAATTTTTAAAGTCCCCTAACATCCTAATCTTTGCAAGACAGTTTAGTCCATATGCATTCCAGACACTAAAAATGTCTACAGTTAAATAAGAGTTGCCAGGGTTAGCTGGCTAGAGCCTTCAACTCCCCAAAGAGTAGTGAGCTTGCTAGAAACAAATTTTAAATCCACAGAAATTGGCAGCTGTCCTCATCCATCAAGAGTTGAGTCCACAATACACAGAAGACCATTAAGAGAGCAGACCCCAGCTGTAAGTGCTTTGAGAACAGGCAATAGAACCAAGCCAAGGAACTGATCCAAGCTTTGACTCCATGATTTTTTTATTGTTACTATTTTGGAGATATGACTGACTGAGAACGATTTCACAAGGCATCACTACAGCATAGTTTGTAAGAAGCAAAGATCTCCTGGCTACGTCTTACCCTTGAGCCTACATCCAATCAGAAGTAATTTCTTCTTCACCTGAATGGGGAATGACTAGCAACAGTGAAGTAGCACCTCCTACTAGTTATGGGGTGGCAATTCAAGGCCAAGATCCTGCAAGGGATAAACTACAATTTTATCTCAGAAAAATGAGTTGTCATTAAGGAAACTACTAACAGCTAAGGAAGCTACTATCTACTCAGCTGAAAGCTACCAAGTAGTTATGCCATAAAGACAAAAAATTTCCTCTTTCTTTACTCCAAACTTGATCACAGAGTAAAACGCCTCACAACTACAGAACCTGGAATTCAGTCTTAATCCTCGTCTATCACATTGATGAACTATACTTGTACAGTGGATAATGAATATACACCTGGTGGTATTGAAATTAATACTGAACAGTTGGTAGTAAACAGTTTTGATCAAAATGGGTATCACCTTCCTGGACCCAGAACAGTTGCACAATTTATTTTTCACTCTCATGGTTACCCAAGAGAAAGGCTCTAGCCCTTCAAGCGATCACTATCTTAAAGCAAATAGAATGAATTGAGTTGCCATGGGAAAGTGGACACTAGCTCATTGATGCTCATTGCAGGAGACTTCTGTCATTACACATGTAGGAACAGGAGCTTTTCAGCACCAAGACTGGAGGAGCAGGCTGCCATGATTAGCTGCCAAGTCACAGCTCTGCTATTCCTTGGTAGCAGCTACCAAGACTCATCTTGCACTGGCATTGCCATGAGGAATACTACTCATAGCTTGACACCACTGTGAGCTTGTGCATAAAATCCTTTGCAGACATATGCATAAGAACCTGGCAGACAATGCTTTGACCTGTCTTCACATAGTATCTCTGTCAATGCTACCTCCTAAGAGCTCGCAATAGCAGTTAAGTAATTTTTAGCCACTGTCACTGCCAACTGAGGAGTCTCAAATACAAGCCTTAGTCACCTGGCAGATCAGTACTGTCTTAGCAGCCTAGGGGTACTGCTGAAATAACTTAAGAAAAAAAAAAAGCTGGTAGCAGGGTAGCCCACTAACACTTACAACTTGGGAGATACTGTATTTTATGTCAGCGCTAGCATAATAACAGAGACCAATACTTTAATTGCTTAATTTTTATTATTTATCCCCCTCTGAATTAAGGTTTACAGTAGTTTCTTAAAGAGCATTCATATCTGTATGCCTCTAAGAGGTAACAGAGAATTGTTTCAATCATACATACAAAATTACTTCTGTCTACAAATTTTTGGCAATCATAGTAACCCGTTTTTTCCTATTGCCATTGCCCCAATCATTGAAAAAGACAGTGTACAATAATTTACATTTGAAGTATTTCAAAGTGCTTGACAGTGATTTCCCAAGAATAATATTTACAAGTGTCCTATACACATATGTACAGCTGTTACAAGTTGTGGCTGGAATATGGCTTTCTATGGAAAGTGCTTTATATTTGGTCAGTGGTGTTACTGACTGACCAATCCAAGGGTTACTGATAAAATGGTAACCACTAAAAGCTGAATTGTTGTGGACAGGTATTTACAGAGTTTGTTGTTAATCTGTATAAAATAGCTATTTACATAAGTGTTCCATACATACAGAAAGTATCTTCTTTCTTCCAAGAATGGAGGAAGTCCTTCAGCCACAAACCTGGTTACTATCCCCAAAGAGTGTAAAACACAAGTAAACTGGAAGTGATTGCTGACCCAGTGCTCATGCCATATCATCATCTGTGCTTACAACAGATATCTGCACAAAAATAAGAAAAGTTAACTCCAATTGTACTAGTAAAGATACAAAACAATGCATATCATCACTACACAGCAGTTTGAAACAGAAGCTAGTTCTGTAGCATAGTGACCACATGAATCACTACATCCTAGGTGTAGGACAGTAGTTGCCTACAACTTTAACCTTGATTAAAAGGACAAGTTCCCAGCTGATTCAGCCCAGAGGTTTGGCTGCAGCCAGTAGCTCTCAACAGTACAGACCTCTCCTAAACTCAAGTCAGACTCATTTGACTATCTTTGTCTGCTCTGAGGACTAACCTGCGCCTCAAATGTCAATGGGTTTACTTACTGCAGGGTAGGTGTGTCCTACTGAACAGCTGTGTCTTCCAATATCAATTGTGAGGTCCTCTTCTGTAGTTTTCAGGTAGACAGGATTATCAAAATTCATGCTCTTCATGTTCTTGTGCTGCCAGTTACGCCACATGAAGTAGCCAGCCACTGCAGCCACCACCAATAATACTTTAGGGAGAGAAGCAGATTACAAGGATGAATTAGGGTCAAGTCAAGCTCCCGACTGTGGCTTGGACCACCACAAGAGGTCACAAAGGCTAGTGAATGCTGTACTTACAGACAGGAAGAACAGTCCAAGCTGCTGATGTTCCTCCAGCTGCAGCTATTTCAGATGTTGTACCATTGATGTTGAGTTCTGCATGAGAATTTGAACTAGTGAGTTTGCTTACTGATAAACTGGCAAACCTTGTCAGATGCAAATACTTCCCAAGCCCAGAAGCTGTTATCGTATATTAGCTTCTCCATAACACACTGCAAGAACAGCCTAATAGGCTTCATCCTATATTAGTAGAAAGCTACTTTGATTGCCTTCTCTAAGCAGTCCTGGGATTTCATGAAACCTATAGGTTCCACACTGTCATAAGTGAACTAACTCTTTATCACATGCTCCAGCTGTTGTACTTGTACTACACACAACTTGGCCTGTGTTCTCTACTTGCATGCAAAGGAGAAAACTTCAAGTAGACCAGTGGATCAGTTTGCATTTAATTTCTCTAATGTTTAGCAGTCTGAGTTATCAGGACCAGTACCTCCAGGAACTAGTCCAAGAGTTGGAGATTTTTCTGTTGTGCTGGTATCTTTAGCCTCAGTGTAAGCCACAGTTGTTCCAGTACCTGAAACTAATTATAGATCAAGAACCCAGTTAATCCTGAAGTTCTGCAATGGCTTAGCTGTGAGAGCCATGGTAGTGAATGTTTAGCAGATGGCAGAATGATCATGCAGCTTGTTAGCTTTACTGGAAACTGACAATAGTTACTTCACTAGCACAGCCTCCACTGAGAGTTTTTGATGAAAAATACTTCCAAGAACAAAGCTAGACAGTTAATCAGGCATGAATTACGAGTATTTAGAGTCACAACAACACTCAGCCACCCCATCCTTCACATCAGATTTTCTGAGTGAGATTTTAGTTCCACAAGTTTACTGGTTAGATACAGTCTTTGATACCTACAGCAACCCTTTAGAGCAGCCGACTAAGGACAGTGTCCTGTGCATTCAGAATCAACACGCAATATAGTAAGTAGCACCTTGGTGTTTCCAGTTCTACTCCACTGGACAAGTGTGCCAGATAGTCAGTCCTCAGGGTAGCAACAGCAGCATGTTTGTTTGGACCATGAAAGGAGGTCTAAACAAACTTCCTTGGCCTGCAAGATTAGCCTATCAGCTTTTCAACACTGTATACTTAGACATTGTACAGACATGTCAGTATATACCTTTTGTTTTATAAGAAAGGAGCTCAGTATATTTTGTGCATGTGTTTGCTGTCTGCAGAAAGCCATGGAGGTACAGAGTCTTACTGCAAATGATGATGATGCAGAAAACAAGCACAGACTTTGAACAGCACCTGCAGACTTTAAGGGCCAACTTAATTCATGCTAGAAGACCACCCCTTCTAAGATTAATTACATCAGATTAACTCATGCAAAGCTCTCATCCTACATTGCCATGTTTTCCTCCAGGCTCAGTACCCCTACTTCTTCCCCATCCATCCTGGAAGATATTTCAGTTCATCTTACCATACCTGCACATCTCAGACCATCCTCCTTCAAGAAGTACCCAACAGGACATGCACAAGTGTACTTTGGAGAGTGTTCATTTATCTGAGGAGCAGGCAGGCACAGGTAGCTACAGCCTCCATTTGCCATATTCTCTTCACACCAGTTCCTGCCTGTTGGTACAGCAATTGGCAGGAGTAAGCTTTATATTCCGGGTGTATAGCAAAATTATTTGTACAATAATTGCTTCAGTAGAGTTACTAGTCTCTGTGAGTTACAGATTTGTACCTGCTCTGCCTAAGAAAGACCAGCTGCAAGCAGACCTTCTCTCAACCCCAGTGCGGGTACCTATGTTAGAAGGCACCAAGCACTCTAAGTTGAAGTAGACTACTATACAGAGATGGGATACCATTTCCCACCTTGCCACCACCCACACAGCTTCTTACTTATTCACATAACTATAAACTCTGTTAGAGTTACCTGAAGGCTGAACAAGTTCATGATACACAATGATGTCCTGTGCATCATTGAGGTTGTTCACTAGGGTAACCAATTCAGTTCCAGTAAATTTGTTGGCACCATAGACTGCCTCATTCTCTCCATCAATCCAGTACACACGGTCCTAGAGGATAGAGTCATGGCATCCTATTAGCTCTGTGCTGCTATCAGCACCGTAACTGCTAGCCTCACACCAACAAGAAGAGGACCTTTGACAATTTCTACAGGAAGTCATTCTTACCTCAAATATTGTTAGAGCAAGAGGATGAGGAAGGAACATATGAGACTTCAGCACAATTCTACGGTCCTGGCCATTCAAGTCCACACTTGACAGCATATGTAGTTTAGAATCAAGCCAGTACAGACGACTTTTTACAAGATCTAGGAGGGGGAAAAAAACCCCAGATGTATTTACTATCTACATGGAGAAAAATTCCAAAGCCTCCTGCAAAAAGTTGAAACACCCACAGGTTCAAGAATAGTTGCAGTGTTGTCCTGGTTTCTTACCATACAGGATGCAGAAGGCTGCTGCAGTGCTGCCTAAGTGGCCTGTGCCTCAACTATAATATAGAGCAGTGCAAGAAAAATTACTATTTTAGTATTTGAGAAGTGCTATCTGTGTCTGTTGCAGTGTCTCCAGGCATGTAGGAAATTCCCATTCTCAGAAGCTGAAAATAGTTCTCTGAAGGATGACCTTGGCTTTTGTAGCAAACAAATTGCTAAAGCTCCAGAATACCTCTGGCACAGAGACAAGTTCAACATACCTAGAGCAATTCCATTAGGCCACTGGATTTCTGTTGTCACAAGCTGCTGTCTGTCAAATCCATTCATTCCTGCTTTTTCAATTTTTGCTGGCTCACCCCAGTCTGACCAGTACATAAAGCTGTGAAGCAGAATTTATGTTGTATGATGCACTACAGTACTGCGTAGTATCACTCTTAGTTATGACCAATAACTAACAAAGGCTACCTAAGTCAGTTATCAGGACATGGAGTAGCTGGTAGGTCCGCTCTTTTAAGAGAACAAGGACAAATACTCACCCAGAGAGAGGATCTACAGCAATAGAGGCTGGCTCTCTCAGCTCAGAGAGAAACAAAACCTTTCTTTTTGTGCCATCTAGGCTAGCCACTGAAATGGTCTTTGCAGTTGAGTCAGACCAGTAGATGTTCTTATAAACCCAGTCAACAGCAATTCCTGCAGGGCTGTGTATGTTGTCCAGAATTCTGACGTGTGTTCCAACTTTATCACGGGTATCAATAGAGGCACTGGAAGACAAGAATTACATGCTTTCAACCCCTTCCTCTGATACTACCACTTGGCATGCCTCAGCAAATACTGCACACAGATCTCAGGCAGACAATGTAGAAGATGCACTTGTGACCTTCCAGAGTGCCTTTTGTACAATTGTAGCAGCAGTTCCTAGTATGTCCAATAGGCAAACATATTGCTAATTGGGGAAACTTGCAACTTTACTTCATCTTTAGGACATCATGAATCTGGTTTTCATCACCAGAGCCTAGAAAAGTCTCTCGGGTAAAATCTGAGATTGTTTAGGAGAGCACACCAGGGTTCAGAAGTCTATTTACCTGAAGATTGCTTTTTGACTGAAGTCTGCCCAGTAAAGCTTTTGCTCAGCAATATCAGCATCTAGAGCTACAGTGTTTCTTAGCTGCTCTACTAGCTGAATGTATTCTTTCCTCTCAAGGCCAATCTTCCTGATATCCCGGCGGTTGGTGAAAATTAGACATGGTTCTTTCCCTGTGGAAAGAGTCTAAGTGTTATGTGTACTTCTAGACATGCAGTCACATACTGTTCTTTTATGTGAAGTTTTAAGAATCATTATATTTAGTATTTGCCATTCCACACTTGCTAGTGGATGCCGACAGAGGTCTTGGCTGTATCATACCTCATCCTTTTCTCCCTCCACAACTTGATGCCCAGGGAGCAGACACAAGCAGTTTATGTCAGACAGCTTTAAATACTGTACCATGGCATCATGTGAAGTGTTAGGAGTTTTCACATAGCACAACTAGTGTCAAAATCACAACAGCATAAACAGTTTATCACTTGCTACTTCATTTTAAAGTGGGGATATAGAAATCTTATACTCACCAACTGCTTTGCACACCCCAGTAGCAAGATCCATCTGATAGCCACGGCTACATTCACATTTGTAGCCCCCTTTCAGGTTGACACAGATTTGACTACAGATACCAGGGTTTTGGCATTCATCAATATCTGTAAAGACAACAATTTAATTTGTTCTTATCTCCAACACCATCAGTAAGGTCCATGTTAAACTAGTGGATACTTACCTCCACAGGTTCTCCTATCAATGAGCTCAAATCCAGCTGGGCAGTCACATTCATAGCCAATAACAAGATCTCTGCAGATATGAGAGCATCCGCCGTTGTTCACCAGACATTCATTTATGTCTATAAGGGAAGAATTGGTCACTTCTGAGACAGCACACAGTCTTAAAGCCATTGTCACAGTGTTTGCCAGATACCCATTAATTTTCTAATGATGCCTGCCACATCTGATAAACCACTCTGGCACATGAAGTCATATGCATGAGACTTTCTTCAAATTCACTTGTAACACAAGTAACATGTTGATAACTGAGCAAGTTGATAGAAAGATTGAGACTCCTGGAAGTTTTAGAGTTTCTAATGCCTTCAAGCACCTTCTGCACATGGAGAAGGCATTCCAATAGCAAGTTTGGCTAGGATAGAATTAAACTACCTGTAGATTAGGTTGCTCTTGATTGGTTGGTTGACACCAAGGAAGAGCAGATAGGCTTTCCAGACTGACATCTTACAGCTCAGAGGTTATATCCAAGTATGTCCAGTGGTCAGCACTGTGCAATGAGTTCATGCACTTACTACACTCCTTGAGGGGCTCATCACTCCAGTCCTTGCAGTCTCTCTGCTGGTTACACACTTTATTGATATCTATGCATTCTCCACTTCTGCACTTGAATTTGCCAGGTCCAGAGCACTGAACAACTGAGATAACAATGGTTGTTAGAAGTAACGGACAGCTTCAACAGATATTATGCAAAGACTTCATTGTTGCTTAGTCCCACGCTTACCATTGTTACAATTTGCTTCATCAGTGCCATCCAAACAGTCTCTCACACCATTGCACTGCCTACTCCCATGGATGCAGTTTCCATCTTCACATCTGAACTGGTCTGGTCTGCAGGTCCGGGAAGCTGAGGACACAGCCATTACAGACTTAAAACTCCTGAGGTCTGCTGAAGGAAAGAAAATAAAACAGGAGCCAAACAGCACCTCCTAGGGAAGGATCAAGTTAACTTACGGCAGTTGATTTCATCACTTCCATCCTTGCAGTCAGGATCTCCATCACACCGCCACTTTTTGTGGATACATTCACCTGAGCCACATTGCACCTCACTGGCAGAGCACTTCACTGGAGGTGCAGGCTGGCGGCCACATTGCTCTAGAGATTCATCTGAATGGTCCGAGCAGTCAGCATCATCATCACACACCCAGCTGATGGGGATGCAAGTGGAGCTCTTGCACTGGAACTCATGAACTCCACAGGTAGGAGGTGCACACTCCAGCTCATCACTGCCATCACTGCAGTCATCTTGACCATTGCAGACAAAGCTCTTGGAAATACATTGCCCACTGCTGCATGTGAACTCTGCTGGACTACAAGTCACATTGCCTGGAGTAACAGGAGTAAAGAGATTAGCAGATTATCACAAGGTGGCAGACTTTGGTATGAAGGTGTTTTGCCTTGCACATTCTTCAACTGTTAGCTTACAGAAGATCAGCATCCTACGTACAGCTCTAGAACCTAGCTGACCACCTACAGGACACCTGAGCCCCACACAGACTGTCCTCCTAGCCTTTGGATGTTATGAGTGAGAGATATCAGTTTTGAGCTACTGAGTGAACATAACCTCCTTCTGAAGCAGCTAGGCTGTTCTGCTTCAGAGTGAGAGCCTGTTGGAAAACAGGCCCAAACGCTGTGAGCCAGAGACAGAAGGTAAGAGAATTGTTAACTCTAGAGTACAGACTAAGATTAAGGTAGCCAGATGGTCAGCATGCACTATAGTTTGAAATTGAAGTGTTTTGTGCTGCTCCCTAGGACAGCAGTGGTCTATTTGCCTGGACCACTGGGGATAACAGATCAAGATCTTTCACCAGTTGATCCTGTGGCATTAAACACATCCACACAACTTACGCCAGTACAAATTATGCTGGTTTAATAGCCATGTAGCTAGCAGCTCAGTATGCCTAGGCTGATAGTTTTATCAGCTTCATTTACTTGTCAGATTAAGGCATTTGCTTCTGAGTAAAGCAGGAACTCTACAGACACATGGCAGAAGTCTGCAGATCTGTGTCTTGTTAGTCCACCCAGGTAAGGTGGCTCTGACAGAAGCCAGCTCTGTGGCTTTGGTTGCAGCAAGTTTGTCTCAGGACCTCTAAGCCAACACATATGTATGCAAGTTCATTAGAACAAGCCAGGAATGATGCACTCTAATGCTGGCAGCAGCAGCTGCAATTGAGGGCAGGCCTGAAATTGCCCCCCGATTTCAGCCCAACACCTGAAACCTAACTTTTCTCTCTGCACTTTCAGACAAGTGCACAAAATACTCCAGGATTGGGCTTTAAAGCAGACCAGCAGTGCCCTTGGCTACAAGTCACTGCTACATTTTTAGGAGACCGTTTGTTAATGTAAGCAGCAAGTAGTATTAGCTGTTGACAAACTCTACAGAAAACAAACTCTGATGGTTTGCCCAACATGTGACTATGGCTATTGCCAAAATTAGCTAGAGATCAAAGGACAGATGTTGAATAGATTATATTGCTGTAGTTCTTAGCAAGATAGAGGAGTATTAGAAAAAGTCTGCTTTGTTAAGTATTAGAAAAAGACCGCTTTGCTAAGCGGGCTGCAATACAAGATGAATGTAGGTTTAAGGATACATTGATGCTATGAAAAGTTTATTTTCCCAGGTATACTGTCCAGCTAGCTCCTTTACAGACAAGTCAATTTCAAATAGAGTTATGCAGCCACCATTTCTTCCCTTACCACAATTCTCTTCATCTTTTCCACTGTCACAGTCTTTTTCACCATCACATTTCCAGGACACTGGGATACACTGGGTTGACTGAGGACCACAGCTGATTTCATTTACTTGGCATGTTCTCATATCTATTGAAAAAAGTTTAAGTTGAATTTAAGAGTTCTCAGATTTAAGAGTTACTGATCTTGGGTTTTAGGAGTTGTCTTGAAAGTTGAGACTGGAAGGCTTCAGCTCTGGACAGAGTTGCAGTTAATTAGATGACAACATCCATCTAAATTGATGGCTCCATCACGGAAGATGTTACACTAGTTTGTAGTTTTCAGGAAAAAAAAAAGATGCTTCCAGCTCCTCATAGATTGCTAGTCTAACAGTATATTTGTAGTGGTAGTTTTGTGATTGCACACCAGTTACATAGTAGAAGCTTGAGCTATAACACCTAGTAGTAGGCAGGAGCAATGCCAAAGTGCAGTAAGCCTTGGGGCTGAAGTATTCCTCAATGTGAATCCTACTGATATAAGAAAATGAAGCTTCATGGATCTATACACCTGGATTAGTTACCACACTTAAGACTGGGGTTCTAACTGCAAGACTTCATAGTCAAGGCTCTGCACTTCTGCTTCCCACCCCAAAACATATAATCAGTCACTCAGTTCCTACACTAGTCCTGGTTCTCTTTCAAACTAATTGTCTTTGAGGACAGTGATTATTTGGTGAACAAGCCACAGTAGTGGTCAGGCCTGCTGTGTTGTGCTTGCTGCTTCTGACTGTCAGCAAGATCTTGTACTTGCTATGTGTCATCAGGTACAAGCGCAGAGTCCCCACTCAGTTCTGCATCTTTTCAAGTAGTAAAAAAGTCTTGTCAAGACCCCAATGTGGCCAAAGCCAAGCTCACACTGAGGAAGGTGCTCTCCAAGAGAACAAGTTCATCCTGGGCTGCAAGCAGGCAAGAAGTCAAAACGCTACTCCCCGCGGGCCTGCCCGCACTGACAAGCCAGGCTCACTTACGGCACAGCTCAGCACTCTCGTCAGACCCATCCTCGCAGTCTGGATCCCCATCACACTGCCATCTGTTAGGCACACATTGACCGCTGATGCACACAAAGTCAGATTCAGCACATGTCTTCTTCACTGCAAGGGATAAGGACAGCCACTTGTTTAAGAGACCAGAGCTTAGCCTGCTTGTTGCAGCTAGAGGTAAGCTGCCTTGACCCAGGAAAGTAATGCACTATCCTTAGTTCTTGGGATGTCTGGTGTCATCTTCCACCAGCCTAATGGCAGTGCTGTTTAACACTTCCTAGAGAGTTATACTGTGCATAGAGAAACATTTATCTTTCTATAAGCAGGCACTGAAAGACTGTTATTGGTAAGGGAGACTATGCTGATAGAATAGCTGGTGCTTTCAACACACAAGTTAAAATAAGGTCTGCTGATAATATTCAGATTTTGAACTCTGGGTTTGTGATCAAGGCATTTGATTTATGCTTACAGAAGCATGGTACTATGTAATCCCTAAGGTAACAGTTTAGGTCTGTTTGAGCAGACTGGCAGTTCAACCACACCAGCATTGGATATTGAATCCATTTTGCCTTGTCTCTAAGTATCTCTGGTCTAATTGAAGCAAGAGCTGACAGCCAAAGCCAGACTTAGTGTTTATAAAAGACTCATCAGAATCACTTTTACACATAAACCAGAGCATTTAACCATGGAATAGCCAACAGCAAAATGCTAATAGCAAACAGTTTATACTATGTCTTCAAACAACAACCGAGAACTGGCTTGTATTCTGTTCTGGACAGTAACCACCCTCACAAATACAGAGTTTTGGTCCTCAATTCCAGGGGACTTTCATACCACTCAGGAAAATTCAACTGCCTCTGATAGATACAAGGTATCAAGATAATCCCCCAGATTTGTTCTAGGGAATTTGTCCTCTATTCTGCATTCTGACTGTTCAAAGTGCTAGATGGGATATGCATCTCTCCAGCTACTCACAATTAAGCCCCTGCTGTCAACTAGCAAGTACTGCTACAGGGGTATTATTTATTTTGATTACTTACCACAGGCATTCTCATCACTGCCATCTGAACAATCTTCATCACCATCACATTTCCAGAGTAATGGAATACAGCGTCCATTACTACATGGGAATTGGGATTCCTCACATTTTGCTCTTGCACCTTCAACAAAAAAAAAAAAGGAACCTAAGCCCTGATATTGTTTAGCAATATTTTCTTGCTTTTCCCCACTGCTGGTCAAGAAGCCACCCAGCTTAATAAACAGTATATCAGCATGAAACCAGATCTGAGCTCCAAGCCTTTGTAGTCACATTACTCAATCATGAAAATAGAGGTAGAAGCTTTCCTTCATAGAACAAGTGTAGAGCTCAAGCACCATGACAGTCCACCTGCCAGACAACAGCAAACCATCCTCAGTGCTCTTCTTACTGAGTTTTCCTTTTCAAGGCAGAGTCAAGTTTGCCAGACAGAAGGGTACATGCACACAGCGAGTTCTACTTTCTACCACCTAGCATTGCATTCTCAAAACTCTTCAAATGTTAAGCAAACTGGGTTTAGTCTTGACTAATGTCAAGCTGCATTAGCATTTCAGTACTCTGATGCTAACACATTGAAACAGAATCCCCAAGACATCTGTAAAGATAGCTTAGAGATCTGTTCTGTAGTCGAACAAGAAGTTTTCATTATTTTAGTTACTCCTCAAACAACTGTACAGAGACCTTCCTTAGTATACATAAAAAGAAGTGTGGTTATGTATCTGGGTCTTGCTTACTAAAACTAGATAACTATGACACTAAGAGAGAGACAAATTATCTCTTCCTTCTGGAATCAAGTCTGTTGTCTCCCAACTGTTAACAGTCCTTATTTGTTAGTATCCTTAACTAAAGTACTGCTTTCTGCGTGGTGCTTAGAGTGCATTTCCCAGAGTATCTTCAGCTCTAAAACAATATAACCCCACACCTCAAGGGAATCTACTTTGTCTTGAAGCTGTGTTATAACTGTCACTAAAAGCAGCAGCCTGCTTCTTCAACTGCTAAGCCAGAGCTGCTCCATGTAATGCATGCAGGCAAGGTGTGTAAGCTCATGCATTAGCATTAGCTGCACATGTCCACAGCATGATGCAAGACTCCTGCTCCTCCTTGGTTTATTGCATCATTTAGTGGAGGAGCTTTGTCTTGGCACTCTAGGGCTCACAAAGGGCATCACAGTGTAGTAAAACATTTCTTGTTATTTTATATCCTCTGTGTATGACACACAAAATGCAAGACAGTTTACAAGTGGAAGGAAGCTATTCAGCCATTTCACATTATAGTGGCCAGCCATCAGGCACTAGGCAGCAGCAAACCCTATGCAGAGGATAAGCAAGAACAACATAACAATTTTACCTGCTGAGCATTTCATGTAAATACATGCCAGAAAAAAAGGATTTGAAACAGCAGCTTATTGAGCTCCGCTTTTGTTTTAGCAATCTTAATTGTTTGAGTAAAACACTAACTCACTTGTCAGACAAAGGCCATGACTTGTTTCATGGGAACCATGTTCAAAGAATGCCAAGAAATTAACTGTGCTCTGTATTTCCATCCCTCCTTTCCCTCTCAGTGTGCGCTAGGGTATAACTCCCATCCTTTCTAATAGCACGGTTTTGTTAAGATACTGCTATTTGGTCAAAGCTATCAAGCAAGTAGCTTGCCTTGTGCTAGAAGGCACATCAGAGAGGCTGCAGAAGCCACAGCTATCAGCTTGTTCTAAGCCTGACATTACCTTGTTGTCCACTAACCTCTAACAGAAGTAGCCTTCTGCTTGCAAGCCCTGGTGACACACTATTCCAGTTATTATTGTACTACCACCTAAAACGTGCAACAACTGACTCCTGCAAGTTTTGAGAGATTCTCATGTAGACTTTCAGAGTGTGAACAGCCAATGTCTCCCAAAATAGCATACTAGAGATATTAGACTAAGCCTGCCACTCAGGAGATCCCAAAATAACTCCATAGTCCTTAGTTACTCTGTTTCAAGCTAGAATAACCAGAAAAGGCTTGCTAAGATTGCCTTGTACATTGTGACTTACAAAACTAACATCTAAATGCTACAGGGAAGCTACACACAAGGCTAAATGAAACAGTAACCGAGCTTGGAGGAACAGCTATAACTTTACAGTGAGAGCCCTTTACAAGCAGCCATTCCAAGCAGGTATCATTGCTTCTGCAGCTGATGCCAAGTGAAATGTCACAGCAACTACTTTTGTGAACCCACAAACAAGTGAAGAACTGACAGAACCTAACACCCACACAGGTGCACAAAGGTAAAGGTCATCATCTGTTGCTACTCCTGAAGACATCTGTCAAACTCTAAAGGCTGCCTGGAGTGAGCTTCAGTTAAGACGAAGGTTAGTTCCAGCTAGTAACTAATTGTGGTCCCCTGTCTTATGCCAAGCACAGTGCTGCAGTGCCAGGTCACCCTTTAGTCATGACTCTACCAGTCCAATCCACAGCTACTTGAAGCAACAAAATCAAACCTCAGCTGCAGCTTCAGCCATGAAACACAGATTTTTAGATCAGCATCAATTAGCCACCAATTCAAAGTTTCTCTTCACATCCTACTCACACACCAGAAGCATCTTTGCATCTTTACCCCTCCTTGGGACAAGGCTTGGGCAAAAGGAATAGAAAACCCATAACTTGACAGCTTGTGATCGCTAACACGTATTATTTTACTGTTCCCCAGGCAACTACTTTCTAGAAGTTAGCTCATAAGCAGCAATACATGCAGGCTGAAGGAGCACAGTTACAATGACAACCCAAGTTAAACTAGCTTTCTCCATACCTCTGCTGTCACTGTTTGTCTCAGCCCCTTAGGCAAGTTGTCACATTATTTGTCTGGGCAGCCTCAAACATGTGACACTTGTGTGCTGTCATCTGACACCAAGTCCCAGAAAAGCTTGCAACAGTGATTGGGAAATCTTGGGAGAGCTCATAGAGGAACTAGCATAGACTCCCCCCAGGTCCTGGCAATTGCAACTCCTAGTAGGACAGGGCTATTAGGGACAGAAACCCAGATTGAGGGAGGAATCAGGTTGCCTCAGTGGACTAGAGTTGCCCTCCAACGCCTATCTTTCGTTATGATTTCTGACCACAGTGTACTAGCAGTTTCAGTGCCAGTCAGCTTTCTCCTTCATACTACAGCTGTTTAATCATGCCTGTCGTAGACTAGACATGGGAGCAATCTATGTGTCTTGAAACTGAGGATGTATCACTAGGCAGATGTTTCCCTTCTTCCTCCTTGTATGAGGAAACTAGATGCAACAGCCTCCTGACTGGGCTCTTCCTGACAGACCTGGTATTCAAACTACTGCACACAGCTAGGACTACAAAGTCAAACCACCTTTAAGCATACTTTGCCAAGATCTGACACTTCAGGCCACTAGCCAGGAGTCTAGAAGCCACACAACAATGCAGACATCAATTGCCCACTTCCCACATGGAAAACTAGCCTGGATCTCAGTTCCTGAAGAAAGGAGTCAGTCAATTGATTACTCCCTCCACTCAACAGGAAAATATTTTTAATTGACCATCAATTGGCCTCATGCATGGGTACCCCTGCCACTGGGGTCACAGCTTCCACACTGGGAGGCAACTCTGGATCTAGTCAGTGAGAACCCAACCATCCAGAAGGGACCTGGCTCTGGCAAAGCTCAACCTTGCCACCAGGTGGAGATCCCTTACGGTGGTAACCACTGGCCCTGAACTAGAGCCATGCCAATGCCTCTGGATGCCACAAAGCCAAAGTTGCACAGTAGTTTGACAGCACCTTTAACGCCGCAGCCCTCCCACAGGCTCCTCTTCCTTCCCCCACCACATCTCCCCAGTCCTCCCCGGCCCCTCAGCCACGCAGGCCCGCCCCGCAGCATCATGCATCGCCCAGGAAAAATAAAATAATAATAGAAAATAATTTAAAAAGATAAGATCAAAGCCTCCCGCCGCACCCGGGTCGCGGCCGGGAGAGGTGCTCCCCGGAGCGGGCAGGGCCGGCCGGGCAGGGGCTCAGGCCCACCCTCAGTGGTGCTTCGTACCGCACGGGGCCCGACGGGGAAAGCGGCGCCTCCCGCGACGAGAGGGGGCGGTGGGGCAGACCCCGGCGGCAGCGCCCTCCCGTCCCCGCCGCGGGAGCCCAGGTCCCGCCCCGGCAGCCCCTCCGCGGATCCCCGCTCCCCGCGGCACAGCGGGAGCCTGTAAGACCGGGAAAAAAAATAACCAACCACCCTCCCCACCCACC
>BJBW01003267.1:112442-174141 GCA_004320125.1 Scolopax mira
AAAAAAAAAAAAAAAAAAAAAAAAAAAAGAGGAAAACATAAAAAAAAAAAGAAAAGGGAGAACAAATTATTGCGGGGGACAGCAGCGCACCCCAGCCTCCGCTCTCCCTCTAACCCCCCCGGGCCCCGCACTCACCGTCGGCGGCGGCGCGCAAGCAGCTGAGGGCGAGCAGCAGCCACAGCGCCCAGGAGCCCGGGACCGCCCGCCGCCCCGCACCGCCACCGAGGCCGCCGCCACCGGCTGCCGCCGCGGCGCTGGGCTCTCCGTGCGGCCGGTCCGACCGCATCGCCGCGCTGGGGACGGAGAGAGGGAGGAGGAGGAGGGCGGGCAGGCGCGGCTGTCGGAGAGGCGAGGAGAAGAGGAGGGAGACGGCGACATGCACGGGGGGGAGGGTGTCCCCGCGGCGCTCTTATACCAGCCGCCCGGCCGCCCTGCGCGGCCGCTGGTGACTCACGGCGCCGCGCCGGGCCCCGGTTGGCTCGCCAGCGCCGCCCGCCCCCGCTTCCTCCTCCGCGGCACCTGCGGCCGCCGCGGCGGGCCCGCACACCGGCGGGGTTCGGTTCGGTTCGGTTCGGCTCGGCGCGGTGAGTGGCGGTGCGGCGCAGCGTGGTGCGGGGCGGCGGGCAAAGCTCCCCGCGCTGCCCCACTCCCGGCCCTTCTTCCTGCGGTGGGGCGGAGGGTGCGGGGAGATTGGGGGGTGGTGGTAGTGGGGCGGTGCGACCTCGCTGCCAGCCCCCGCGGCCGGGGCGGTCGTGTGGGGCAGCCCCGGCGGGAGGGGGCGGTGGCGAAGCGCGGGGGGGGGGACCGGGGTGGTGGTGGGGGCGGTTGCGGAGGCTTTGTTTCTCCCGGCTTCCCCAAAACGCCGATCTCGCCGCGGGGAGGGAGCGTTGCGGGACACCCCCTACCTCCTCCCCCCCGCCCCGTCCCAGCCGGGTGCCGAAATCCGCGATGCGGGATGGTTTTCTGCAAAGAAACGTTTCTTTGATGCGGTGTCCCCCCACACACCCCCGCCAGTCCTGTGGGGTTTTTTTCCCCTCCCTCCGTGTCAGAACTTGACTTGAAGCAGACGCGGCTCTTGAGGAAGAAAATCACTACTTCTGGATTCTGCGATCGGGGATCGTAGTTAATTAGTAATTGCACAAAATCATATGCCAAAGTCGTCTAATTGCAAGCTTAACCTTTTATTTTAAGGAGGAGAATTGGTAGTTTTAGCATTTGTAGCGTTTTGAACATCCCAATTATGCCTTGGTGAAATAAAGAAAGAAAAGAAGGGTTGGTAAAATGCAAATTTGGTTTTGTTCATGGCACTCTTAGAATTTGCCATTGAGGTTTAGTGATCCTCTGCTTTTTTTTTCATTTATTTTCATAGACTTGCTATTCTATGTTTATATTGTGTGCTGTGCTGTTAAGATTGTAGGGGAGACATAAACCTCAGCAAGCTTCTCCGTCCAAAAATGATGAAAAAACTGGTTGCTGTTTCTTCCCTTGGAAATGAAGTCTTGAGTTATTAGCCTAATATCTTTAGTCTTTTCCAGTAGTGCAGGTGATTCCTCCAATGAAGCAAACATCTTTGAGACTCTGTGTTTCTTAAATGTCATAACAGTTTTTTTATATGTTGTTTGCAGAGTGAAGCCATTTTTGAATTTCATCCAGTTGTGTCATGACTCCACCAAAGACAAATCAAACCACTGCATGAATAACTTCGGAGTGGATTATCTCTTGCAGTTCACATAACGAATGGACGAGTGTCCAGGTCACCCAAATGGGCAAATATTCAATGTATCAGAGACTTCATAAAGAAGTTCAAGATTTGATTTCATGTAACTGAAATACATCTGGGAATTATATTTCTAATAAGTGTAATAATGTGAAGAGACCAGTTCCTAGTGTTTGCCACCCTACAGTTCCTCTACTTCGTGGCCTCGGGGGCAGTAGGAGAGAGACTGTGCTTTCCCAGCCTGCCTTATATGTGGCACTAGATGCTACAGCATTGTTTTTGCAAACATATGCCACTTCAAGCAAGAAAAATCTATTGTGTACAAGGGGGTTGACCGGGGTGCTCAGGAAGATGGCTTAGTGTAAGTAGTACACTGAAAACATCGTTCTCCTTTACGATCTTCAGCATGACATATTGACTTCAGTTGGATGCTCACTGTTGCATGGTCTGCTGTGCTTTGAGCTGAACAGCATTTTCACAAATGTCCTGTTATCATTACAGAAATATTTTATAAGCCATACATTGAGTGCAGTGATACACAAGAAGACTCCAATCATGCAGAAATACAGGATTGGACATAACTTAGTGTGGGGGGGTAGTTGATGGTCTTTCTTGTTTCTCTATGGAGGATTCAGATTTACTGGAGGGAGGAAAAGTAGTCTTTGTCCCCTGCACTATCGCTGCTCCATGAGCACACCTGAGGGCTTGGACTCTAAAGCAGAACTTGTTGCGAAATAATTTTTGGTGTTTCAACTAAAATAAAATGTGTGAGTGAGTCTGCATGGGTTTGATCCTCTGCAGGCTCTGGTGGAGTTGCCATGAAAGGATCTTGAGCAGAAAAGGTCTTTTCCTTCCTTAGCACCATCCTTACAGGAATTCTGCTTAACAAAAGGGCAAAACTTGCTGTCTGTGGTAACAGGAATGTATCTGGGGTGGATCTGCAGTGTTTGTAATGAATTTTAGTGTAGCTTTTTTCATATGCACAAGGATACAAGCCAGAACAGATCTATACAGGAGAACTGGAATAAAATTGTGAGGTTTTGTTGCAAATATGCACACTTAGGAGAATAGCAGAGCTACTGTGCCAGTGATAATGTAGCAGCAAAGTGTTCAGGAAGGTCTAATGTTCAGGAAGGTGCTGAATTTTTTAGGGAAAGAGAGCGGGCTTTTGTAACTCGAAGTCCTTTTTTTCGTCAATCTGGGAAATACATTAATGTTTGCTTTGTTTCAGAACTCATCCTCTTTTAATTTTTTCCATGTCTGTTTGAGTTGAACCTCTTCAGCTGTCAGGAAGTCAGGAGGCTGCAGACAGAGAATGTTCCCATGAGAACATGGGCAGCCTCAGGGAGAGAAGGAGTGTGAAGGGAAAGTTGGCATTACCACCTCAGTTAAGCACGTTCCTGTAGTCAAGAGCAATCTTAAAGGTTGCTCCACTCTTGTACTTTTCTCAGAAGTGGTGTAGGTCCATCTTCTGTTATATTTGCACGAATAGGTATTTGTTGTAATGTCATTAAATATGCACTGCAAATACATATGATGTGCAGGGTACAGGGCTAATGTTTCCAAACCCACTTAGTCATTACGCAAGAGTAGTTTCTAACCAACCAGCTTGGCTGAGACACCAGAGGACATTCCTAAACCACATTTCTAACAGTGGCTTCTTCTGTTTTACTGAACACACACTCTGATTCCATAGAGTTTCACTGGATATGAAGGTTTGTTGCAGATTTCCCATTTGTGATAATAGGACATGCCATCTTTGTGGGGATATTCAGGAAAATCTGCTTGTGTGCACAAAGAACTGCAAAATGTCAGGTGGTATATGGTATTAAATATTATGCATAATAGTTTTATTGCTGCTAGATGTTTTTATAGAAGTCTCCTTCCTGACTCACGGTCTCCATTCTGACCCATAGGAGGTGCATATTCTTGAAGATTTTGAAACAGCTTGAAAAACAGCTGGAAAAAATTGCCAAAAACCTAAATGAACCTGATAGGCATTGGTTTTTTCCATTAAAGAATGACCCAAGTAACAAGAAATGGCACTGTATTACTTTTCCTTTTGGGAATTGTGGTGCATATTGGGGCTCCAGAGACTTTCCAACATCACCTGGTAATGCATTTGGACTCTTAAGAGGTTTGGATCCTTTGGGATAATTAATATACCCTGTTGGTTATAGAGTGTAAAGTCAACTTACAAGAGAAAATAAAGCACAGAAAGGACCTTCTGGAGTACACATAATGTGAATTCAGTGTGTTTTGTGTTCCTTTCGCTTTTCACCTTAGAGACTGTGTAGCCTCCATTTCTAAATGAGTTCCTGAAGCACTGGGATTACTAATTCAGCCTCAGGTCTTAAATCAATGGGACTTTTGCCTCCAGCTCCTCCGGTGAAGGACAGGAAGTGAGGATGTCTACAGTATGCAACCTGATCTAGTAAAGAAAAATAAAGCCTCTTGGGTAGAAAAAGCAGCAGCTACATATCATGGGATAGAATCCTGCCTTAGGATCACTTGCAAAAATATTTTCTTCATTGTGTGTTGCCATCAAAGACGTTAACTGCTTATAAGATCATTGCATGCCTGAACTGACAGTAATTGAAGGAGGTGCATTTGTGGCTGAATTTTGGAAGTGCAGAGCCAGGATCCATATTACTGGCTTCAGAGGAGTTGTACAGAGAGAGACAGAGATGCATTCTTTGGGAATAATTTAAAATATGTATGTGCATGAGTCATTCTGATCCATGTGATTGTGTGGCTATATCTAAGGAAGAAATTGGCCTTTTTTTTTTCTTAGTGTGTAGGACTTCTCTGCAAACTATGTGAAGGTTCACGCTGTTGTTAAAGGTGCTACTCACATCCATGTTCTATGTTTTGTCTGCAACTTCAGGGAAAAAAAGGAGAAAATCCAACCAATCAACTTTGCACTCCTAAAGCACCTTTCCTGTGTTGTTCTCGGGATACCTAGAGAACAGTAAAATAAGACTCACAAAAAAGTGCCCCTTACCTTTCCCATCATCGTCTGAGTTGTAAAAACAAGGCAAACAAATGTCTCACTGTTAATTTTAATATAATTTTTTAATGATTTTGTTTTAGTCATTAGTGGTACAAGAAACATGGATAGTTCATCTCTGAAGGAGGTAAGGAAATACTTGTCTTTCTTGGATGTATTCTTCATAATGGAAGAAAAAATTGGAGACAATTTTTTACCTGCCAACATCAGTTGGAATTTGCTGCTGGTTTCTGTGAGGATGGGATTTCCTCCTCTGTGGTGCACATCAGTAAATTTTCTTTATTATAGACACTTCCTAATGGGTTTCCCCTGTTTGTGAGGATCTAGCATGCGTGATACAAGCATGAACATATTTTATTTAGTATTACAGTATTGGAAGACATCGCAATAGATAAAGACATGCTAGGACCAGGACCTGGAAGTATTTAATTTGTGTTCAAAACCAAATCCATGTTTCATTGGTGGTACTGTGCTGGGCGTGCAGTACCAAACTCTCTCACTTCCAAATGAGAGAGTTGTACGTCATGCACTGGAATCAAAACCATGCTTTTTTTTCAGTACATGATAAAACTTCAGTTGTGATGAAACTTCAGTTTCTGTCAGATGTGGGACAGAATGTGGCTTCAAACTACAGCCTTCCTTATTTTCCATCTGTGTGGCCACTTCCACTTTTTTATGTTTATCTTTAGAAATGAGATACTCTATTGAATGTCATACCCTCACGTGACATCAATTCTATATGCTTAGTAATAAACCAAACATAAGTTGATCTTGCTGATACCGCAAGACCGCAAGTTTTTTTCTGTGAGATTTACATACATAAATACAAACATTTATTAAAATTCCTCCATAATTTTGTTTCTGAAGTTTTCCAGTGGGAGAAGTACTGAAATGTCCGCATGCTTATTAGGGAATCTGACATTTGTGTTCCAAAACCTCTGTACATTAAGTGGAGGAGGATATTAATGTTTGTGCTGTTTTTTGCAAAGGTTGAAAAATGGTGAAGTGTGTTAAAAATAAGGAATATCATTAATTAAATGGGTTAAAACTTCAGATTGTGGTGTTGTGCATGTAGAGCATAGGAAATAGGATGCGCAACAAAAAGAAGAGTTATGGAAAGCTTGGAATGTGCTGTAGTGTTCTCGTGTGCTAGTGGAGAAGTTTTTAATCAGACATTGAAACAATGGGGTTGTCACTGCAGATGTGTGAAAAGAAATACTACATGAACACATGAGTGAATGATCTGTGACGTTTTTGGAATGTTCAGATTTGAAGGCTAATATGGAAACAGAATGCAGTGTATTAGCCTGAATATATAAGTTTCTCAATGTATTCTTGATTTGCAAAAAAGGTAACAAATGTGTCAGAAAAGTGTGCCTTTGTAGAAGGGTAAGGATCAGAGAACCATCCCGAAGCAGTTCTACCAGCTTTGGGAAGAGAGACTGAGGCCCTGGTTTTGACCAGACCTTCTCTCCTGGTCAAAAGGAGAATAAACTAAGGACGTGGTGAGAGAGCTGCCCTGGGCTCACGTGTTATTTGGAGTAACAGTGGGTTGTGTTTTCCATGTTCTGTAGTTGTTGCAAGAATGATCTGTTGTCAGACTCTGTGTTGCCTACTCATGTTTTAAATGCAAATTTCATTTTCTTCCCTAAGGGTGTTTTAAACTCTTGCCTCTTCCAAGAGGAAGAGCCCTTCCTCTTCACCATATGTTTGAGTGAGCCCTTCCTCTTCACCATATGTTTGTGCTTCATGGTTGTTTTGTGGCAGGCAAGTGGTCAAGCTCTTCTCTGGTGCAGGTAGTATTCTGCAAGAAGTGGTAGGCAGATTTACAAACTAAGGAAATGCAGTATAACAGCACTTCCTTTAAATTTTAAATTACATTGAAATTGATTGGTACTAATGTCTTTGCATTTATATGCAAGATAATATTGTTCTGCATGCTGAAATATCGTTGGATTGTGCTTACAAGGAAGTTGCTTCTGTGAAATGAAATGACGCCATGAAATGCAATTTCTATATCTATTTCAAGAATATAATATAAATGTGTCTGTCTATCGCAATACATAGACTCTAACTTTCATTCTGCTGATTAAAAATCAACTTTTTTAGGCTTGGGCTATCTTAGGACATACTTGGATAACATAAATATGTTTTATTCTTGCAAGACCAGTTACTTCCTTATTAGAGCTGTTTTCAAAAGGAAAAGTATAATTGTACAATAATGAACAGAAGACTGGAAGGGAAGGCTAAGTCTAGTCTAACCTCATGCTGTGCAGAGCTAAGTCATACATAAATCACAAATTGATGATTCATCACGTTGTAATCCTCCAGAAGATTGTTTGTTTGTGGACGGTTTCTTGATTTATTTATTATTATTTTTATTTTTATTTTTGCAATGGAATCTACTGTAAGCCTTATCAAGAGTATCCTGATGTCTTTTTTCTGGGCTATCTAGTTGTCTTCAAATTTCCACACTGAACTTATTTCTGTTCACTTTGTTCCTATTTATTCTGAGCCTAATGTTCACTTTCAGCGACTGTGCCTGACATTCTCAGTCCCCCTTTGTCCAAGCTGAACATTCTTTGTGGCACTTCACTGGTGCTAGACCATCCCTCTAACCATTGTGCTTAGTATCATCAGGCCCTCTCCAGCCTGAATCCAACTTTCTTGGTCTTGACTGAACAGAAAGGTAGGCAGTGCTCCATGGTGTAAATTGCTCCACAGGAGGTCTTGTCTCAGTCTCCTATGCTGACATTAAGCTGGCATTAATACTTTCCTTGCTAGAAATATATTGGCTGGCACTCTGTATGTCTTTTTTCCAGCTACATCAGATAGTGGTGTGGTCTCTGTTGTTAAGTATCCAGTTACCCTAAGTATTTAAACTGAGGTACAATATTACCTGTATAATCAAAGAGGAGAGATGGACATTACTCTATGACCACTCAAAGACATTTAGTCTATTTCTATTACTTAGTTCAACATGTCAGTTGTCTATTAAGTGTGCTGTCCAACATCACACGCTGAATTTTGTTAACCATTTCCCTAATTTCTGTGGCTAGGCTGTTGGTGATGATACTAAATATGATGAATTTGTCTCATGACTGATCACAGATGAACTCTCTTAGTAACCTTCTTTATCCAAATAATTTCTTTTCAACATTGCTCCTCATCTTCCCTTTAAGGTAGCTGTTACCCATCTGGCAACTCTTGTACAAATTGTCAGCATTTCCTGCTCAACTAGTAGTTTCTTGTGCTGGACTCAATCAGATGCTTTGCTGAGTCCCATGTGGACCTGGTCTAGATAGTTTGTCGAAAAAATCAGGTGACTAATGGAAAGAAGGACTCAAGTTAGCTGCGCACAATCTAATTCTGGTAAATCCATATTGTGTTTTCTCCCATTTTCCAAGTATGTGTCTTCTCTTCCATATTTGTCCTAAAACTCTGTATATTATTGAAGTCAGACTAGAGGGGTGGCTGGCTGAACAGTTTGAGAAACTTTGCCCCTTTTATTCCTTAAATAGAAACAACGTTCATTCTGTTCTCCTATAGCATGTGTCCTGGGATAGAGACTGTCTACTCCACTGCAGATTTTTGGAGTTCCATCTCTTCTTCATTTTGATAATTCTTGTTCTGAATCCTTTTTTTCCTATAATGAGCCTACCCTTGACTGTACAGTCATTGCTTCTGTTGAAAAGGCAATCCAGTATTAATTTAATTATAGAGTCATATTTAGAGGATCTTTAATCTTTGAATCATATGCAATACATATACAATGCACCTTTTTTTTTTTAAGACATTTCATGAGAATTTGAAGAAATTCCAAGCTCCTAAATTCTCTAGTTCTCTGAATTTTAAAAAAGTTGATCCTTTGATCTTTTACAATAGAGAACTTAATTCTGTGTATCATTTGATTTGATTTAAAGTGAGCTGGCCATCAATCATTCAGATCAGATCGTACCAGATCTGATGTGGAAAACTTAATGGAAAACAAAACTCAACTGTAACAGTACAGGTTCATTGGCTTCTTGGTGAAGATAGGCCCATCACTGCTGTCTGGAAGTAGCCAGAAGAGACACCTTCCATATGTGTATGGGAAGTTCACCGTCTTCTCTAATAATACGCTGTCCTGACACAACATACTACCTTGAAACACTGTAGAGCTGTGCTCATCTGTTGCTATATCTGGTGGCCCCTTGCAGACTCCAACTCTATCCCATTAGAACTCTGCTTTTCCAGACTGATTTTTTTCCTGAAGTCTATCACAACATTAATATGCAAAACTACTACACTCTCTTAACCATTATTTCATTTTACTGGAATTCTTTAAAATATAGGCAAGTATCCTTTTGAAACTGTGTTTTTGTCATGATTGCTATTCCATCATGTCTCCGTCATTCCTTGGATATCCATTTTATCATGATCTCTCAGTCATTTCAACACAGTATAGCATCTCCTGATACGAGAAGATAAATCTTATTTGCATATAATGAGTGACTCCTTAGGGTTTGCAACTACAGATAGCTTATCTGTTTATTCTTAAGAATATTGTTGTGAAGATACTGAAGAGCAGTTGAGGAGATTTAGGTTAAACTTATGGCTTGGCTTTGTCGAAATTTTTTTCAAACGTTCTTGTGCAGCTCAGTTTATCTATGTCTCTTTGCCTGGTAAAATGGAGATAAAAATGTTTCCATGTGTCAGAGGGCATTTCCAGGGGGTACACTTCTTAATGATTGGCAAGTCATACAATGAAGTAATTTAGTGGTAAATACTGTGGAAATAGAGACAGTCTATGGCCTGCAATACATCCTCAAGCAGCTAGATGGTTGAATGTTCAAAACAACAGTTAATAGATTGTCTAATTTTTTTTTTTAATGAAAATTTAGGAAAATTTTAAAATACAGCAATCATTTTGTACAATAAACTCTATTCATGCCTTTCCTGATACTTATTATTGGAGCTTTTTTTTTCAGGGAAATATGCTCCATTTTACATATACTCCATATTTTAAATAATATTAATTTGTGTAAGAGGGATTCACTGTCACCTAGAATAAAGGTTTTGTTAATAGTTTCTACTATGAGATCCTGCTTTCAGGCTGATGTTCTCATTGTTATTTATTAATTGAACAAGGACTGCTGCTTGCTTTTGTGTTTCTTAGTGTGTGTTTGGAGAAAACTGCAAAATTTTGGGTATGTTGAGAATACTCAGAGCTTTGCTTCTAGACTTCCAAGTTTTTGGAAGGTCTGTGATTTGCCATTTGAAAATGAGGTTGCCTGTGTCTTTTGAATCTCTTTCACTGTCACATAAAATGCACCCATCTTTTCCCAGGTGGTATTATTAAAATAATGACATTCTGGCTCATGCAGTTGTGATTTTGCTACATTTGGAATGGTGAATGCAATTGTGTTCCCTTAATGTAATTTTTTTAAAAAAAATAGACAAGATACAAAGCCAGTAATGGATGATGATAGAAAAGTAAGACATACTGCAGAAAGACACTGAAGGAACTGTATTAAGTGGAGGACTCGTGAGATTTACAGTTACAGACTATAAATAATTGCAGAGCTAATCGTATAAATGAAAGAAGGGAATTACCCACATTCTCAGAAGAAGGAAAGACAAGGTGCAATGGCCTGAAGCTGAAACAGGAAAATCTCAAGTCATTTAGAAAGTGTTTCTTACAATAAGAGTAATTGGGCGGTGAATGAGAGGGCAGTGCATCATCACTGCAGATGGGCTACCGAGGCCGTGGGCATTCCTGCAGAGTGGAGCTGGACAGATTAGGTGACGTAGATGAGTTTCTCCAGCTGCTAGTCATTTCAAGAGCTTACAAAAGTCAGTCTGTTTCTCTACATCATCTTCATAAAATCCCCCATCCTTCTACAGCTGCCAGTCACATTCTTCCAATGGGATATCATACCGAAATTCATCTTTGCAGCCAGAATTGTAAGTCTCAGGGGCTTCAGTGAGATGAGGGTCAATCTCATTACATTTTCCATTGAACTTAAGTGTGTTTTCTGCTGTTTATTCCAATGTGTCCAGTCTTTCTCCAACTGCTGTTTACTCAGCCCTTTGTGAGTAGGTTCTCATTATCACCTTTATTGTCATGTTCAAGTGCACTGCTTATCTTACATATAAGAGTCACTGGTGCTGGTGGCAAGTTGCCAAAGGACTCCCTTCAGTTAAGAAAGAGATGAAGTAAAAGGTATGTCTTGTTCCGATATTTTAGCTATAGGCAGTAGTTAAAGCCAGCATGAAAAATGGTCCAGTATGACCCTGTCCTGTTTCTTCTTATGATGTGTGTCAGTCCTTGAGTTGCTACATTAGTGACACCATCTTTTTCTGACTAATTCCAGTAGCTGTATACAGCTATAGGGTTTATCTAGGCTTTACTTATCTAGGTGTTATTCAGAGGGAGAAAAATGAGGGTCATGGCCTAATTGCCTTTGTCTTGGCAAGCAGAAGCCCTTGTATTGCTATAACATTACAGGGAAATACACACACACACACAACTAACATGGGAAAGTTCCTGTATCCTTTGCCATCTCCTTAGGAATTAGAAAGTATAACAGCTTTTTTAGGTTCTCATTAGTGAAAATAACCAAGAACAACCATACCTATTTTATCTTAGGTGCTTTTGCTAGGTAGTCACCCCTGTGGCAGGAAAAAACCAGAAAATATGTGTTTCCAAGTGTGTGAGTTCCCAAGGTCTCACATGCTGTCCGTGGACTTTACCAAGAGTCTGGTACTTGATGGTTTGCCTGTGTTCTTTTTTCACTTGTTGCACTGCTCTGAACAAGTAACAAGCAGTAAGACTTCTTGCTTTTAACCTGAAAGTTAGCTCAGAGATGGTGTAAGGCTCTAAATAATCAGCACCAGTGAAAAACTGCAACCTGGGAACATGACTGTTTAACAACAAAATGGGAATGTGACCAACTTTGGTGCTGGATGCTGCTCTACAGCTGGAATTGAAAGGCCCATATGCAGGGTTAAGGTCAGAACAAGATTCAGACCTTTGTCAACAACCTCTTAGAGGCTGTGGGATCTGTTCTTTTTCTTATTTATTTTGCAGGGAGAGAGTTCTTTGGTACCTACTTACATGCTGTGCTGCACAGATATCAATAATTCAAGCTTCGCGAGAATTCTGTGAAAGAACTGGTGCAGATGAGCCTTAGAGACAGCCACAGGACTGGTTCAGCAGGAAGGTAATTGCCACGTTAAGCTGTCCTGGTTGTTTACCTACTTCTTGCTGCCTCACTGTGCCATGGAGTCCCCAGCACTGTTTTACTGGTTACCACTTCTGAATGTAGTTATTGTCTCAGAAGATGGTTCTGGAGGGGTGATCCCCAGGAGCTGTGCATCTGAGGGAGAAAGCCTTGGGACTGAAAAAGAAATGTAAGCACCCAACTCTTCCCAGATACCCTGAGGCTTCTCAAACTGGAGAATCTCTGTGTTTCAGGGACCAAGCCCCTATCCCGAGCAGTGAAGGGATGAATGGTGAATTTCTCCTGTGCCAGCTGGAGTGACACTTTCTAACTGAGCTCCTATTAAGCTTTGCTGGATCTGAGTTTCAACCTTTTAAGGAAATGTTGATATGAGTATTTACTATGTGGTATCTGGTGTGTTTTTTCCCATTAGTTCAATCTGAACCCAAATTCTTCAATAAAGTCAATATTTTTATACATTTGTGCTTAATATCAGGGTCCAGATTCTATATTTGGATCCTAAGAAGAAGCATCTTTCTGCTCTGAAAGCTAAGGAGTTTTATGTGTCCAACTGCAGGCC
This sequence comes from Scolopax mira, assembly GCA_004320125.1. NCBI lineage: Eukaryota > Metazoa > Chordata > Aves > Charadriiformes > Scolopacidae > Scolopax > Scolopax mira. The sequence continues at coordinate 124,955 of BJBW01003267.1, forward strand.
TCTGGTTGAGCAAATGTGTCTAGTTTTTGCATTCCACCCCTGTTTAACTGTGAGCAGCTAACAGTTCTCAGCACAGCATCTTGCCAAAGACATGCCTGGCAGCTGCCTGGGTATGGCTAGCTGCTATGGTTCTGCTTTTAGTCTAGATATGAAGGAAGCAGGAGACTTTCTTCCCAGGCTTCAATTTTGTCCAAGGAAATTATATTATGTATTTTTCGTTAGCAGCTGTGGAACTACTCATATGTACTTCTCTAATGAGTTTCATTCTTATTTTTTAGGGGTTCTAATAAACTCTATCACTTTAACAAAAAAACATTTATAATATCCATTAATTGTTGGTGTTGCAAACATATGTTGGCAAATAATCGTGTATCTGCCTGTGTAGGGGACACATGCAACACTCTGCAGTGTGTTGTATAATCTGGAGATCTGGACAAAAACAAAGCTTCAAAAAAGAAATATTTGTAAAGGTGCAGTATATCTGCTCTTTAGAAAGCTTAAGTATAATGATGTAAATGGGCAGAGAATTGTCTTACCACTATGATAGAGTTAACTCTTATCATTTGTTATTATTTTATAGCTGTTCTCATCATTGCTAATTATTATTAATCATTAATACTGATGATAGTAGTAAATAAAATCATAGAGTCTTCACCTAATTTATTATGGGTTCCAGTGAGACTCTTTCCAGGCTTGGGGCTGAGCAAAGACTGATGTTAGCATTTGCCTTTGTAACTTTGTATGTGGCTAAGAGCAGCTGGAGGTAAGGCAAACCCTACAGAAAAACTGTGCTAGAAGGGCCTCTCCAGAGCTATCTGGTCCAGATCCTGCTTCTAGGGAAGGCTCAGATATTCCTATGTCACTCTTGACAGATGTTTGTATAACATGTTTTTAAAGCCCTCCAACAGTGGAGACTCCGCCCCTTTTTCCGCAACAGCCAGACATTGTTGACTCTTCAGTTTGTTATCAACAGTTTTCCTCCTGATATTTAAGGTGCATTAAGCTTTACTGGGGGGAAGTTAACAATATGCTAAGGAAGTTACATTTATCTCATGGTTCAGACAAGAAAGAGGCTGTGGGTATATCTTTGCAAATTTAAATGACATAGTTTTATTCTTGGTTAAACAAGCCAGATGCTTATCTAATGTATGACGAAATTCTCAAGGACACTTAGCAGAGGTGAAAACTTCAGTTGCAGCTGTTCTGCGAGGCAGAAGCAGTCCTAGCACTATGCACAAATTCACTTTATGAATTGATCTGAATGTGACCAGGCAAAAACATCACACCACAAGTCAATAGAGAGTCCTGTGAATAAAACGCACGGTGTACACGCTGCTGGCTGTGCTCCTCCCGTGTAAAAGTCGCAGCGGCGCAGGCAGGTGATGAAATCTACCCTCTGCTAGCCAGAGCCAGAGGGCAGAAGGCAGGGAGCGGGATGGCAGCCAGCAGCCTGCTCCCTTTCCCGTGTGCTGAAGTGGTGAGGCCTATCTCCATGCTTGCCTCACTCCAGCCTCCAAGCCTGCCCCCAGGGAACGAGCCGGACCCTTCCAGGCTCCTGCCCATGCCCTCTGTCTGTTTACAGGGTAATATTTTCCATGAAATGTCACTTTTGCACTTGTGGATGACAGAGCAATAACAAAATCAAATGAGAGCTACTCCTTTTACTAGGGACCTCTGCAAGGTCTAGATGATTACTTTTCAAGTTGTTGATCCATGTGGCAGATGCAGTCCTATCCTGCAATTCCACGCTGCAGCAGGTCACAGGGCAGAGAGGTGAAACAGTATAAGAACATCTCTGTCCCTTCTCAGTCCCACCTTTTCCAGGCAGTAGCTTCAGCAAGTTTCATATGGGAAGGCAAGATTTCTGTCATTGAAATGTGAGCGTCCCTAACTGTTTGTGCAGGGTCAACATGGTGATACTGCATCCACAGTTCAATTCTGCATACAGTTCTCCCCTGTTTTCTTTTCCAGGAATGAGCTTTACACCTCTGATTTGAAAGGCCAGACTGGGTAGGTTTTTATAGAGTTTGCATCAAGAGAAAGATGACTAAGATTGTTGTCTTCACTGTTAATGGAAAAAGGAAAAACTTACCTGAGCACTTGATCTTTAAAAGTGTATCATTTATTTAAATGCACCATTTTTTCTTAGATGAATTGACATAAAGGTCTAGCATTCTCCTTCCACCTAAATTCCCTGATTTGAATTGTTATCAAGAGCAAAATTGCACAGGAAGGTACATGGTAGGAGAACAATAGCTCCATTGTGACATACTAACATTCTAATCGAATTTGAGTTTAAAAAGAGATCTATTTATTCAGCATTATTCTACGTTCAGCACAGTAGGATAGCTGAGTGCCTTTTTATAGTACAGAAACAGCAATCTGTGACAGCTTTTAAAGGAATTTGTGTTTCAGTTATTTAGATTGCCATTTCTTACTGGTACAGCATTTCAGTTGAATTAATGTTTCACACCTCTACTGCTTAGCCAAGCTTTGTTTCACTTTGATTTTTTTTTCTTGTTATTTAAATGCTAAAAAGTTCGACAGGCATACAATGATGCAAGCAGCTTGTTCGTTAAGGAATAGTTTCCCACTCTTGTTTCTTGAAACACTGAGGACACAGAAAAGCCTTAATTTATTCATAATAGCCTAGATTAAGGATGATCTGTAACTGCAGTGATCAGCCATGGCCTATATCACAAGCCGAGTAGCTCAGGGTCTCTTGTGTATTTCCCATCAGGGCAGTGATGCAAGGTGGGATGTTCTGTTACCTCAGCTTTACAGGCTGAGGGATCTCAAGGCACAAGAGATTAAACAACCTTCCCAATGTCATGGTAGGACCTCTGCGACAGAGCAAAGCGTTTGGGTAGCAGCAGTTAAGATCCTTTCTCTCCAAGTGATACAGCTAAAATCCTATAAAGAGCTGGTACACATTCCCATATAGGCCAGATTAGCTGTACTGCATATTAAAAACATGTCCACAAGCTACTTTTTTGCTAAAGTGGTATGCCGCACTGTTACAGGTTACATTATCATGAATTTCTTACATCAAATGCAGCAAAACTGTGCAAATATTGCAAGTACAGTTAAGATGGCTTATGTGTATATTTATGCCCAGTTTTTGCCCTCCTTGGAGGTGGTGAGAATCCCTCCATTTATATAGTGGACTCTTTGTTGCTCTCAAATTTCACTCTTTTCCTGTTGAAGGCATTTGCCACAGACATATTTGAGTGAGTTAAGGTAAAGGTAGCCAGGGGGAGTTTAAAGGATCAAGTTTAGGTTGCTTGTTCAATTCTCACTGCAAACACCTATGTCACATAAGCAGTTTAAAAACACTCCTTGCTCATTCTAATGAAAATCTGAATATTGGTACTTGATCTCAGTTATAAATACAATGTGGCAGCTGGTACTTGCTTCCATTCCCAGAGGGGGAAAATATTGTTTCTTTTTTGCTATTGGATTTTAGGTAACTGAGCTGTTTCCTTTACTGCAGGCAAACTGCATTCGTCCATTAACTTCAGATGCTTAATTAAAAAACTTGAAAGTTTCTAATTTCATTGTGCCAGTGATATGCTTAAATACATTTTTTTTTTTCCCAATACTTTTTCCAGCTCTTTAAAGACACTTCAATACTAGTACCTTTTAATAGAGTTTTGCTTTCACGGTGTCCAGCTTATGAATCACACTTCCTAATCCAGTTTTAAATAAGCTATTATGAATACTGAGAAGGCTGCAAGATATGTAATGATAAACAATATAGATAATTTCAAAAATAGAGAAGCAACTGCTCATGGCCAAGTATATATGAAATTAAATATGTCCTAGCATCATATGTGAAAGATGGCCTCTCTTAACATGAGGGAGATGTCATTCAGTAAGGCACAGAATTATTTTGTAACTTAGTCAGAAAAGTCTTTGAATTTCTTTTTGAGATATTACCTGTGTTAGATTTACATGCTCCCTTTTGAAACAAAAATTCAACATTTGTCTAGTATGCAGATGTGTGCCTGACACACCTAAGTTGTCAGAATACCTGCCTAAGGTACACAGTGTGCCTATTCCCCACTTGAAATACCGCATTTCGATTTCTACATGACTTACACAATAGTGGGCCTAATTCTCCCTCTCCCTCTGTGTTGATATTCAGATTTCTCTTTCCTGCTATAAGTACTCTCTAACATCTAATAACAGCTGTCATTTTCTGCTTTTCACTTTGTATTGTCTATTATTTTTAGGTATAGACAGGGGACAATCTTGCACTTCCATTTGTTTTTCTGCACTTACTTTGCTTTCTGTTCTCACAACCTTGTATGTTTTCAGAGGTATGGAGCACTAGGACTCCATACTCAGTTTTGACAATAGTCTTAGAAAGCAGAAAACAAGAGGGGGAGAGACAGTGAAAGAGCAAAATTTAATTCCAACTGTATACATAAAACAGTGCAAATACCAAAAATACTTGCTTTTGTGTCAATGGCATTGTGGTAAATAACTACATCAGCCCAGCTAAAGTACCCAGTATGAACTAGGTAAAACCAATAATGGTCAAGTTAGAAAATGTATTAGCCTTTATTTGTGATGAACTGTGATTGAAGTAATGGGAACTAAAGCACTTGTTAACTTTGTAGTCAAAATATTCACAGGATTATTGATATTTTTAAAAGACAAACTTAACTGAACAGGACTTCCATAGTGCATAGGTTTCTTGAACAAGAAATATGGCCAAACTTTAGCTTTGTGAGACATGGCAGTTACAAATCTGGAAGATGAATAATTGATGTCTTGTATGCCTTGCAAAACCAAGGTAATAACAAGAACGTTCCTCAACCCCCCCCCAAATATGGAAATAGGTGGTTCCTGCAACAAGGGACAGTCGAATTGATCCTAGAATTTATTAGGAATAAAAAAGATGCCAGAAGACAACTGAGTAGCTTGTATAATGCAAAAGGTTTCCATCATCTCAGAAGGGACAATTATGTGAAATACAGCACACATATGTTGAAAACTAGAATAGAGGCTCTGCAGATACTCAGATCTTCTGGAGAGAAGCTGTATCATCATTCAGACTGATCATGCAGTGAATATGTCCATATGGCTGGTTGCGCTCATACACAAATTCCCTCTGCATGTGCATTCAGCTGCCTGGACAGAAGCCAGTCCCAGTTCAAACACATGTTTGTGAAGCCCGGCCCAGATCGCTCTGCCTCTGAGCATGGCTTATTGGCTCGGGCACAGTGTCACCCTAACAAGGTCACAAGGGTTTTCAGTTTGGGGCTGGCTGGAGGCCCATTAGATTGGTGTGCAGGCAAAGGGAGCTCATATCTATCTGCTTGTCCTAGCTCGTTTATGTGCATCCTGTAAGAGTTTACCAGGGTCCCAGGACTGAATAAAACACCCATTGTAACACTGAGGTTAAGAAAAGGGAGTAACATGCTCTGGAGTTCTTTTAAACAAACCTGCTTCAATTAAGCAAGCTTCTAAATTGCTTGTGGACTGGGTCATTCAAATAGTTTTAAAGGCCATGAAAAGGAGAGTTAAAGGTTTTTACATACGGCAGGTTAAGACATATGAAGGTACTGCTGAGCCAGCCATGTCCAGTGTAGGGCTTGCAGGCACACCTGACCTGCAGGACAGCTTTACCCACATGCAGCTCTCTGGCTGCTGAATCAGCTTCAGTAGGGGCTGGTCTGAAAGGGATGGCACTGTGCCTGCCACCGTGCTTGCCCCCTCATCCCCATGGCTTCCCATCATACAGTTTTTCACAGCACCACGCAGAACTGGTCTGGTGGACCCCCTTGGCTCAAACCCAAACATTTCAGTTCTGCTAGCTTTCAGCGGAGCATCTTCCCTCATCCAGCCCACTGTGTGGCCACGAGTGACAGCAGTGGTGTGAGAGGGCAAGTGGCTGTGGGCAAAGAGAAGGGGCAAGACTACTCCCTTCAGCACAACACCAGTTTTCTCTGGGCTGCACCTATGACCATCCCTGCACACTGCCTACCACCCGCTGAATATGCCTGTTTGGCTCAAGATCAAGTTATTAGGGCTCTCCTGAGGCACATCACAGCTCAGGTGTTTTGGGCACTGCTTCTGAGTCTCAGTCTGGCTCACACTGGATCTAGGCACTGATTTGCAACAATTAGGACTGACTGAAATATAAGCTTAAGTACCATCACAATTTATCTTGACAATATCTCCTTGTTATTTTTATATATATATATATACACACATGTATATGTTACTTTTCCTGTGCTAAAATCCTGAAAAGCTGTATTAGATCCATCATGGAAAGCAAATCTTGAGTAATGTGGTGTCAGAGTGTGAAATCTTTCAAATGGAAATGACCTTGATATTTCACAGATTTTAGCAGAAAAGGTTTTTTCTCAGAGCATCTTAAAAAAATAAAGAAATGGAGTGTATCAAATAATCGACTTTTAACACATGACATTGCAGAAGAGGATGGAAGACCTGACTAATGGGAAGCAGCTCCACATTTTCCAGCTCTCATGCCTTATCAGGGCCTTTTCTGATAGTCTTAACCTTTGATGAATACTGATTGGTGGAAGTCAAAGATGAGGAAATACAAAAGAATTTGATTCTGTTTTGAGGGATGTTCTGTCAAACCGGGCACAGCCTTAATGACAAACTGTGATTTTGGTATCTTAGTAGCCAGGAAAAAAGTCTGCTCTCCAATGTAGGACAATCTGCTAAACACAGTACGACAGGCATTTTAGGCACAATATATGGTTACTTTCACAGTTACTATGGTGGAATAGCATTTAGTTCTTCAGTAAGAAGTATCCCTTGAGGAGTAGAAGGTGAAGCAAGACTAGAATTCACATAGTTTTAAGTTACACATTTTTCTATAAATAGAGTGCCTATTAAAATGAAAAAATAGAGCACCTATTAAATCTGCCATGGATTTCAGTGGGAACAGAAGTGGGTCATAGGTCTGCACAGAAACTCAAAAAAATAATGAAATTTTATGCATGGCAGTGCCAGCACAATGTCCCAGATTCTCTATCAGGTTTTGTACTGTTCTTTTTCCACATAGATTTGAGTTCCTGCAGTGACTCTTGATCTAAAAGTGTTCGTATTTGTAATATGTTTCAGCAAAAAGGCATGATTAGCCTTGTGTTCTGGATATTGGCTTGTCTCTGTGGGCAACTTTTTTCAGCTCTTATTATTTATGTCTTGCCCAGAAGCAGAGAAGTTGCATAGTAACCAACCCTCCCTGAGAAGAAGGTTACCTTATATTACCGTGGCACAGTAAAGGTGTAAAAAGATTCATTTAAATGCTGTCAAATTGAGTTAACAGCTTTTACATTATCAGGTCCTTTATGTTGCTAGTGCAATGTAGAAGGGCCACAGAGAGATGGAGAACTCTACACCTCCATCGGTGGAGGAGGAACAGGATCAGAAGCTGACTGTGGTCACTAAGGTATTGAATACACAAGAGCCAGATGTTAGGCTGACACACATCAAGTCCAGGCAGTGTGTACCCAAGAGAGAGCCAGGCTTCCAATGTTTTCCCTTTGCTGCACTCTGGCAGAGGTACTTTGTATAAAGGAAAACTCAATGCCTAGTTCTGCACAGAGTCCAGTTTTGCTGCTCAATTAGTCAACTTTTTGTCATTACATATGGATCAATAAATCAACAATAAATATTTTTTTGCAGAAGGTTGCAAGGAACAGGTTGTTTCTTGTACATACAAAACAAATAAAATGGATTAAGGGCTGAATCAATGACATTTTCTCCACTAACTGTTCAATTTTGGTTAAGACTATTGCAAGACATGAAAGCTTACTATGAAATCTGAAAATATTCTAGTTTCCATAGATGTTTTAGATATCACACAGTTCTGGTGATCACATACGTGTGTGACTGGTGTGGTAGCTTTGTAGAAAAGAGATATTTATAATTAAAGTAATACATATCTAAAATTTTTTCAGACTACCTAAAGTCAAAAAAATCCTTATTTCTGAATTAGTACCTAGGAGCTACTATTGTAAACAAAAAAGATGTGAGGAGCTTTACAAGATAGTGTTGGCTTTGCATTCCAGATCAGGTTATTGATTTCAGTCATCATTAGCCATTATAATCAATATTTTAGTTTTAAAAAACAGCTGCTGTTATCTGCATCTAACCACTTGTGCAACAGGAGTACATCACAGAGCAAATTCCTTCCATAAATGATTGATCCATTTATGCCAATAAATGAGATTTTATTATCCTTCTTGCTGCTTGCGTGAAAAATTTGAAGTTTTCAATCTTCTTTTATCTTTTCTCAATAGCAGAGGTGTGCTGACTGAAACACATTGGTAGGACAAAAAATAAGTTAAGTGTAAACCAACCTGTCTTGAATGCTCTTTTTTAATATCTAGATATAAATAGAAACATCTCCTGACAAATGTGCAGGGCCCGTTTTGGTTATATCTAATGCCACTGCAAGACTTTTTATCAATATGTGAAATCTCCCTCCAGTTCCTAAGCATTAAGCTGTATTGAACAGAAGAACCAGGAGGTTAATACAACACTGACCCTCTCCCCAACCCTTTCAAGCACCTGTGAACTTAAGAATATTAAAAATATTGTAATGTAGATTTTTAACTTCACAAGTCTCTTGTGTTTCCTTTGCTGCAGTCAATTTCCTCGTGGTTTTTAATGGCTCAGAAGCAGTGGATATTTTAGCAAAGTTCATCCATATGCCAGTTGTACTGGACATTTCAGTTGGTTTGTCTAACCACAGAAATGTAGTAGACTAAAAAAAGAATGCGGAAAAGTAATGATGGAAACAAGGGAATGAAAACTCCTTTGGATTTGAAGATGCAATGTGCTACCTGCTTGGCCATATGCAGCCTTTTATTTGATGGCTCAGCTTAATTAAACTCTGAAATATTTCCATCTGCTGTGTCCCATATTTCAGTTCTTTGTGATTTTAAATTTTGCCAAGTTCTGACAGGCAGAATTTTGTGGAGCAAATTATATTGCACTGCAATATAGGCAGTGTTTTTTAAAAAACACAGCAGGTTTTTAAACCTTCTGCCTGCTCTCACAGAGTCCAGGACTGGTGTGATTCCTCTGCTAGATGCAAAGTAATGACAATCTGAAAAAAACCCATGGGTTTAGAGGAGGGAAAAGTGTTTACCCTCCAAGTTCAGGTTCCCATCAAAAGCCACAAAGCTTCCCAGGATCCCATGTGTCATCAAGTGATGGACTTCCCTGTTGCACTGTAGGGTCTAGGATATGTTCTCATGGCAGTCATGTGATTTCTATTGATCTAGCAACGTTATCCATGTGTATTATCACCTCAGTGGCTGATAGCTAGGTGTACTGTTGTACTAGGTCTGTCTGGGATGGAGCTCCTGGCAGCCCATACAGTGCTGTGCTTTGCACTTGCTGCTAAATAGGGTTGATGACACACCAATTATAACACTCCAGTGTTTTAACTATTGCTGAGCAGCATTTGCACAGTGTCCAGGCTTTCTCTACAAACCACCCCCCACCCCCAAGGCCAGTAGGCTGGGAGTGGGCAAGAGGTTGGGAAGGGACCCAGCAGGGACAGCTGACTCAAACTGACAAAAGGGGCATTCCATGCCATATGATGTCATGCTTAGAAATAAAAGCTGAGGAAAAAGAGGAGGATGCAGGGACATTCCTCATTATGTAATTTGTCTTCCCAAGCAATCATTGCAGGTGTTGAGGCTCTGCTTTCCAAGAAGTGGCTGGACGTTTACGTACTGATGGAAAGTAGTGAGTAAATTCCTTTTCTTGCTTTGCTTGCATGCACAGCTTTTTTTTTTTTTTTTTCTTATCTCAACACAGGAGGTTTTCCATGTTAATTTTTCTCTCTCTCCTGTTGAGTAGGAGAGTGAGAGACCAAAAGGCAGAGTGGGCATCTGGCAGCCAGCCAAGGTCAACCCACCACCATTGTCTTACACAAGGCTATATCTTAAGATGGGACCAACCTGAACAACCTCAATTAGCATATTTGGCACACTTAGTTGTACAAATTTCAGATCATCCTCCTGATGTAGGCACTTGAGTGTTAGGGTGGCTTTTGTTGACTCAGATAATCAGTACAGGACTAGGATTATATCAATGTGAAGCCCATCTGTGTTGAACATATTTACAAAGCAATGCTACCTTTTCTAAATATGGTGGTCTACGGTTTGCGTCATAAAAGATTAAGGATTTGACATACATTTGAGACAGTATTATTATTCAGGCTTTCCATTTTTTTCTTCCACAGATCATGTCTTCACAGTGACTCAAAGGCCCAGGAGCTGTTAATACAGTGGATAATCAGGAGAGTTGCTCAGTCTGCTACCAGCAGATGAGAATATGTCAATACGAAACTCAGCTTCAGACTGTATTTCCTGCAAAGGAAGAGAGAACTGTGAACATCTACATGAGAAGCATATGAGGAACCATACAGAAAGAAAAATTAGTTTGAGGTGAATAAGAACAGTTTATCTCAGTTGTTGCAGGGAGGACAATGCATGAGAAAGAGGTTACACTGGTGAAAGTTATGAATAAGTGCAACTCTCCAGACAGCCCTTTCTTGAACAGTACAGTCCTGATTCACTCAACCATATAAAATTATAATTAGTCATGTCCCAAACCCAGCACAGACTTGCTGAATAGGGTGTTTATATAAGATCCCTGTAGCAGACTTAGGAGTCATAGCATAGGAAACGAATGCTAGTATAAAAAATCAAACAGTTTCTCCCATAAGAATCTACAGCATGGCTGAAGTCCTGAGGCCAAAACCAGCTGTATGTAGATGCAAGAGTCATATGCTATTCCAAGCTAGAACTCGACTAATTTCTGCAGGTGAATATGACATCAGTGCACGCTGTACAAAAACATTGAAAAAAAGACGTAGCGCAAAATACTAACCTCACAGAAATGAGTGGAAGCCTTGCCGTGAATTTTAAAGGATAGTAATTTTATTAATTACTATGGTTAACAAAAGCTGGTGGAGCAAGGGTGTGTGCTCACTTTGAGATCAGCCTACAGGGTGTGAGTACACACATATCAAACTTTTGCAGGATGCCATGAATAGTGATCTGCATTTGCTCTTTGTAAAAATTACTGCAAGAAACTTCCTTCTTTGCAATGAATAGGTAGTAAGACTTTGTAGCTCAGTGTTTGTGAGTCTCCAAATTGGAGCATGAAAACTTTGCCTGTAAAAAGCTTTTTCCCAGAGTCTGTTAAGTATCAGAACTGGATATTTAGCTTGAAATAGACTTCTTGCTTAGAAGCATTCTTTGATATTTTTTGAAGAAATTTGCATTAGGGACATTTAAAAACCAAAGCATTCAAGTAAGTGGCTCGACTTTTTCCCTGACTAAATGGGTAATTCAAGCATGCAGAGCTGTGCTCGTGTCTGCAGTCACGAATCTTTCTGTTCTGCTTTTATAGGGCACCTTACACTGGGAATCATGTGCAGGAGTACAGCTGATGTGTGTCATGATAATACAAATAGTAAATACAGGAATAATCATCAGCAGATGGAATCCTTACACAGCTTTTGCTGAGGAGTCTGTAGGAGCATCACCCCGGTGCAGGAGGACACACAACAAGGGACAAGGGAGCAGTCAGGATTCTTATAATTGAAATTAACTGTATGTTGTTTCAATTAATTGTTCCAATTAGTCTCTCTTTCTTTTCAGTTATGCTTTTCTGTAACAGTGTCATCTGGGATGCTGTGAGAAATTGAAAATGCCCTAATGGTCAGATGCTCATCAATTAAAGAACTTTCTATTTCTAATTAGCTCCCTGAGAAGAATTCATTGTAAGAATGAAAAATGTTATAGTTGGAATGAGTGAGGAGTTGTTTTTATTACAAGACTGATTTTCCTTTCAGCAATAGCATTCTTTCTGTTGCCCAAAATGATTTTTTTAAAAAGAAGGAGAAAGCTGGTTTATTTCTATTTAGTGAGAATTTCTTGTTCTCTTGGGCTATCTTTCACAAGATTTAGTGGCTGGGGTGTAAACAACACAACAGCTTAAATTACTTTTTTTCAAAATACAAAAAAGACTGATAAAACAACAGTCAGGTTCTACATCTGGTTAAAATATATATGAATTCATAATGGTTGGCTTATTTTTTTTTAATGGAAAACTGAAGTCTAAAATGCAGTTTCAAAAGTTTTCTTTTTCCCCAATTTTTGTTTGCACTAGAAGTTCACACAGTATTGAGAAGAGTTGCTAGCAGTTGTTTTCCCTGAGGCTGTAAATGCAAAAGGACAGAAAGCTGCCTAAAAGCATGGCTTAACAGATGCTTTCTGCCACAGCTTGTAACCATCTCCAAATCCAGGTGTAGGTGTCACACTGCCTGTGTATGCTAAGATTCAAGGAGACTGTTTTTTCGAATTTTTAAGAGTGGCACACAGCCTGCACCTTAAGGCAAACCTCCAAAGCCTAGACATCAAGCAAAGGCCTTCAATTTAAGAGTAAATCGACAAATGGAGCTATTTGTGACTATGTCTAGGTTTAGACAGGTAAGTATTTCCTGTGAATGGATGCAGCTTAATATACGACTTGCCTACAGCAGAGTTGCCCGAGAAACTGTGGGTTTTTCCTTCTTATCTTCCATGAGGAATGCTGAGACTGATCTCCAAAGTTATTCTGTTGTGGTGTTGCTTCAAGTATGGTGATCCAAGGGCATTTTGTCACATAGAGGTGACAAAGCTTAGGGAAATGCACCATCTTATGCATCAGCTGTGTTATACAGTATGAACAGATGGCACGTGGCGCTTTCATTGGCTGCTTTCATCTTCATAAAAAATATTTTAGCAACAGGACCTAGGTCAAATACTTAGTCCTCTTGTCTCATTTCTGGTCTGTGACTATAGTTGCCACAGATTTGGGCAGATTTGTATTTGGATTAATTTCTCTCTATATATGTAGTCATATATACACATTTGTGTATTTTAACTAAGTTAGACAACTTTGATTGCAGCCGTTGCTTTTGATATCCATGTAAAATATCTGCAGCTAACCAAAATGCTGAATGAAGTGAAGTTCAGAATTTCTCCATCCTAAACCTTGTTTGTCAAGGTTTCTGATATTTTTGGAAGCTCTTAATAAAAATAGGTTAAACAGCACCTGAAATAGTTCATTTTTTCTTTTAACCAAATTCATCATCTTTGCCATAGAATTTAAATGGTCATAAACATTTTTTTTGCATGCCTCTGTACTGACAATCCATTTAATAGCCTCTAACATTGACACAGCAGGAGTCAAATCAGCTTTTTGGAAGACTATCCAATAAGTAAAATATTTTTATAGGTAGCTTTCGATTTCTGGCACAAGTGTTCAAACACTTGTACCTTCATACTCATTCGGGTGAAAAGAATCAAGCAGAGCACCTTACTCACAAAAGGATCAAAAGCTGAAATACATATTTCTGCTCCTACATCAGTCCTCTCCTACTGATGAAGAGATCTACATAACCAATATTGATTTATACAGAAATGAACCCCATCTCCTTCTCCTATGATTTATGCCACTTTCATGTGCTCTTGGAGCAAGGAGGAAGAATATATTAGAACAAAGCAGCATTTGGCAAAACATGGCTTCTCAAAAGCCAGTCATGCATTTCTCTGTTTACACAGGATTCCTGGAGTGACAGTACAATGACCCTGTCCATAAGCAGTGTGTGGGTTCACAATGGTCTTAACTCCCAGACTGTACATTCCCGCTGCCTCTTTTGTACTGGCATTAGCAGCTACGTGGCTGTGTTGTGAAAATGAAGCTTTTCTTTTTTTGTGGGATAAAAGTTCTGCAGCATTAGTGAGCATTCCACATTGCTTTGGCTTATACTGACTGTGAAACCCACCACCAGGGTGGGTAAGAAAAAGAACTGTTTATCAATACAGTAAACCCATATTTACAATGTCCTTCATCCTCTGTTCTGCATGGTAAAAGAGGACCAGACAAAAGTAAATCAGTCAGAAAGGTAAATAAATTTCCTAAGTTATCAGGGTGTGCTGTTGCTCTCTGCTCCCTCTCCATTTCCAACACCTCTCACCTGATTGAATTCCCAGTGATGAGCATGTTCCCTGCTAAGTGCTTCTCAGGTGTCCCTTCTCCATTTTCGTTCTCTGTTTAAAGGGTATTTCATCCTTCTTTTTCTTAATATTGATCTCCTTAAATTCCCTCTGTAGCTTCCATTTCTAGATGAGTCTACTGCAAAAAATAGGATTGCACAGCAGCCTTTTTGGGGATGAAGGAACTCCACCATTTGCTTTTATCAGTTAGCATACCCTGGCAAAGAGTTTCTGATACCGTGTAATACTGAACCTCAAAATTTTGAGCATACTGGGTTTTGCAGGCAGATGACCAGATCGCATAGTGGTAGTAAAAAGAAAGAAGAGAGCTTATGTTCTTCACTGTAATTAATTGTAGCAATAAGTCTCTGGATACTTTTTCTAGGTACCTTCTTAGAGTTATTTAGTATTGGGGTCATTTTTATTTTTCATTTTGCTACTTTTTCTTACTTAGAGAGGATTAAGAGCTAGAAAACATGATGTGTCTCAAAAAAAGCCTTTTTTTTCTGTTTTTACATAAGTTCAGAGACATATACACTGTCCTGTTTTGAATGAGTTATGAAGTGCCTGAAATAACTTTTTTATTATTTTTACAGTAAGAAATGCCCGGGGCATGCCAAGCAGAGTATGCTCTGGATCAAATATCCAAGGACTGAGATACCGAATACCCTTCCCACTAGTGCACACCAAATGATTCACTACATGCAAAATGCTAATTTGTGTACACATTTTTTAAGCATGCGGATGCAGAGCTCTTCATCCCAAATGATTAGTGATTTTGGCATTCTTTGGCTCAAGCTACTGTTTCAAGATTATCTATTGCCCCTTTCTGCAAGGATGTGTTCCTGTCCCCAGATGTCTCTCTCCCTCACCACATCTGAAAGCTGTGTTGGAATTGAAAACTCAGCTCAGCAAGAAAAACTAGAGCCAACCTAGGAGCTAAGGAGCAACTTCAGGGAACAACAAAGCAGGAAAAGCTGGGTTCCTTAGGCATAAGGACTGAATCAAGCTGGATTTTCCCTTTTCAAGTGAGTGAACTGGACATCATGGAGGTATCCTCAGGATGAGGAAATGAACTTCTAACTGCTTTACTAAGAAAAAGCTCCTTACCTGGAGGAGTCTTTTGCTGGCTGTGAACACACCAGGTGACCTTTCATGTGGATCTCTGATGGGACTATAGCCTGAGTGATTGCAGAGTCCGAATCCCTCTCCCTAAAGTTTTGATGAACTTTACACCTACAATCTCAATGTTCTCATGAGAACATGCCTTATATTAAACAGCTGACTTTTGGCTAAAATTACCAAATACAGTATTAGACGTTATAAAATTATTTTGTTTGCAGTTAAGCAATACAAATTATAGGTTGCCTCCGTTCTTCTTTTCCTTAGGATCCTGGCGAACAAATTCTAATCTTGGGAAGTTCGTATCCTAATTTCCCTTAGAGACAACCCATGGATAACAGGATGTCTTGGGACCACCAGAATGGACCAATTAGCTGATTGTAGTCATACTTCTTGAAAGAGTTTTCTGCGGGGGTTTTTTATGAAAAATCTCTTGTCCAAACCACAGGACACCAGTGAGCACACTCCTCGTCCATTTACTGCTGTGTGTAATGTCTCATACTACTTCAGAAATCTGTTTCTGTCAGATTATAAAATTTGGCAAGTGATTGTAATGTGCTTTAATTGCCTCTAATATCTCAAAGGGAATCAGAAACCAAAATTTAAAAAATGTTATTGAACCCATAGTCTTAAGACATTCATCATTACAATAAATATCTAATACTGTATCTAATATTGCCAGCTAAAAAAGGAGATGAGCTGACTTCACAATCTTTCTTTTCAGGGCAGAATATTCAGAAAGTCTCTTTCCTTTGGCTCAAACCTTGCTAATCTCACTGCAACTATTATTATTATTATTATTATTGTTATTACTGACACCATCATCATCACTTGTAAGCAAAACTCCATCATGTAAATGTGTTATCTATGACTATTTTCTGGAGGGTTTTAAGACAAGTGTTATGTACACTGTAATGCAGACTTTGTTTATATCAAATTGCTGTGTCAAATATTCTTTTTTTTAAGGACTACTTATAGGGGATGCCAATGATAGCAGAGCAAAAATCAAAAGTTACCTCTGTATTTTATAGGAGAGGTATCTGGACTGGCACTGGAGACTCTGACAAGCAGTAGTCAAATGTAAGGCTGTAAGGCACCTATGCTAATGGCAGACATCACTTTTAGAACTGTAGGAAAATATTACTTAGGCCTGTCATTTCTGAGTGTGGTAAGCTATAAAGTAGCAGTGTCATCATGCAACTCCACACTGTTCACTCTGGGCTTCTCAAACCAGATCCTGGACTTCCCTGACCTAAGGCAAGAGGAGACTCCACTATCAGGAGAGCAACCATTGCTTTTGAACTTTACAGCTGCTGCTGAACTTTGATGACCCTCAATCCAAATGGTCCTCAAAGAAAAGCAGAGGGCTAACAACAGAGTCTAAAATGAGTATAAACCAAACATTTTTAGCTTTATTACAACCTTCATCAAATTTTTGAAGTATAGATTACATAGTCTCTCTCCTGCACTGTAGTAAATTAATTAAACCCACCACAGATTCCTCAGTACTAGTATTAGCCATGGTTGTAAGAAATTGACCTGGAACCGATTATGAAAATACTATTATTCTCCTCATTAGGCTATAAAATTTTCATCTTCTCAGATGATTCAATGGAAGCCTTGAGTATTAGAAGCTATACATTATTAGCTTCAGAAAAAATGATTTGAAATTCATGTTGGAAAAGACAATGCTGAGACAGAGCTTAAACAGTCCACTAGTCAGAGGCTATGACACCTGTGCAGAGCTGTCTTTGTTAAGTGTCTCTTATCCCACTGTTTATCAAAAAGACACTTTGGGGTCAATTTCTCAGACCTGTATTCTTTCTTTTGTGCTTTCTTCTGTGATTCAGCTTTTTTGAAAGAAATAGTATTACTGGGACAGGACACCCTTGAACAAGAGTGTACCTGGATGGTACAGAACTGGCAGATGATGCTACTGAAATGGAAAAAGCATTAGGGCTTCTCTCGCCTTTGGCAAGAGCTAGGGATGACACCAGCAGCAGTCTGGATGGAGAAGGGATAGAACAGAAGAGAGAATTTATGTTGCTTTTCTGCTGTCCTCCTGGGTGTGCCAAGGAAACCCCAGCTGCATCTGGGACTTTTCTGCTTAAGTGTACCCAACAGCTGAGCTATAGACCAACAGATTATGTACTTGAGAGGGGAATCAGACATAAACAAGTTTATTCAGATACTTTGAAAAGTCATGCTGTATCTTTAAATCTTCATCTGGGGATTTTTTACTGTGATAAACAATCTGTTTTGTGATAGCCAGCCTGCTAAAGCAGTCAGACAATTATTAGTGCTAGCGTGAGTCACAATGTAGTTATTCAGTTTCCATTTTGTAATGTTTACATTACATAGATAGCTTGTAATAAAATTCTAACTGACAGGAAAAATGAATTTGGTAATTAAGTATCTCTCTGGAACAAAGGGACCTATGAGTATTCCAGAAATATATGGTTCAAATTAGTGCTGATTTAGCCATAGTGTCTGCATTTATCTCATATACTGGCACTTCTTATCATCCAGAGCATGGCTCAGTGCCTACGCTCTACAACTTTTCCTGGTTAGGTACCTTCAACAGTTACTCAAAAAGTAGCTGAGAATGATGTCGAGAATAATTGATGAACCTTACCAGCTCCTGGCAATTTTGCGGACCTTGTGTTCAATTCTCTAGCTGAAGATCCTAGGAATCCAAGGAATTTTGACGACAGAAGTGTTTCTGTGTCTGAGTTAATCAGGCTTCAAGGCTCGTATTGATAGGAGATTGTACTCAGTCAGTACTTGAGTCTTTAGAGTTAATTTTTCTTCCTTTAATACTGCAAAGGGAAGTGGTGTTTCTAGCACTTTAAGAGTGAGATCCCTCACCCCACTAGTTTATTCTGCTGAGACCACCAGCCACTCAAGGCCTCTTCAGCCCAAGGATTTAAAGTGTTGTCTGGGGAGGCATCTTTGCTTAACAGTAGTGACAACAACAGTAACAACTGCTTTGTTAAGAAAAATTGTGGCCTGTGTAGAGGGTTTTGATTCCCCATGGGAAAGATCCTCTCTTATTTCAATAACAGAAAAGAATATAGATAGAGTGCCAAAATAAGCAGAAATCTAGGAATGGCCTTTGCTATTATTATGATTTTTATTTCTGGAAAGGAAAAGAGGTGGCACTCACTGAAGAGTGCCTCCCTGCAGCTGAATCAAAATGCTGTTACAGTCTTGTGCTGGTTTATGTGTGCCAGATAGATAGCATAGATTTAAGATAGCATAGATTAAAAAGGCACACCCAGTGGCACACGCTCTCCTGTGTGCCAATAACATAAGCTGTTCAGGGAACTGGGCCGTTGATTCTCTTCAAGCTATAGGCCATTAAGTTGCTTGCTAACCACGTAAGTAATAGCACTGGTTTAGCCATAAATGTTCTTAATTTCCCTTGGGAATAGGATAACAACATTTCTGAGGTTTAAATGTCCTTGTGGAGGGACTACAACTCAGCTACATCTAGCAAGATCTGCTTTGCTTCTAGTTTAGCTAAATTCATTTGTTAGAGAGATAATTTGTCAAAATTAGCTATTGTTTGTTGGGTATTCATGACTGCACAGGACAAGATGTACCTGAAAGTCCACTTCCTCTTTAATTAAACTCAAGGTTTAAATTATTTATATTAATTATTGGTACTAAACTCCAATGCATGCATTGGAAGAAGTACTATCTCCAGTATATTTCACTCTTTGCTTTCTTGTTGCAGCAAAGCAATGCAATTACCTTCTTTTAACACCCTCTAAGGACTTAATGACAATTGCATAACCACAATCTTCTCTGATCCCCCTTTTTCCCTCAGATCAGCACAAGTCTAGTCCTCACAATCACAGGACATTTTACCCCTTAATTCAAGCACCTTCACTGAGGTCCACCACAAAGACCAAGAAAGAGCCTGGATATAGAAAAAAGATTTGCTGCCTGCTTGTGGCATATTGTTACGGTGTGGAACAGGTACCTCCATTTAATAGTATCTGCTATTGTCTTGCTGCGAGGTTTTGACCTTACTTCTAAATCTGCAATGAACATTCAAAGGACAGATGTCTAAAGAGCTGAAATGGGGAGAGAGAAAGAAGAGGAAAACCTGAAAAGGCCATAGGTTACTTACATAAATAGGAATTTTAAAAGTAACAGGAGAAAGTATTTAGGTAACTTTAAAAAAAAAAAGAAATTATGGAAGGTAATATATTTGTGTAACAAGTGCTATCCTAAGCCCTTGTATGTTAAGTGATGCCTTATGCATGAACAATGGTTTGACATAGTAAGAGATGGATTTGCAACTTCTTCATTTCAACTCAAACAAAAGATGACATTTTAAAGCAAGTTAGTCTTCTGGACATGGAGAGGGATTAATCTGCTGTTTGGAAACCATTCACACCTTTAAAGATGATGTTCTCAGCTCATGTATTACTCTGCCTCATGCCCTTATAATACAGTGTTTGATAGTTGCAAACAGGAAGATGTCCTCCAGGCATAGTAGCCAAGGGAGATGGCTGTTATGGATAAACTCCTGACTCTGTTATAAACTGCATAGATAATGGAGATCCTGGAGCTCATTCCAAAGGAACCAACGAATCTAGTGCATGGGGCAAACAGCTTAGGACCAGTCATGGGCAAGTCCTGTCAAATGCTGAGTGCCCTTGCCTTGCAAATCATAGCACCCATCAACTAGCACCAAGCTTGAGAGAGAAGAGCTGTGGCCTCATTTCAGACTGCTACATTCCTACCAATGGAAATCTGCCCTGGAGTTTCAAAAAACTAGGATTTCTTTCTTTAAAATATCCTTGTTGTGTCAGTAGTGGAAGTAGTCAGTAGTGCACCTTGCCCAGTTCAGAGGTGTCTGCCATTGTGTGGGCAAACAATGGAAAAGACTGTGAAGTCTCTGAGGATAAGGTGCTGTTCATTTATTTAAAATATTCCCATCACCACCAGAGCAGAGAAGTTTTTTTCCAGATTTCTAAAAATTTTTGAAAAATTGTGAGACTCTGCATTTAACTGTATTTTTGTAGTGCCTTGTGCTTGACCTGTGTCTTCTCATTCGATCTTCTCTTCGTTTTGGCTGTAAGTTACCTGCATGGAGCTGCATTGCATGGAGCAGCTGCTAAGCAGGCAGTGGGCTGAAAACTATTTTCTTAGGCATGTCGGCTGTTTTCAAGTTGTTTGGTCTACACTTTAGCTGTTTGGAGTACAAGGAGCAAAGCTGCAAGCTATCTGCTGAAAATGACTGGGGTTCAGTGGATAAAACTGAGCAGGACCTACATTTACTTGTCACAGCCTGAGAAATGGCAAAGTTTGGCACAGCTTGTATAGAGCGAGTTAGGGTAATCCAGCTCAGAAGTGATCATGCCTGGGTCATTGTGACCATTATCGGGGAAGAAGGGATGACTCCTGCTCAGCTGGAGGTGATAAAGGGCCTTCTTACAGGTTTGATACAAATATCCCCAGGGCTTAACTGAATGAACTGGGAGAGATGCTGTATAGAGGATAAGGCCAATCATTTGGCTAGTTCTTCAAAGGATTTCTACTCCCTAATCAGCACTAACTCAGCCATACTGGCTCCTCTTGAGATCTGCCTTGGAGGCAGGCTGATGCCCTGAGGGACATCACTGGCAGCACACAGACTTTTAGTGTTTGCTGCCAGTAGCCATGGGTCCTATTGAGCTCCATCATTAAAAAGCCTGAAGCAATCTGGCTGTGCTCCCTCTGGGAACCCTCTTTTGGTCTTTCTGCACAAGGACAGTATCTGCCTACATGACAGTTACACTGCTCAAATCTGCATTATGTTCCCAGGCAAGCTGTTGGTCATCTGCATAGAGTTGAGAAGACAGTCACAGCCAGCAGCAAATTGATGTTCCCCTGAGGAAAGGAGGAGAACTAAGGCTATTAATGCCTGGCTCACTCCTGTTGTGGCTGCTCCAGGGCCTAAGCATCTCTATTCCTACCCTGACACAGCTTGCGGAAAACCACTAGTAAATCCAGTATTACAGGCTGTAAGATAATTTTCCATGCTTTCAAGGGTGTGTAGAGTCTCTCCCAATCCTCTAACACATCTTCTTCCATAAGTGCTGCTTGCTCACCTTTCATCTTTCACACCCCTAGCAGCTCCTCTCCTTGCTAACCCTGTGAGGGCCCAGCGGGATCCCTGTTTATATCCAGACCACCGTTATGCTGCTAGTGTTGCAATGTGTATTGTGGTCATTACTAACAGCCTCTATCACAATATGTTGATTTTCAGGACGTATTTCCTGGACAACCATTTCCTCTGCTTCAAGAGACACCATTTTCTGTCCTTCATTAAAGTCCTGGGAATGAAAGCAGCTGCTCTGCATTGTACCGCTTCCCCTTTTCCCATAGAGGGTTTGGAAGCATAGAGCCAGAGGTGGCTTACCTTATTTCTGAGCAGTAACACCTTTATTAGCCAGTCTTAGCAGCTGGACAAAGAAGAGAGCGGTACACACAGGCTTAATAATAGTAATTAAGCTATTTCTGTAACAAAATTGGGTTGCTAAAGTTTTGCAAAAACAAAAAAAATAATTCTCATAACCTCATGCAGCAAACCAGTGTAGTAAGAGGAATGCCATTTCAATTAAATACATCAAACCCCTTTTCCAACAATTAACAAATTGTTCAGTGTATTTTGAAGAAACACTGTCTATTCTTCTTGCTGAGAGCACGACATTTGTTCATCTTCAAACAGTGAACTAAAGACATGAAACAAATCTAATGGTTTTGTGCAGTTCGACTATGCTTAGAATACGGACATTGTTTTATTCTGCATAAAGATGCTTCCTATAGCAGGCAGCAGAAACATCCTAAGAGTGCAGTGTGATTTTCCATCAGGAAAATCTCTTGGGGTTCAAAAAACAGGCTTTTGCATTTCAAAAATCTGGAAAAAATAACAGGGGTCAGTTCTCACCTTAAAAATGATGGGAGGAAAATAGACAAAGTGTTTTCCTTTTGCCACCATGGTCAGGTGCAAATGTATACTTTAGGAAGTATCTTTCTAGTCAAGCTCCACAAAAACTATATGGGATCTCTCTGTATAGAAGATAATGCATGCTCCATAGGAATTATTGCATATACATAGGAAAATAATGTCAGCATAAAACAATTGGAGTGACAGATGGGTACACATGACAAACAACTGAACAGTTCTTCTTCCTTTCTGCTTCCTTTATTTTGCAGAGTAGATGAGTTATTTTTAATTCTCTATATCTAACACAGCAATGCTTCCAGTCAGCAGAAGATAAATGATACAAAAGAACCTGTTGTATGGATAATTAAGAAATAGAGAAGTTCATGAAAATACTTTAACATCTGTTAAAGGCAATGGCATTTATTTTAAGCATCTTCAATTGCTCTGACAACATTCAATAGGACCAGCAACTGGACTCCTGTGGAAATCAGTTAAAGCACAGTTTGTTTTCATCAATTGATCATTTTGTAAGATACTCCTTGGTTGGAAACTTTTGATAAACATTAGTAGTCACAGCTAAAACACTAATTCATGACAGTCTTTGCATTTACTAAATCCTTGAGACAGAGACAGGCATAAATGGATATTTTCATCTTTCCAACTCAAGGAACGGGTTGTCTTTCTTTAGTATGGTTGAATGAATGCAGTTTTTGCAAGGAACCAATGTGTTAGTGAATTTCATTCATTTGGAAATAAAGAAGTGTATAAATGCACTGGTTTGTGCATTATATAGCATATATGCTATATATATATATGAGCACAAAAATAACTCACAGGTTATTTTTATTGCATTCAGACTCTGATTGCTCTTAATAACACTGAGATTATAAAGGGGGTTTTGGACTGATGATCAAAGCATATGGCATGCTTCCTAAATGGGAAAGGGGGAGGTGGAAAAAAAGCATATCCGACTGGGAAAGATTTGGAAAGATGTAGAAAAAGATGCTGCCTTTCAGAGACAAATAAGCTCTGCCAATTGTTCTTGATGAGGTTGTTTTCTGTTCAGAGTGTTTATGCAAGGGTGTATTTATGCTTGGCAAGGTAGGACATGGAAAACTACAAATAGCAAAGCAAGATTTTATAAAGTATGTGAAGCCGATGATATGCTTCTGGACACCATTCCTTGGAGTGAGTGAGCTTTCTGCACCACATAAGAAGTTGTTTTATTTCAATACTTTTGCATGCTAATGGTTTTATTTCTTGGTTGACAATGCAGTTTCAAAGTGGAATCTTCAGTGATAATTGAAGTCATTCTTAAAAGGCTGATAAGGTAGAATAATTATTAGTACAGTGGCTCCTGTCATTTCAAGATAAGTCTGGCCTCCTCAACAAGGAAGACATGATGGAGGAAGACTTGGTTAAAGAAAGACTTAGGTCTGTCAGGAATAAATAGGTCATTTGGTGATTTTGTAAATGTTGCTTACAGAAGTTCTGTGTGAAGAGGATGATGTATCAGAGTGACGCTTTCTCCCAGAAATTTGAAGTGGGGGAAAAGGGAAAGCAAGGGAGGATGTCAGCTGCATAAAATAAATGATTGCTCTTGAAGAACAGTTGAATGAACAAGGATATAAACTGCGTGACATAATTTTAGTTGCAGCTGCCAAGAAGACATTTATTATAGAGTAGACTGACCCAGGTTTCTGTCCTTCTGTAAGGGAAAGGAAAATACAGAGTCCTAGTGTACTGAGTTTTTAGGGTAATTTCTTCCCTCCATTCTTCCCTGTAAAGTCAAGGAGCTGTTTTTTGAAAAAGTACACTGTGAAGTGCCACAGAACTCCTCAGGCTTTGAAGATGCTCTAGCTGCCCTCATGCAGTTCACCCTGACCTTGTGAGCCAAATAGAATCCCCTATCACTGCGCCAGCAGTGCTGCTCCCTGAGCCTGCATGGGGATGGACAGGGTGCTCTGCCATGAGATAGCAGAGCCCGAGGCATTCATATCTTTTCATGGGGCCTCTCCATGAGGTTGGAGGAAAGCTGCTTCCATACTTTGTGATCCACTTGTTTTCCTAGCCAATGTCTTTCTTTCCTCCATAGATATAGGTATCAGCTATGACATCTGGTAAAGCGGGCAACTGCATTGACCAGTTCACTTCTTAATATAATTTCTTTTCAGGAAAGCTAAGCCAAATCAGCTGAGGGTGTAAAAAGGAAGTGTTGAATTAAACCACGTTATACTTCTGTGGAAGCTCCCACTCAGGTGTCACATCATTATTAGATGGCAGCAGCTTTCTCCTACACAGGAGAATGATAATATACTGTGATTGAAGAACAAGTGTACAGGAGTGAATGGGAGTCCTTACACAGGGTGAAGGGTTAATGATCTTAATTTATGCTCTGAATTGATGTACTTCTACAGTCCTTGGGTGGCAAATCCACAATAAATGCTACAAAGAGTTCTGACTGAGTTTTTTGACTTTTTATTTTTGAGTTTATTATTTTTGGTAATGATGTATTTTTAAAAGGCAAACAAGAACTCCTGTGTCACCTGCTTGATCTGAGTTCCTGAGTCAGGCACTTGATTGCATCTTAGTTGTCACTTTTAGTCCCTGTCCCTACATCAAATCATTCTGCAGGAGTCTGGGAGTAAGTCAGTCCTGAGGTGGCACAGGGACATTTCTTACATGAAAACACACACATTTTGAATGCAAGACCTTCATGTGACTTCCTCATCTGGTTCATTTTACTCTTCTAGTAGCTGCTGCTATGTGTCATTCATGTCATGTCACAGATTTACCATTCTCTTGAGTCCAGCCCCTGCCAGATTAATGACACTATGTCAGTGTGCAGATTGTAGGTATACAATTGCACCCTTTTTTGCACAAGTGATTATTCTCTATTTTGGTGACTTGAGTCACCAAACCAGAGGTTTCCTTTTTCTTTTTCTTTTTTTTTTTTTTTTTTGGGGTGGTGGTGTGTGTATCCCAGTCTTCTAAGTCTAGAAATTACATACACATGATCCACATAAGGTGCCTAAGTAAAGAGAGCCTGTTGGCAGGAGGATCAGTCTTGCTGTGCAAGGTGTTGGGCTTCCCTGGGAAGCACTGAGACATTCACAGATTGAAAAGCCCTCCAGAAAACCCAGTGGTACAGTAAATGCCTCAGGATCTCCTCTAGTGCCTGCTTTATTTGATAAGAGGTTTGTTTACATGGTTTAATATCTTTAATTAATCTGCATTGTTGCTGAATTGCTGCTGTTGTTTGCATTACAATTGTTCTTTGAGATTGGTAACTGAATATATTTTCTTCAAGTATTTACTACTTTTTATGCTTTGTTTTATGTCCACATTTCACGGGTCCCTGTGCAAAAATATTGGCTTTTGATTGGGCTCAGCAGGTATTCCTGTGACCAGTCTTACCAGCTGTCTTCCTTCTCTTTCTTTTGTGTTCCCATATCAAATTTATCTCACAGAAACAAATGCTGCCAAGTGGTTTGTATTAATAATGCATTGAAAGCTGCAGCCACATCTGATTTTTCTACTACTCTTAAGGAAAAGGATTATTATAAACCTTGAATGTTCCTTTCATTCCTCCAGTCAGAGTGATCTTGAGGGCTCTTAAGGTACTCAAGCAAGGCTTACAGGAATGTAAGTGGCTTTTCTGAAAGAAAAAAACATTGTACTTTTGCAGTTAGTTCCTAAGGAGCGTGGCTGCTGTTGTGGAGGAATCCTGTTCAGATATAAAAGATCTAGAATGACATGCTACCTAGTGGATTAAAAATGGGTACCACTTTCAGTTAATTTAGCCAGAATTATGCAGGATGTTTCCTCTGATGTTTCTTTATTGTTAGATTTTTTCCCTGGCTGATACTCAAGTCAAAATATGGAGGTTTTTCATCTCATCCTTGTTGTGGAGGTCAGCTAAGCTCTAGACGTGCTTTGTTGCTCTCTAAATTTCATTCCCCCTTTGAACAACTGTATCATTGAGGCAGCTGGATCTGAACTCCTCTACTGGGGTCCCAAGGACTTTGGTATTAATCTGGGGTCTGTAGTTTGGGACCAGGAGTGTGGTGCCTGTACTCCCTGTCCCTGCATGGGATATTGATGAGTAGTGCTGCATACTCAGCTTGGAGCTGCACAGAAACAGCAAATAGAAGATGGTATCCATTGGGTATTTAAAATCCCATCTATCTCTGTTGGACCCAGCTTCCTTGGATGGTGTAGCAGCCTGCACATCAAATGAGGAACCAATCCAAGGATCTTTTCCCAGTGACATAACTTTTTTTCATAACACACCAAGTGGCAGAGTTAATTAGAACAGGAAATGTTGAGAGTATCTTCTCCCCCACTCATACTAGACCAAACCTGTTAGACATCTCTCCTGGCAGCCTGAAGATATGGCTGTGAACTGGTATCAAGAAAATGTGCTCTTAGCCCTACAGAAATGCTATGCTAAGAGGCATCGTGTCTCCAAGTTGCACAATAGCTTTTTTCCATTCTCTTTAACAGCAAACCCATGCTTAAGCTGCCATGGTCAGTATCAGGGAGTTACTCTGAAAGACTTTGAGCTACTTCATATTCCACACACATTTCTTACTGTGCATTTTTTCAAACAACATCTCATTGTACTTTCTGGTTTAGTTTCAATCTTTTCTTTGCTGTTCTCTATTTCCTTCTTTCTCATTGGATTGATAGTTGTGATGAATACTAGTATCAGCCGTGCACATCCTTTAATTTCTTTTCCATTCTAAAATGCAAATGTTACACTAGGTGCTGGGTCTCACATACTTCCTGCTGCACCTATCTTTGTAGGTCCTCATGAGACAAATGTACTTACGTAGGTAATTATCTTGGGTTTGCATTTCTTTTTTTAATTTGCAATCCATCTTATAGTACTCGCTTTCAAACATGTCTGTATAGAGCACTTTATAATTTCTGACACATTAAGAGTCAAAATCGAAATAAGATCTGCTATGGCCAATGTGTAGTTCCATCACAGAAGGCAGGAAAGGTGCAGGGTGATAGTTAGTTGGTCTTAATGGCACTAGATGTTTCAATAGATTAACACTTTCACACCTGACCCCGTGGAAACTGATACAGCATTGAAACCCACATCAAAGGAGTGAATGGACCATTTACTGATTTTAGATATCAGACACCAGCACCTTATAAATGTTTACGTTTTCAGACTAGGGAGACATGCAAGAGTAAACTGCACTTCCTACAGAATGGAAATTATAACCAGTGACTGATGGTCAGCAAACCCTTTCAAACTTCAAATAAATATATATGTTCAACTGGTTACACTGGTACATTTATGAGCTGGTATTTGACTAGGACAGCAGTCTCGAGCACGTCTTGTTGCCTTTTGAGGTGATGGAATACCAACCAAAAGATATTTGAAACTATATGTTTAGTGGAATTAATTATTTCCTCGTTTTAGTGGCATCTATCATACTTACAACTCTATTGCACATATTGTATAAAATATATATGGAATAAAAAATGCTCTTGAGTCTTTCACTACAGGTTTAACTGGAGATACCTGCTGGATCCCAGTACGATGGTTTCCGAAACAGTCCGAATGTTCCCCATACTTTGTTCTATCTTTTATATCTCCCCTAACAACAAAGCCATTCATGATTGTGTGTGTGACTTTTCTTGTGCTGCATGCACATCCTTGGAGTACGTTACAGAAGGGCTAAGGAAACCTGAGGGTGGAAGTTATAAATGGTGGGTGAGATCCTTGGTCTAGGGACAACTTGGTTGGGTGTCATGGAGTAACAGGAAGATGAAGTGAGTGAAACAAGCTGATCTGCTGATGGAAGGAGAGATTAGGGGTGAGACTGGAGCTTCTGTATGGAGAGTAACAGATGTAAGAGAGATGGGAAAAAGAAAAGAAGTTGTGAGCAGCTGGATGTCTGTGGGCATTAGCTTGGAGGGTAGAAAATTGAATGGGGAGGAAGACAGTGAGCTAGGAGGAGCTAGAAAGCTCAGACAGAGAAAAGGGAATTCTAATGTTGGGAGGAGACAGTTTGGGAAGAGTGAATGAGTTTTGGCATGGTGGAGAATAGATGTGTGTGTGTGCTGATATATTTGCACTGTCAAATGACAGGAGTTCTAGATCTGAGACAGCAGTCTATTGTCTAAAAACACAAGCCAAAATCTAATATAGGGTAGTTAAGCGAAAGTACTCTTCTGTCAAGAAGTGTTCTGTTAGTTCCCCACTATATCCAGCTGCTATGGTAAAGAAATAAGATTTTTACACACAGTTGTTCAATGGAATATGCATCCCGTTATGACAACACAAAACAGATTGCTGGAGGGAGATAGATTTTTTAAAAAAATGCTGTGAATTTTATGGGAAGATGGAAGAGAGAAGGGAAATCATCAAAATAACTTTCAGATTATCATTTTGCTATGCTGTTCAGTGCTTACTGTACTCCTCTCTCCAGAGAGAGACTCCACAAGGCTAGGGCTCTTCTCAAGTCACTTTGAAGATGTAAGTGGCTTGTGAGCCTTGTCCAAGGTCTTTGCACACAGGTATATTCTAGCCTTAAGGTATAGATGATTGTCTTGTAGTGAAACATGAATATTAAAGCTGGATTTTTGTGCAAAAGTGTGTTCTGTCTTCTGATCTAAGTGACCAGGGTTGCCAGGAAGCTTGAGTTGACAGTGATTACTTGTGCAGAGTTGTGGCTTTGGCCAAGCCTCTGTTCACTAATAAGATCGTTTCTGTAGCAAAAAAGGGGTGTTATACTTCTCAGGGAATTAATACAACCACCAAACTTTACAATCATGCAGGTTAAGTATCAAACCAATGAATGTCATTTATGTTCCTGTAAATTAATAGAAAGTGTAGGCTTATTAAATCATCTTCAGGAAGGCAAATATATCCAGGAGACTCAGTTTCTTTTTTACACTTAATCTAAAATAGCCAAAAAGTGGATTATACAAATCAAATTATACAAATCCAAAAAATATTGGATTTTTATATCTCGTGACATTTGCTGTCTCTGCTCAGAGATGCTCTAAGGCATTCCAGAGGAGATTTCCCAATAAACAGAAAACTGGATCTGATAAGAAACTCTTGACTATAAAATATATTAAGACTTACCCCTTTCTCTAATCCTCCTTTAAGAAGAGCTAGCAACAGTAACAGCAACAAAAATGTTAGAGAGAGAAAAACAAGACCTTAGAAACAGTCCAGGGTGAAAACTTGAGCTAAAAAAGGAATAGAAACAATTCATGTGTGTTGTGCTTATTCTGTGTGATGTTGCTTTCCTGTTTACACCTGAGGGCAGGTGTAAGTACAGTGCCTCATCAAAACACAATGAAACTACTGAACTCAAATGTGTGGGTAGTGGATGTTGAGATAGTCTAGCACTGAACAGCTTGCTGTTTGAAACCATGCTGTGCCATCTTTTGTTATTAAAGCCATCTTATCTTTTAGCAGCTTGGCAGAGAATGGTAACATTGATTCAGGTGCTTATCATTCAATTTCTCTGTGTTCTGATCTGTAAAAAATGGTGTTACAGGAGATGGATGCATTTCTGACACAATTTAAAAGGTTGAACTGGAGTTAGTGAGAGCACATTGTGTGCATATTTATTGAGAAAGGTCAATTAAGTCAAATACCCCATCGATTCCTGTAAAGAAAGGTGGAGATTAATTTGATCAAATGGAACAAGTACTGAAAAATGCATCACTGGCAGCTACCACTGTGCAAGGCTCTAGTTAGATTCTGTAGATTGCTGCAAAGCGGGCTGAGTCTCATTCTCCCGGGTAACAGGTATCTAAAGGTATTGGCAGAGTAGGCAATAATGAAAAATCTCACTCAAAACCAAGTTTTGGGCTTTTGTCAATGTGTAGCAAATGCATGGAAGAACTTGCTCTTTTTCAGCTGCACTGCTGGATCACATATTCACCCCAACAAACACCCAGAAATACTAACCTGACAACCCATAACTCTTCACTGGTATGGCTGGAAAAAACAAAATATATCTGGACCTAATTCCTAATCTCTTTGCAGGATTCTTCAATTATTCCAAGCAGTGTAAGGTCAATTTAATATCAATGAGTAATCAATCCTGGAACACCTGAGAAAACACAAAATTGTTTTTCTTAAAAGCGATTATATTACATATTGCTTTTATATATCTTAAATGAACAGGCCGATAATGTCTCTACACAATGGTTTAAGTTGGAAAAAGGAATAGTTCTTGCAAGTTTAAATGTGTAAATGCTAGCTGGACCAGTTGAATTTTCCCCGAGTTAATGTGGATTTAAAGAAATATATACAAAATGAAACAAATTTCTATGGCGACAACAGTATGGAAACTGCTCTGAATATAGGACAGCATGACAGAGTTTTCTTCATAAACTGTGTTTTTTGCACATTCTTCTATGCAAATATTGTCAACACATCAACATTATGATTACAATGAGATAAACAGAGAAGATTTTGCATACATGAGGTTATATGTGAAGTCAGCTTTGCATGGTAACTTTGCAAACAAAGTTAATTGCCACGCTAAGAGGAATGCATGCAAAATACCTTTACAAGTCTGGGAAGAAAACTGTTATTTAGAATAACTATAAAGAAGCTGCACAGAATCTCCATACCTTATACTGACACTTCAATTATGCTGTGTGTGCATAGAAGCACTCAAATAGCTTTATTTCAGATCTTTCAATAGTTGATTGTCATAGCCCCAAGTTGGATATGGTTCCAAGTATCGAAAAGAGGATGAGCAGTCTGTGTCAATGCTTTTGTGCAATATTGATCACTGTTTCTTAGCATTTGGTTTTTTGTATCTATTTCCTCCTGCAGATACAAGCTAGACTCCCTTCCTGAAAGATTTAGTAAGAGTGTCCTCAGCTGTAGAACTTCAATAGAGTCTCCTGCGTGCAAATGTTAATTGAAGTCTGAGAATTTGTGAAAAATTTTAAGTAGAACAGAACAAGCATTTACTTCTGGCTGCATAAGAGCAGTGTTCTTGTGTTGGTGTATTGTAGTAAATACCTAATATGGAGCTATAATTATAATTCAAATTAAGGTAGAGACATTCAACAGTATGATGGGTCAGCAAGTATTAATTTCCCCATACAAGTGTGTAGTTATCCTCTGTACCTTAAGCATTATTATTCTGACATTTCTGAACTTTTCTGTAGTGATATTTTGACAGCATTAACCAATACAATTTTATGATACTGACTTTGTGTATGCAGAACTTCTCTGGGTGCTTTGACTCAGCACATTAGATACTTATCCTGGAGTAACCATCTGAGTCAATGCTGCAGGTGAGGTGCTCAGAATAGCTTTTGCAGCCCCCTGCACGAGTGGAATGGTTCACACTTAATTGAATCCACATCCATTTCTATACATAATATGAATTTTGTCACTCCAGATATCTAGACTTTAAAATTAATGCTGAGCATTGCAAAGGGAATGGGCAATAATTTTTAAATACTTCTAATGAAGAGAAATGTTAAGATACAGTAAAAATTTGGAAACACAAAGAAGTATTGGAAGTTTTAATATCTTAGGCATCCCACCAAAAAAACCCCAAACATTTTTTCAGTACTTTGCTGTTTTTGATTGCTGATCATTTCTCTCCTTCTTCCTTCTCCTGTATGCTTGAACTGTGGGTGAAAACCAGCAAGGTGCAGATGGTCATCCACCACTGATGAGCAGCATGCTGGTGCCTCTAACTTGTCTTTAATGGGACCTAGTGATTAAAGGGATTGAACATGGCGTAACCTCAGCATCCAATGGTTCATCATCAGACTCAATTGACAGTGGTAGAAAATCATTCCTAATGATGACTTCTCAGAGACAGTGAGAAATAATCAAGTACTGTTAGCCTACTCTTTGTAACTAAATGGCTTGTGAGTAAAATGACCATGGTGAAGATTAACCCATTGGCACACTTTAAGACATATGAGTGGATAACATAAACGGTCATCAATGTTTTGAAGGCTGCTTATTGAGTTCGGGAATAAAATGTGCACTGAGGAGTTTATAGAAGACCTGTCTCTTTTCTTGTTTGAAACACTCCTTTCAGATACTACATTCAGTTAAAAGGGGAAGGGAAAAAAAAAAACCCATCCTGCTTCAAGTGTCCTAGCTTGCATGTACAGTGAGAAATGGCACAAATAAACAAGGAACTGCAAAAACTGATAATTGCTGTTTCTGTACTTCAGAAAATATACTAGGATATCCAGCTGTGTTTGTACAGGAACAGTAATCATGGTTTGCTGATATTTACATACCTAAACACTTATGGTAGAAATAGTCCTTTGAAACAGACTTGTTGGGTTTGTGTCATTTGTGTATCCCCACCCCAAGGGTGTCCCTGCCTATGTGCCAGAGTTTAGTATGTCTATAACACTGAGACATGCCTGCTAAAATCTGTTCCACCTCGTGCCCAGCTCTCTATCACTCACTACCAAGAAAATCTGTGTCCCCAAGCATTTAGCGTGAATAGATTTCAGAAGATAAACAGATCATCATCTTTATGTACACACCAGGGAATTAAGGCACAAATTACAGTCAAGCTTAAAAATTTTAGAGAGTGCCAAAACCAGGCTGTCATAATCAGTAGGCAAGTAAAAAGTCTTTCTCTTTCCTCTCAGACACTCAGAAGACCATGATAAAGTTGGTAGTGCTACCAAGACAAACCTGTTTGAGTATTGTGATAGAAATTTGAGGACTGACATGAATGGGCATGTGTGGTACTGGGAGCAGCAGCAGGAACGAACAGCAGAAGAGCTATACTAATGGCATATGTTGTTGATTGCACCTAGATTAGCAGGTCTTTGGAGCACAGCACCAGTATACGCTGCTTCTCAGGGCACAGTGTGAAAATGACAGCCTAAGAGAAGGAAGTCCCTACTTCTATACTAGAATAAAGACTAAAGTCTTTTAAAGAGCACAGCAAAAGGCATAAAACAGAGTAGAAACCATAAGACAACTGGATAAATATGAAGGATGAACAAATCCTAATGATCTACAGAGATGGAATGGGTTGGAGAGACAGACTATCAGCTTGCAACAGATACAGAAAAGCAGACCAAAGACTGGCACGTGGTTTTCTAATTCAGAGGAATCCAGGGCACAGGAGGAGGACTTAATAGCAGGTGTCCCTCATCTTCCATGTCATTTTAAGGAGCTCTTGGCAGACACTGGGACTCAAACACTTCAGTGCCTGGCTGTTGGGCAGGCCACTCTATTACAACTGTCTTGGTGATCTTAAGTTAAAAGATGTAAAAGCATAAAATCACTTTTGCTTCAGATTTATTAAAAAAAAAAAAAAGCCCTCACCCTTTATTTAAAAAACCTCTCACCCTTGCTCCACTTTAAATTCTGACATTGAGATTTGCTACTTGGCTGCTGCAGTATTGCAACAGCATTTCTTGCATACAAGACCCTGATCTTGGCTGTTCAGTGTGTGAGTTTGCATGTAACCTCGCAAAGAGTCTGCTTTTGCCAGAGGTCAGCAGTGAAAACCAGTCTTCCTGGCCATGGACTCGTTATATGACTGCAAGACTTGGCGCTCTGTGTTTTCCAGTAACTCTAGAAAGCCCCATGCTGTTTCTGAGTGTGAAGCATTTGAAATCCTGTCATTCCTGGAACTCTTGGAGGGAAATCTGGGGGATGATTTTTGCTACACAAACACGTTTTCTTGTCTGGCAGGCTTATTCCACAGCAATTAACTTCTAATTTTTAAAGTTTTATTACAAAAAAAAAAAGGAATTAATTTGTCTCTTTGTTTCTCTGGACAGTTCTTCAAAGACAAAGCAACTTCTCATTGGGATATTTTGCTACCTAGTTTCAAGGTAGCTGCTTGTTCAGGATGGCTCCTTTTAATTTTGTGTGTGGAAATACTATGTTGTAAGACCAGGGCAGCTCACCAAGGCCAGAACTGGGCTGCTAGAGAGTGCTCTTGCTGCCTTGTGCTACAGACAAACCAAACATTGCATTTTTGGCAGGGGAAAGAATAACGTTTCTCTGCAGTTGGGCCAGGAGAAATCTGCTGTAATAAGTTTTGATAAGGTAATAATAATAATAATAATAATGTATAGAATGAAAGTAAAGTTTACTCCAGGGGTGTTCTTGTGAGTCTGCTCTGGTAGGTAAACTGTAGTAGAAAAATAGCCATTCCAAAGATCTTGTCTGTAAAAGAATTTCTAGATAAATTTGTCTTTTGTTCCCATCTTTACCACCCACTCTCCATACACATACTTTGCATTTATATTGCATCTTTTTTCTGTTCAGTCTTGTTATTTCAGATCTGACAAAGGCCCTTGGGTGGGCAAGGAGTTGTATGAACATGCTGAGCTGACCTGTAGGTTCACTGACCCATGTCATTTATGCAGTAAAGCGGAAAGTCTGTGGAAAAGCAGGTGCACACATGCTTTTCCCACGTTCAAACTGGGTACTGTTATGAGTGTGAAAGGATGTAGCTTCAGCTCTGTCTTCAAAAGCCTGTGGCTGATTTTGGTGTGTGTGTGTCCCTAGTTTCTGTTTCCTTTTTGGAAGTGGGAGGGGGTATCACTTTGCAACTGCAGGAAATTCTGCTGGGCTGCTGTAAGATCCATCTTGCACAGTTGGCTGATCCAAATTCAGGTACCCCAGCTGAAAAGCTAAACATCAACTGCCCTTGCAGGTTCAGAGGTCAGTAGGTAAGGGACACCATGGCCTAGGCCTTTCTGTTAGAAGAAAGTATTTATCATTACATCCTGTACCTGATGATACATTCTCTTTCTTGTGGTCATTTAATCTCCTGGTGATGATTCTTACTTCTGAAAACAGGTATTGCCTCTGACTCAGTTGAAATGTTGCACAGTGCACAAGGCTTTTCTGCTTAATCTCGCCTTTTGAAAGCCTCTGTTCAGAGATAAAAACTAGTGTTATCAGAAGAATATATGTCCTTATCCTCCAGTCCACAGTATGCTCTTCTGTCAAGGTGCAATTTGTCCAACCCTGTTATGAAAAACTCTGGTTCTTCTATGATCCTGGCCTGGAAAGACTACTGCCAGGAGAAAAGTGGATGCCTTCCCTTGCCTGTCTTTATACCCAACAGGACAATGCTGTGTCCAGAGGTCATTTCCAGGGTGCCATTGCTCACACATTGCTTTAAAAATTGTTTTAGGTGAGGTAATTCTTGAGGTTTTGTAGAAGATAGCTGTTATACTTTCTTCTGGTGCCCAAAATAAAGCCCTGTAGTCCAAATGAGCTTTATTTGTAGATGTGTCAACCACTGCTTATCAGCCAGTATTGTTAACGTATTCCTCTTGCTCAGAAACCACACTAAAATTCACCGGAATTAGTTGCTAAGGGTCTTCTTCCCTATTCTCATTACAGCTTGTCATATTGAATCAGTTTAGCCAAAGCTTTTCAGACTTGTCTGTAGGATACATGTCCACAGCAAGAGAGAAGCTTGCATGCTTTGCTTCAAAGCACGAAAGCCTTTGTTTGGGTTTTCATTTTTGTTTTCTTTAAGGTAAAAGGAAGATATTATGCCACATGCAAATGCCTTGTTTGTCCTGCAGCATTTCTCTTCCTTTTAAAATAGCATCTTGGTTTCTGAACTCTAAAACCCGCTCTAAGCAAAACCAAGTATTGCTGTTATAGACCTGTCCTCTGGCCAGCCTCCTATGGCAAAAGTCAAAGGACGGTTCATGGTCATTAGTTTGACAGCAAAAATAAAACAAACACAAGAAAAGGTCTGCAGAGATTATGAGGACTCTCTTCTTTTGGATTGGACTCGACATAGATGTAGTGAAAGGTCGTAAGGTTTTAACTTCACCCCTGCAACCCTGCTGCAGGGATGGAGATCTTAAAAGGTTTGCATTCTTCTTGGCATGTATTTTATCAACTGTATAGCAATACAGTTGCAATAATACAGGCTGTGAGTAAGAAAAGTGATGGGAAGGCTAAACTGGAAGTTGGCATCCAAAACCACTACAAAAATTCCTAATCTTTTATGGAACTATA
Organism: Scolopax mira; assembly: GCA_004320125.1. Taxonomy (NCBI): domain Eukaryota; kingdom Metazoa; phylum Chordata; class Aves; order Charadriiformes; family Scolopacidae; genus Scolopax; species Scolopax mira. The sequence continues at coordinate 161,076 of BJBW01003267.1, forward strand.
GTCACCTCTGAAAGCAGTTGTGTTCCTCTGCAATGAAAAGTCCATGGATAGTTGATATAGTCCTATCTAGCTGCTCATCAGGAACAGGATAGGGTGCTTACCTTTACACACTATTGTTAAATGTAACCAAGAAGTTTCAAGAGATCTCTTCTGAGATCAAGACTGTAAATAAAACATGAGACTTGTGACCTATTTTATGTGAGAAAGCTGCTTGCTTTAACCACAATTCAAATGTTACAGGCTGCACACTTCAGTTAATCGCCTGTTTTGTAAATGTCTCTCTTACAGGTCCAGATCAATGTGGTTTTCTGAACATGTTGAAAATCATGGCAGGTGTACATGTTATCTGACAGCAGAGTAGACCTTAATGGTTATACAAACATCTGAACTCCTAAGAGTGAACTTAATCTTGTTTTATATGCATTCCTACACATTATATATATAAGTAACCCATAGTCTTAGGGTACGTCAGAGGGGACATGCTGAAAAATTCAGTGGCATATCTCTTTCTCCTTAAACACTTAAGCCACTATTCTACTGACATTAAAACAATTGTATCAGGACTCAGTCCTCCATGGACTAAAGTCATCTGTGCTGCTTGATAGCTCATGCAACATTAAATGTATAGATGATTGCTGGTGTCAAGGTTTAGCATGCTGCACCTTTTATACACAGAGCAGGTAAGACTCTCAGGGTGCCAGGCTGAAGAGCAGACATAATGCAAAGTCTTGAATTAACAAAGTAAGGGATGTGGCAAGAATATGGTTTTGATGTAATCACCAATTTTGAAATGTGCCATTTTCATGCAGTGATTTGCAATTGTGAGTTAGATCAAGCTAGCTCTGATGGACACTTTTTTTTTTTTTTTATAAAACTGAATCAGGAAGACTGCTTTCCCTTTGTTTGCCATACTGCAAACAACTGGTATCTTAGATGACTGGTTTATGTCTCCAGCTGTGATAAACTTTCCCACAGAGAGGGAAGGAGGAGGATAAGCATACTGTTAGCCCTTTCTTACACTGTACTCTGAGCTGCAAAATGACCTTCGCTGCAAGAACACTGGGCTGACGAGCAATGTCAAGTTCACTGCTGTCCAAATAATAGATGTGGAGGTGGTTGCTAACAAGAAGGCTGAAAGTGCTTAAATTAAAGAAGTGAACAAAATAGGCATTTCAAGTCAGGTGGGCAAATTGCCTTTCTAATTTTCTGGTTTTAGTTGGATTGCCATTGTCGATGATACCAAGGGTATCTTCCAACCTAGACAATTCTATGATTCTATGATTCTATGAAGTACATAGCCTGTAAATGCACAGATCCTGTTTCTATGAAGATTTCTCTGGTACACACCCTAATCCAAAGGAAGGCATTTTCCTAGTGTCTCTTCCTTTCATGGGAAGATGGAGTCTCATGGCTATGTACTGGGCTAGAACCACTTGAGCGTGGGGTCAGCTTTGGCACTGAATGTGAGTTTTGACACAACCGCTATGTCTCTGCCTTGCACACAGAAAGTGGGACCTACTTCTCACTCCTTCCACTTCTGTGTTATACTGTTTGTTAGGGACCATACTGTAGTGGCAGGAATGGTGAGCTGACTCCTCATATGGCTTGTAGCCCTGCTGTCATCTTTTTACAGAATAAAACCAAGCGTTACACAGAAAATCTAAAACCTGTAATGTTTCTGCTGTTGAAGAGTAATGTGGGAAATGAAGTTGCACTCCTAAACTGTCTGAAGGACATGCTGCTGGTTTTTTATAAATATACTAAGGTCTAGTCATGAAGACATTGTTAAAATTCATGCCACAGAATGCATGCCTAGTTTTGAAACCTTCTGTTTTCCACTTAGGCTATTGTATGATGTTTTTAAAATGACAATGCCTGCAACAAAGATGACTTCTGTGGACTAAATGCATAATTGCTTTCTTAAAACTTTTTGGAAATGTTCTGATGAAGTGATACTGTAAAGAAAATATGTGACACAGACCCTGAGCACTCCTGAGAAGCTGAGCAGAGAGTTTAATCAATGCTCTGTATTTTACTTTTTTTTTTTTCTTCAGGCTTGCAGAAATAATTTACTGAGTGTATTAAACCCAGAAGGATGCACCCCGCAAATATAATGCAAGCAAGACTCCTATCCAGATCAGTAACTTCTTTAAAGAGTTTCCCTTTGAAGGGAAAGAGGTAAGAAGGCCTGAGACAGTGAAGAAAGCAGGAGATATTAGGACTTAATTTCATAATGAACTTTGAACTTTAGCTGTGTTCAGAAATGTTAATAATAAACCTGATCGTACCTAAACAGAGTGACTCTTCCTTATCAAAACTTCTTTAACAGAACTTGTACTATTTCTCATAAGGTGTGAATTCCCATATTAAAAGGCTAATCCTTTATAACATACAAAATATAAACCAACCAATATAGACATAAATTAGTCTATTTTCCTATCCATCCAGGCTTCGTTTTACTGTGGCATACTCCAATAGCATGGCTTCAGAGCAAGCAAGAGCAAGTAATGATTGGATCTAAGGTTGTGGCATGACACCTGAAAACAAGAAAAGCAGCAGGGTTTTTTTGATGTTAATTCTCTGACCTGGTTAAGATGTTTTCTCTTGAATTTCTCAGTGTCTGACAAAGATTGGCTCAGATACGCTTTAGTTCAGCTAACCTGAAATAAGAGGATGATAATGAGGCAGAAGAAACTCTGATCAGCAGAATGCTTCTGCTTTCCGTGCACTTGCTACCAGCTTCCTAAGAAAGAATTACATTGCATAACTCAGACCTTGAGGATTTCTTCCTTAAATATTAAATTGGTTTCCATTCTACAGGTCTTACTCAGTTCTTGTGTGTATGGGTGGTTGTGTATTTTCTTAGCAAATATTTAATTATCAGCATGTTATCTTGTTCATAAGCTGGACCCTTCCCTATTTTCTCATGCCAAGAGATTCAGTAGCCATATATTTAATAATAGAAGAGCCTTTCATAACAGAATACTGTCTCATGAGAGATTGCTGTCTTGTAAAGTCCTGTATTTTTTTCTCCTGGAGAATCACTTATCCAAAAACAAACCAAGCTTTGCTCTATTTTTGACAATGGATGAGATCAGTACCTGATGGGTATGCTAACACAAACATTAAATAATAGAAATTGCAGATTAGACACTAAAAGCAGCCTGTGGATGTTGTTTAGCAATTTAATTCAATAACTGGTTTCCTAGCAATCAAACTACATTTACTAACAGTTTTTTAATAGCTGAGCATGCTCCTTCTAAAAAAGGTGTTAAAAGCTGAGAACTTCAAACATGTTTTCTTCCCAGATTATATATGAAGAATAACAGGATTGTTATGATGAACTGAGCTTGCACCAAGAAGTAGCAAACACGAGCTGAAACTTTGAACTGCCTAGGAAAATCTATTATGATAATGAAACATAACTAGCAATAAGGTTTCTGGATTGAATCCTGTGCTATAGAGCCACAGGACTGGACACCCCACCAATACACTGTCTCAGTAACACCTCCTTTACGTTTATGACACTTGCACTGTTGAACACTATGATACTGTTGAGGCAAGGGCTTTTTTGTGTAAAGGTCAGCAGTCTCATGACCTGAATGAGTCAAATTGCTGGTACCATGTGGACAGAGTCCTGTAATGTACCATGCTTCTCGCTAATGCCTGTTAGAGAGAGGAAAGATACTCTAGAACTTCTTTATATTTAAAACTTAAACAGACTTCACACTGAAAAATGAAATTAGGCTGAAAGACCCTGGCATATAAATCTGACTTGAGTGCTTGGAGATAGAGTCCCCTGTCCATCAGTCAATGCCCGTCAGCACATATTTTGCTGGGATCAGACAACATTGGGCAAAGATACAGGATGGACCAATGTCAGGTATCGCAAAATGGTGCCTAGAGAAAAGCTGTGTGCTAGCAGCCATGATTTGAGATTGTGTTAAAGCATGACTTGTGACAGAAGTTAGGAAGCAAGAAATCAAACAAGGGAAGCAGGAAACTTTCATGGTTGAGTAGGGAGCTTCTGAAAAAGCTGAAGTGAAAGAAGGAAATTTACAGTGTGTGGAAGAAGAGACAGACCACTTGGGAAGATCACAAGAATGCCATCAAAGTATGCAGGGATAAAATGAGGAAAGCCAAGGTCTCCTTGGAATTAAACCTGGCAAAGACATCAAGGTCAATAGAAAGGGTTTCTTCAAGAATATTGGAGGCAAAAGGAAAACTAAAGAAAATGTGGTCCTGTTGGTGAACGAGATGGGTGCCATGTTGACAGAGGATGGAGAGAAGGTGGAGTTGCTGAATGCCTTCAGTCTTAACTGCTCAGGCCAGCCTTCAGGAGTCCCAGACCTTAGAGGTAAAAGAGAAAGTCTGGACAAGACTTCTGGACAAGTCAGGAAGACTTCCCATTGGTTAAGGAACATCAAGTTAGAGATCAATTAAGTAAACTGTATAACTGAAGGTCCTGATAGGATGCACCGGTGAGTGCTGAGGGAGATGGCAGAAGTCATTGCTGGGCTACTCTCCATCATCTTTGAAAGAATCTGGAGAATAGGCAAGGTGCCCAAGGACTGGAGAAAAGCCATTTTCACTCGAGTCTTCAAAAAAGGCAAGAAGGAGGATGCAGGAAGTGAGGTCAGCCTCACCTCCAACCCTGGAACAATGATGGAATGGCTGTTCTGGGCATCATCTCAAAGCATATGGAGGAAAAGCAAGCTCTCAGAAGTAGTTAGCACAGTTTCACAAAGGTCAAATCATGTCTGACTAACCTGATTGCCTTCTACAATGCCATGACTGGATGGATAGATGAGGGGAGGGCAATGGATGTTGTCTACATTGATTTCATCAAGGTGTTCAATACTGTCTCACACAGCATCCTCATAGGTAAGCTTAGGAAGCGTAGGTTAGATGAATGGACAATGAGGTGAATTGAAAACTGGCTGAAGGACAGAGCTCAGAGGATTGTGATTATGGACCAGAATCTAGTTGGAGGTCTGTAACAAGTGGAGGTCTGTAGTGACCCAGATGTCAGTACTGGTTCCAGTCCTCTTCAATGTATTCATCAATGACCCCGATGAAGGGATAGTGTACCTTCAGCAAGTTTTTTGATACAAAACTGGGAGGGGTGGCTGACACAACAGAAGGCTCTGATATCATTCAGGGAGATCTGGACAGGCAGGAGAATTGGGCAGAGAGGAACCTCATTAAATTCTTCAAGGGCAAGTGTAGGGTGCTGCACCTGGGGAGAAATAACCCCCTGCAACAGTACAGGTTGGGGGCTGGCCTGCTGGAGAGCAGCTCTGAGGAGAAAGACCCGGGAGTTCTTGCAGACAACAGGATGACCATGAGCCAGCAATGTGCCCTTGTGGCCAAGAAGGCCAATGGCATCCTGGGGTGCATCAAGAAGAGTGTGGCCAAGTCGAGGGGAAGTTATCTTGCCCCTCTACTGTGCTCTAGTGAGGCCCCATTTGGAGTACTGTGTCTCCAGTTCTGGGCTTCCCAGATCAAGAAGGACAGGCAACTGCTGGAGAGGGTACAGCAAATGGCTACAAAGATGATTAGGGAACTAGAACATCTTTCTTATGAAGAAAGGCTAAGGAACTTGGGTCTTTCTAGTCTGGAAGGAGCATCTGATCAATGCCTACAAATACTTAAGGGATGAGTGTCAAGAGAATGAGGCCAGTCTTTTTTCAGTTGTGCCCAGTGACTGGACAAGAAGTAACAGGAAAAAACTTGAACATAGGAAGTTCTATCTAAACATAGAAGAGGAGGAGCTTCTTCACTTTGAGGGTGGCAGAACACTGGAACAGGCTGTCCAGAGAGGTGGCGGAGTCTCTGTTTCTAGAGACACTCAAAACCCACCTAGACTTGTTCCTATGCAACATGCTCTGGGTGGACCTGCTCTGTCAGGGGATTTGGACTAAACAATCTCCAGAGGTCCCTTCCAACCCCATATCTTTCTGTGATTCTATGAATCTTCTGTTTTGGTACAGAAGTTCTCTTTTTGGATGTTCTTTTCTGACAAGCAATCATACCGAGTCATGCATTTGGCGTAGGTCTTGTGTTTTTCAGTGATTTCAACAACACAACTACCTGACACTGCTAGCACTCTGAGAGAGTGTTGCGTTTAAATTAGTGAATTGAACTCTTGGCAGGCATACAGCACTCTATTTGAAAACTGCATAAACCACAGAATTGATTTCAACTTGCTTTATGAAATGGTGTGCAGTGCAATCCTGGTGTGGGGAAAAAGCACTGTTCAACACCCACCAATTACTCTCACTGGTCACGGAGGTTTCCCAGATGGTATCTAACCTGTTCACAACAGTCAAAGTGGAAGTCCTGCCATCAACTTGAAAATAAGCAGAGAACAGTTCATTAACAGTTTGACTTCAGAAGGCCTTTCTTTTTGTTCTCTGGGATACTGTGTGTTGGAGGGACTATTGGTCATGATAGTTGGCACATCCTGACTGACACTTGGTGTGAACAGATGATGATGAAAAGTTGTTTCTCTTTCTTCAATTAAACTCCTTGAACCCCATGGATGAAAGATGGGATTTGGTGTTAAATTGTCCTGGACGAAAAGCCTACATTGAATATTCATTTTACAGCCAGTTGGGGTACTTTGGCTTCCCCAGTAAGCACAGGAGAATTTCTGCCTAGCCATCAACGCTGACATTTGAAGCAGTGATTTTATATTCTCCTCTATCTGAAAGTTACCAGCCTAACCAAGACGATTCAAAAAACAACACAACTTTTTTGTTGATGTAGGCCAGCAGCAAACTGCTAGCATTCCTGGTGAGCCCTGCCTGGAGGACCAATGTTCAATTTTACAACCATACAGTTTATTTTAATTTTAAGCTCTATTGCTACTAAAGAAGAAGGTATTTCCTGGATCATTGATGATTTAAAATATTGGCTTCACATACTTTCTTCCCAATTTCTTGGAGCTCTTAAATAAGATGACATTTTTCTGGAGGATTTGGGGCAGAGGAGAGAATTATTGCTTTTCCTTCAAGCTGTCTGATGGTTGCCAGTAGAAACTGTCCATCTGACTCCCTCCTGAATTGCAGTAATCATGGTTGAGTCTGTTACATCACTCCCAAATGGCTTATTCCCTTACAACACTATCTGGTACACAAGACTGAACAATGTAGACAAAAAAATTCATTTGAAGACAAGTTCAGAGAATATGAGGTCATAAGCTTTTCCCACTTTTTTGTAATGCAACTTCTTGAAATATCAGTGGTTTTTATTTTTCTATGATAGTCACATCAGTTAAGTTTCAGTACCCCAAAGATTCATTGAGACTTACTGTTACACTTGCAACTAACCCAGCTGACTTGATACTGAGATTTGCTGTGCAAGAGGAGCGGAGTGGTTGTAACTGACAGTGCTGTGGGGAGAGGACTGGTATGTACAGAAGCTGGTATGTACTCCTGACATCCTTTGAAGCCCAATTTCTGAATCCAAGATAAACATAAAAGTGAGAGGAATAGAAAGGGGCAAAGTAGAGCGGTGGCCTGGCAGAAGAACTTGCTCTTGTTAGTGTGGACATAACATGTGTGCCTTGCAGGTACTACTGTCCTAGCCTTGTGTTACACTACTTCATGTGAGGTGTTGGTTAGACCAAATTAGGCACAAATTTTTGTAGCATTATTGTCCCTTTCCTGCCATTCATTAGAGTGACAGTGTAAAACGAGGTCAGACAACCTCTGGAGTTGGAGAACAGATATTCCCTCAAATATTTTAAGCTGTCAAGAACCGATCCATCAGATCTTTGAACTGGAAATGATTCTGTAGAGCTCAACTGCTCAGCCCCAAGGTGTCTCTCTAGTATAAAGCTGCCACCCCACTCCTATCCCAATGTTTTGCCTAATGGCAAATAATCCATTATATTAAAGCTACATAAATTCAAGAAGTCCATGAATAGTTCCACAGGAAGAATTGTTGCATTACAGCTGTGCTTCCATACACATTAAATTTGAGATGTAATGAAAGAGTTTTGAGAGCATATTGCCATTTTCAGCCAAGTGGAAAACTCATCTTTTAAATACCTCTGACTGTTTGGCATATAGCAGCCTAGTGAAGTAATTTCACTGGTTGCAAACATGCATCTTTTGTAGCATCATAGCCGCAAGGCTGATACTTTAGATTATGTCAGATGTTGTTTCTGCACCAGTCAGGAAGATACTTAATTGAAAATATATTTTATACACTCAGTGGGTTGTTCAACATTGGACGTCTCACAGAGAACCACATGTAAAATTAATGTGATGGATATTAATGGACACATGAAAAAGAGTTTAAGATTTTGCCAGTGTTCATCAGACTTTGCCTTTTGACTTTTCTAGGAGCCTAGTATTAATTGCATACCAGTTTTCCCCTGTTCTAGCTTTATCTTTGTATTTTAAGAGATGCAAGTGAATTCTGTGTCTGGTTTAGTGAAATACTATTAAGCTAAGACAACTATTCTGGTTTGATACGCAGAACCAAAGGAATTCACTGTGATACAATATAGTATTTAAAGGTTTAGCTGCACCCTTAAGTACATGCCAATATTCTTGGAAGGTTGGGCAGACTGGATGCTTTGCTTTCTTCCTGCATCACAGTGTGGGTACTGGCAGTCAAAGTTGGAGTCATAGCTCTCAGCATAGCAGCTGTCCCTCATCATACAGCACCCCTATTACAATTAAGGAGAAAAGGTCCAGAAAAATAAATCTTCATTTTGTCAAGTTGAATTATACCTTGGATAATTAGAGATATGACAGCAATACTTCAGCATCTAATGGAGAAATACTACTCACTGCAATCCAGAAGGGCAAAAGTCATTTCTATTTCATGTCTTCAAACTAGATAGCCATATGCTGCATATAATAAATGCTCTCTGCATGTGGCAATCCATTTTAGTATTTGTGCTCTTAAAATATGAGGCAGGGTGGGTGTTTCCCTCAGTGAATTTCTTCGTGTGTAAACCAACATTTTCCTACAAGCTTGGTATTAGCAACAGCTCAGCAGAGAGGACAATGTTGAATAATTTGTATTTGCAAACCAGAGATTGTGTTCTCTACAGCTTTTGTAACTCTATTAGCTGTGTGGCAGTGAACAGCAGTCTCTATGTGTCTTACAGCCTGCCAAGGCAATACAATCTTTTCTTCACCCAACCAAGCAGTAGGCTTTATCCTCTGATTCATGTTGTCAGCTTTGTGCTTGACCATAAGATTTACAGGTTTGCAACAGAGCTATGCACCAGTCTTCTGGCATACAACTGTGTCCAACTGGCACAAACAAGAACAAGGGGTTTGCAAATGCCAGTTCCACTGCAAGCCAAATAACCAGTGACTTTCTTTCATTATGTTTTTTTTAGTAATAGAAAAGAAAGAGAAAGGAAGCAAAATTTGCTTTAGTATAGAACTAGCCTGCTTTATGACCAGTGTTGGCTTAGCAAAATATTTCTCAGAAAATTTCCTTATTAAGGTTGAAGGACTATAAAAAATAACATCTAATAATTTGGTTCACAGATATCAGAAAAGTACAACAATAATTAACATCTTTGTTTGACAGATGTGGCAGGTTGAAACCCAATAGTATCTCTTCTGCCAGTAACAACAAGAGCACTAGTAAAGGAGAAATTAAGGACCACAAAAAATCCTCCAACCTCAAAAGGCATTCACTCCATGTTATCACTGATTAATTTTCTGAAGGATTCATAGTTGCTGTTATAGATCTCTTTTAAACTGGATGGCTTTCTATCTGATCCTGCAGACAGAATTATGTGCTGCTCTAGGGCTTCATTAACTCCAGCAGGGGCAAGAGGCTGCAGGCACTGAAGTCCTAAGGACTTTGCCCCTTAAAGCTAAGAAGTATACATCAGCAAAAGCAGAGAAAAGCAGAACTTTATGTGTGCAAAGGTTTCCTTTACATGCATAGAGATCACCTACTGTTTTGTGTACCAAGGGACACCATATTAAAAGTCAATGTGAAAATCAGAGGACGGTCAGCACTTTGAAGAAACTGGGGTTGTAGTGGATGTTTCTGTGAATGTTTCTTCCCTTAATTCAAGGAGGGCAGTGCAGAGGAACAGGGAGGAGCAGAAATTCCTGCAGTTCTTTTCCCAGAAAAGAATGCACTGCATATTTTTTTTGTCTTGAAATTTTAGAAAACATATTTTTTCAGGTGTTAATACAGATTTCATTGTTTGTAAATTGCTCCTTCAAATGGTTTATGATTTTTGTGATATGGCTTATAAATAACTGATGAAGTATTTCAAGAAAAGCCACAAAAATTACTTAAAAGGATGCTGTCAAAATGTATGTTACCTTAAGTTTTTTTCCTACCTTTGAAAATTTAATGACTTCATTTTCCCTGTTTCTTACTTGAAAAATAACTCTACTATGCAGCTAAACTGTTGATTTTTTTAAAAACAGAGCACACTAGAATCTCACTTATATTAGTATGTATATATTTCTGGGGATTTATGAAATGGCATGTAAAAAGTATTTCTGTTTTATTAGATATTGTAAAACAGAGACCACTGTAATTTGTGAACTATTCTAATCAGTTTTGAAGATAGTCCATATCAGGTTTGAATGAGATTTCCAGACTCTGAAAATGTGCCAGTGTTAAAGACAGCTCTGATGGGAAGATGTGGATTCTGTTTTTGTAGAACTCTGGGAAGACACCAATCTTTTTCTCTGTACTATTTTTGATTTGGTGAGTTCAAAGTTTATAACTCCCCATGTCTTTTCCTAGAGGTAGAGGGGGAATCAATGTTGTGTGGTGATCAGGTACATCTGATACCATGTTTACCTAAATGAAAAGTGTATGACCATTCATAATTTTGGAGCACAAGTCATGAAAGTATATTGTACTATTTTCTTGCTTCCAGCCATAAACAGCTTTCGGACAACATTCAGTTCAAAACTTCATTTAGCTTTTCTGCAGTCCATATGCCTTCTCTCTGAATCGTGATCATCTATATTGTCAAGACAGCAAATCCTTACTGATAGTTGAGGATAAATCAAGTGGTAATTGTGAATTTCCCATTTAGATCTCTGTCCAAAAAAACTCCTTACATTATCAACTTATCAGCAGCTTTAGGGAATATAACCTTAGTGATCAAGTTTTGACATATGCTCAATGTGGCTAGGGACTGGAAAGCAATTGGAAGTTTTAAAGCTTCTCATAAAGATGACAATCAAACAGCTTTCTTAGATGATGTGCCAGTCTCTACAGTAATGTTTCAGGAAGAACGAAAACAGCAAGAAGTACCTTAGGATCTTCACTGTCATACTTTATCCTCCTAGAAAACCACAACTCTCTGGAAAAGCATACAACTTTGTGCACTTCAATCCAGATTCAGTTGCATTGCAACAATTCAGGCTGTGATCCAAAATGGAGAGATTCCCATTTGTTTTCAATAGCTTTTGAATCACAACCTGAAAGCTGGTGTTTTGCTCTCAGAATTTGCTTAGGCAGACCATGAAACATAAGTATGCATTTTTCAGAAGAGCTGGAGAACACTGAAACTGGTCTATTCCCTGCAGCTATGTTGAGGATTATGCCTGATTGGCAAAGCTTTCCAGAATGCTTAATCTTCAAATTAATTTGATGGTCTTGCTCAGCACAGGGTGAACACAGCAGCAAAATGTTCTGCAATATTTATTCACATTTTTAAATGGGTGGCTGTCAACAGTATTTTCTCTCTCTTTGTTTACCTTTTTGATAAATCGTTCTAGTGAACAAGCTTGCTAGCTGGAAGGGAGTGCTGATACAGCAAACTTTAAATAGGTTGCACGCTATTACCGTGCATGCTACAGTTAAAGGTGCAGCTGCAGTTTGTATAGCTGTGCACAGGTTGGTTTTGTACTGTCAACTGTGCTCGGTTCTGTTTATCCAGCAGATGACAACAAGCAATGTAGCCATTGCAGATTGACCTATCTCCACATCCTATCAAACATAAGGCTGGCATAGCTTTGTCTTGTACAGTGACTGCCTGTTATAACTCCCACTATTGGCAGGATAGAGAAAAAATGCATCACTTTTAACATCTACAAGTTGTAGGGAGTTTATGTCTGATAGAGAAAATGCACACCAGCAGGTTTTAAATGCAGTGTCCAGCAGTAGTATGGAAAGTATGAAGGTAGACTAGGTGTCTAATTTGTTAATACTCACTTTATTTCATCCTTAGAATAATTCCAGATGATACAACCCTTGATACCTAAGTTTCTTTCAAAGTCAAGACCCTGCTACATCCATCTCTTTCTTAAAAGATTTGCTTTCTCTAAACAATAAAGTAATGCAATGATAATCCATAGGATCACACCAATTTTCAATTGTGAGAGAAAATGAGTGATGAGTCTGTGATTTATGATTTGGATTAAGATTTTAAAGATCTGGGCACTTTCCTTTTCATTGTTTTTCTGACTGACTTCTAAGAAATTTCTCAGTCTCCTGCTGCAGTTCTCTACTGTGAAACAGGAAGAATCTCCTGATGTTAGGGTGGAATTTGAAAATTAATTTGTTACTACCTGCCCTGAAATCTGTTATATTAGACATGAGTGGATCAAAACCAAGACGTCACAAATGTTGCTTTATTTTGCTTATAATGCAGTGCCATTGTTCATTTTGCAATTGTTATGACAACGCAGAAGAGACACTAGCTGTATCCAGCTTTATAGACATTTCTGGACATTTGGAGCTATCACTCCTGATGGAGAATGAACAGGTGGCCATGGCCTCTGTGGGAACTTCTGATTCTTGATACTTATAGTTTGTAGTCCTTCATGGTCATAGTAGATGACATCTGCTGACCCCCCTTCATCCAACCAACCAGTTATAACATCATGGAAAGCTATCAAATTCGTCAAACATGATTTACCCTTGGTAAACTGATGTTGCCCATTTCCAATAACCCACCATTCTTCAACTTGATTGGAGATGACATCTAGCATCAGTCTCTCCATTACCTTTCCAGGGAGGGAGGGGAGACTAACTGGTCTGTAGTTCCCAGGGTCCTCCTTCTTGACCTTTTTGAAGACTGGAGTGATGTTGGCCTTTCTCCAGT
>BJBW01003268.1:0-11618 GCA_004320125.1 Scolopax mira
ATATTTCTTTACTGAAAGGGTTGTCAGGCATTGGAATGAACTGCCTAGGGAGATGGTTGAGGCACCATCCCTGGAGGTGTTTAAGAGCCAACTTGATATGGTGCTCGGGGATATGGATTAGTAGTGGATTGGTGTTGTTTTGGGTGGATCGAGTGCTCATTAATAGGTAATTAAAACTGTTAACATATTAATGGTTTCTACCGACTTCGAGTAAGCAGAACTTTCTAGATTTCAAGTGAAGATTTTAGAAATACGATAGGTTGGAAATAATGAGCTTATTGTGGAGTCTATCATGCATCTTTAAAAAGAGGTGTTGAAATGGTAACAGTCAAAAGAAATTTCTCCTTGCATATGAGAATTTCCAACTCCAATTTCCTTAAACCTCACTGCTCATCCCATCCTATGAAAGTAGACGGACTGATGAGCAAGCCATGGGACTTGCGTGGCCAAGATGGTGAAGAATTCTTCTACATCAGAAGAAAAACTTAGATGCATTTCTTCATTTCTCTCATACTTCACAAGGTTGAACAATCAAAAGTAAGGAATAAGTAACTGGTTTCCAAAAGCTGCTCCTAGTCTTTGATCCTCTGTTGCTCCTAGACTTTCCACCTCACCTCTGTGCCTGGGAACATCATGGAACAAATCCTCCTAGAAGCTATGCTAAGGCACATGGAAGACAGGGAAGTGATTCAACACAGCCAGCATGGCTTCACCAAGGGCAAGTCCTTCCTGACCATCTTATTGGCCTTCTGTGATGTAGTGACTACATCAGTGGACAAGGGAAGAGCCACAGATGTCATCTATCTGGACTTCTGTAAGGCCTTTGACACTGTCCCTCACAACGTCCTTTTCTCTAAATTGGAGGCATATGGAATTGATGGGTGGATTGTTTGATGGATGTGGAATTGGTCGGATGGTCACATCTTGAGGGTAGTGGTCAACGGCTCAATGTCCAGATGGACAGCCATGACAAGTGGTATCCCTCAGTGGACCAGTAATGTTGACCAGTATTGGGACTAGTTCTGTTCAACACCTTCATTGATGACTTTGATAAGCATCAATTGCCTTTCAGTACTTAAGAGAAGCTTATAAGAAAGATGGGGACAGGGTCTGTACCAATAGGATTTTAAACTAAAAGAGGGAAAGAGAGTAGATTCAGACTAGATATAAGAAAGAAATTTTTTACAATGAGGGTGGTGAAACACTGGAAGAGGTTGCCCAGAGAGGTGGCAGATGCTCCATCCGTGAAAACATTCAAGTTCAGGTTTGATGGAGCTCTGAGCAACCTGATCTAGTAGAAGATATCCGTGCTCACTGCGAAGCATGTGGACTAGATGACCTTTAAATGTCCCTTGCAACTCAAACTATTCTATGATAGTATCTATTGTTATTAAGTTTGTTCCCATTTATGATCTTACCTCATTTTGGGTAGAAGTTCTGATGCAGCAGAGAACACAGGTGTAATAATAAAAGACAATAGCCCTTAAGTCATGTCTGTGTTAACCCTGCTATGAATTTTTAGTAACTGTCATTTATACAATTTCTTTCCTTTCTCTCCCTCAATTTATTCCAATCATGCAAAATTCACCACTGAGTATAAGGCCATACACAGCTCAGTCAATTTTTCATGCTTGTCTTCTAGGACTGATAGACCATTATCAGAAAAAAGTGCCAAATGCCTGCTGGCATTCAGTCAGCTGCCAGGAGCTGGAGAAGTAACATGTTTCATCTCTACAGGTGGTTGTTGTGTGATAGGAATGGCAGAGCATTTCAGGAAAGCTTGCTCAGGTGTATCTCAAAGATATGACTTTCCACTTTGACTTGGTTAGCTCCATCTAACAGGGTTTAAGACTGTAGGGTCTACAGAACATTGCAGAAATTGCTTGAAATTCCATTGCAACAAATGCCTAACTCTTGATTTGGCCTTCGAAAATCCTGGGGAAAAATCTGAAAGCAAGTAAATCAATGATAAAGTGGGTAGAGGAACACACGTAACTTATTCTATTGAAGACCAACATCATGCTATAAAAAAAGACCGAGTAGAACAAAATATTTATCACCCTATACAATATTTATCATATCTGTAGTATGTCTAGTGGCTTACCTAACACCACCCTCTACGCACAACATCACTGCTGATGAAAAACACAGAAAAATGAACACGTTGTTTACAGCCCTGATGCACTGAATTAGTGAATAACACAGAAAACATAACCTAGCTGCACAATTCTTACCCTTAAAAGGACATGTAAATGTATTATAGAGCTGAAAAATCTAAAGGCATACTTACAGAAACGTGAAGTAAAAAGCTGAAGCATTAGATACTCTATTAGCAGAGGGAAAAAAAAATCTTTCAATTGGCCACAAACTCCATAGCATAGAAAATTAAATTTTAGTAGAAAATTATCAAATCAGCAGAAAATAAAATTGATCGTTCCCATGCATACTGCAAAAGCAGTATTTTACTGAGAAGACTGAATACCTCAAATACAACATAAAAGCTTGCCATTATGACAGATAGTTCTATTACAAAAGGTACTGAGTGCATAATTAACCACTGCTAATACCTATCTGAATATTTGAAAAGAAGAAAAATTTATTCAAGTGGGATGTGAAATATTCATCAAGGCTGCAAAAAATATATAAATGAAATGGCTGCAGTGAAAACATGCACTAGTCAGGGTATGTTTACGATCCCCTGACAGAAGATGTATAAATAGGAAAAATTTAGCACTCATTCACTAGGGGCTAATGAAGCAGAACTAAGATCACATGCACACCATCACTCAAGTACAGGACGTTTGCAACTTCTCAATTTTATACAGAACTGCCTGTTCAAGTCACATATTCTGTAACAAAGGTAATTTTTTTGTTTCCGACTAAACAGTAAACTGTAATTGGCTCTGAAGTTTCATTTTTCTTAAGCTGATGTTAATTTAATGAGCGTGCTCTCCACATTCCTGGATATAGGTGACGAAGGCCTTTGCTTTCGCAGTTTCCCAGTATCAATCAGTTACATATAGCAAGGCATAAAAAGTAATATTTGATTGAAGTTTCCTGCTCTGCAAAATTATTTATATTCTTGCATAAACAGTCAAAACTGTAAGGTTTGGGGTTTTTTATAACAGTTCACAAAAACAAATAGTATTCATAGCATTTCCATACTATCCAAGCTATTTCAGCTACTTAGTTGTAAATGTGGAAACAGCTAAGTTTCCACAATTTAAGAAAATGCTTCTTAGAGCTAAAACATTTGTAAAGGATAATCAGAAGTTTATACTCTGTAGACAGGTGCAAGTAAGGTCTAGATTCTCAAACAACGGCAAGTTTCCAATCTCTGAATGTTCATTTAGAGTAACGCAAGCTGCATTACTTTGTCAGCCAATAGAGGCATATGGACAATATTCCTGAATATACTCTCAGCTCTGAAAGCTGTAACATTTGCCACTCGCAAGTGTAAACATATTTAGGAATTTTTAGCATCATCTTATTCTGACGACTTTATTTATCTGCATCGTCTATTTTCTAGAAGCTGTTTGTGAATGAAATATAAATTGGCGCACTTCTTACAGCAAGATTTCAAGTGTTTCCCACAAATTTACTTTACAGAGGTCCAAGCAAAAATGTTGCGCTGTAATTTTAGTTAGTGGATTATCCCTAATATATTATTTTCTCCCTAATTTATTTACACAGCCTATAATGCACTTAAAAAAGATCTTGTGTGTCAGGTGCTCTGTGAATGCTAAATAGATTAAAAAATACAGGCCTGTTTCTAAGAATAGGAAAACAAATAGTACCTTCTGCTTCCAGCAGCATACTAGGAAAATCACTCTCTGGAGATGAATTCTGCCTCTCTTCTCCAAATGGGCCCAAAGTAATATCAAACTATAGAAAGTACGACTTCTTTCTGCTGTGAATACAAATCTCCACTTCACTTGTAGTATAGAAGTGTCCTTATGAAAGGTTTAATTCTGCATATTCTTTTCCATAAGCACACTTCTACAGATGCTTGAAATAACAAAGAGAAAAAACATCTTACAGCACCTCGAACTTTGCCCATGTACCTTTATCTTCATTTTGACTACACTTACCTACCTGAAAAGGGGTGACCAACACAGCCCTATCTACAAATGCAACCATGAGACCAGCTTGCTAATGGATGGCTCTCACATCCCATGAGAAAGGCTATGGGAGAGCTGTGCTGTTACCCTGACTGGTGGCATGTTTCGCTCAGCAGAGGTCAGGGAGATTCTCTCATCCTTCTGCACAGGGTGAACAAAAACGATGCCAGCACAGGGAGGCAAAGCAAAGCAAAGCTCCTTTGGTGCAATGCTGTATTCATGTGTTTAATAGAAAGGTAAAAAGCATAACCATCCACTAGGAAAAAACAGCCTACCCCAGAAACAATATTCATGGTATTTTAACTGCAGACAGTAAAGTTTTACTCCACGTTGATGTACATATTAGTAATGCCAGTGCAATCAGTATTATTCAAATGACTATCCTTGTTCTGTGGAGTGGAAAGAAAGCTAGTCAATCAGAGTTCAATACTTACTAGTACTGAACACATCCATACCATACACATCAAACCTCTCACTAGAGGAAGAAAAAAAGGAACTATGAAAGATCTTTTGGTTGAAATGGTTTGAGGAGCCATCTCACAACACTTTGTACACCTGACACATTCCATCATGTATGAATTTACAAATATATCTTCTAGAATGGCTCAAATCTTTCATTCTTTCCCGTCTTTTAGTTGTTGCTGTGGTACAAGCAGCAACACCTATGATACTTTATAATTTTGTTTCACCAATGAACAAAGATTGATATGGTAGTCAAAGAATCAAATTAGAAGAAAGAGACAGGAGTAAATATTCTGTCAGTGTTGTACAGTGTTCCTGTGCAATAAAAGGAAATCCAATTTTCTCATCCCTCCTCTTGCATTCAGATTTTTCTCACAACAATACAAAGCTAAGCATTTCTCAGTGTCTTCCAAATCAAAAACAGGGAAACAACAGCTTTTCTGAAAATCTGTAACCCAAGGCTTGAGTAGCTTCCATCTAAAGTCCCCTGAGGTATGGGGAGGTGGGTGGCTGAGACCTATCCCTTCTCAAGACATGCTAGAAATTAACAGCACTATTATTTGAATGATGACCTTTCTGCATAGTGCTAAGAAGTGGTTTGAATTTATCAGTTGGGACCCATTCCCAGCAGCTGCTGCAGTCACTGGAATCCAGAAGGGTAAGCTGAGATTTCTACTTCCTACCTTTTTCATATCCCATGAAGATGTATGCATGGAAAAAAATTACCATTAATTTCAAAGAATCAGCTATCAGTTGCACACTTTTGTCCTAAATAAAAGAAAGGGTGCACTCTGCCACCAGTCCCTTTCCCCCAAGTCATTTTAACACAGAGTAAAAGAGTAGCAACATACCATTGCACATAAAGTTTATGCCCCTGTTTACCCTGGGATGACTTGGTCAAGTGCTTCTAATGTTAAGGGCGACAATATGCTTGAGTAGTCCAGAGCTGTCATGCATAAGCAGGACCTGACTAAAGACTCACTGCGTTTTTTACCTAACTTCCATTCATTTCAGGAGTTAATTATCTGTAAGAATGTTCCTTTAAAATAATGAATCCACTCTCAGCTGGAGGTCAAGTAGGTAAGCAAAGAGAGCAGGGAATCTCAAAGAAATTACTAAATTAAGGTTCTTAAAATCTTATTTGCCTATTTTAATCTTAATCAAGCTCCTCTTCAAATTATAGATGTGAAAATTGTCTTTAAAATATGGACAAATAATAACCCAAGTGAACCACTGTCAACATGAGAATATCATCCACTTCATAACACACTTTCTTCAGTCTGAGAAAAAATGCCAGACAAAGCAACAGGCTTCAGGCTTTGATGTCTATCAGAAATCTCAAATAATTATAGGTAATGCTATAGGAAACAATCTTTCAAGACGCAGAGCTCTTTGCAGCATTTCCCAGACCCCAAGCCAAACAGACTTTGGGAACTTAAGCCTAAATTGCCAAGATAAAGCATTAATTTTGATGCAAAATTGAAGAAATAAAAACTCCTGCCCCAGAGTTTTACAAAACCAAAACATATTTGAACTTTGTATGGAAATAAACCACACTGCATCCTAGTACCACTAGGGAAGTGAACAGCTGCATTCAAGCACTTGCTGAAGTCTCTGCAAGAACATCAGGGTACCTAAAGGGGCCCATTAGGTTGCACTTTTGTGGCCTGCAAGCGTCCATGGTAAAAGCCCAAATTTTTTAAAAAAAATACAATCTCATTACTATGCACAAATGGGAAAGGTTGGTTGACTGCTGTATCAAGAAGGTTGTCATATAAGATGTAAGTAATTAGACATACTAATCACTCAGGAGCCTTCACTTTTGCTTTTCCTCTGTGTTTTGTCTTCTTTGGTTGTCAGTAAATATGACATCTATCCTCTCCATTCAGCTGGCTAATGGCCCTCGTCTAACTCTGAAACATTGGACTAACACTTTGGGAAACCATCTGTATCCATGAAATAAAGATAAAGCCAATCCTAAAAGGCTTTTGTATTTCTAGTCTCCCACGATTGCCCTGAAGATCTTAGCATAATATAAGCAAGCACTTATTGCCAAACAGAACCTTGTGACATCCCACACAAGTGCTCCTCCAGGGCACAGGACCTGTGGCTGAGAAAAGCCCTGTAGGTCCTTCCTCAGAGGAAAGGCCTGGGCTTGTCAAACATACCCTAATCCTTCCCTGAGAGGGTATTTAGGCATGCCAGCAATATTTCATGGGCAAGATTACCAGAGGCAGCTGATACATATAAAAGAGCCTGTATATTCACTTATTGTCACAAAATTAAAGGAGAAAATAGACCTAAACTTACTGATCTCAATATAATATCAAAATAAAAAAATAAGGGATCTACTGCTAATAAGGATTAATAAAAGCTAAGTAATGGACTTAAAAACAGAAATAATGTTTCAATTTACTCTAGATAGCAGTAGAGTCTCATTTGCTCTTTCAAAGGCATAATCAGTTGAAGGGCACATTTTTCTTCTCTTTGTTCTTTCCCATCAATTTTAATGGGTGCAGAACATCAGTCACATGAAATGTAATGGGACAAGAAGATGGATGAGTACATTTGAAGCTACTAGTCACAGGACAGAAAACATCCTGACAAAGTGACACTGGCAGCACAGGGTTCAACAATAGAGCCTGGACAATATTTAGTAAGTGAAACTACAGTGCTACATGATTTGGTATTCTCATTGGGCAAAATCCCTCCCCTGTCACTATTCATCATGTTCCCACAGGTCAGACTTTCAAAGACATTCTCCCACTGAACATGACGAAATGACATTTTTAATTCAAGGAAATACGTAAATCTGGGGGCAAAGAGGTCATTTACAGATAAATGGGAACAACCTCCTGTATTAGGAACTTACATCAAGAAGATTTTAAATGGTTTAGCAAAACACACACATAAGATTTGAAATATATTATGCCCATAGGAGTGAGGAGACTTTCTATCCATTCTGAACTTATTGACAGCAACAGAATTCCACTACTGATGAAGAAGTAGCAAATCCTTCTGATTCTTATTAGTACCTGAAAAAAGCAATACCAATAAATTCATATTCATAATTGCTCCATATTAAAAAGCCTCCAACTTGCACAATAAAATAAAATATGTGAATAAAAAGCAACTTGTTCCATTAGTTATCTGAGAAGAGGTTCTGGGGAAGTTGCAAAGAAAATTCCTAACAAAACTGACCTTAGTGTACAACAAAGGAAAAAGAGGTCTTCCAAACTGTTTCAGGACTTTGAGGAAGCATGGGGCTCCAGAGCTGTTAGGAAATGCAGGCAGATCTACTCTCTACTGCAACAATCTGCTTCTGCTATAACTTTACCAATAATTGCTAAGTGGATCGATCTACCATTTTAAGATACTTATTGTGATCACCATCATCATGATTAGATAATACTATTCCGGTTCCTTCATTACCCATTAGATGAGGCATTTACAGTTAATCTTTAAAGCTTTAAATAATAAAGAACTTTATACCACAAGAGGAAAAAAGAAACTAGGACCTCTTCAAATATATCCATGAGAGAAGGAATTAGAGGCAGAACTACAAGTCCTGCTGCTGTGCTAAATAGGCCCTATGTCTCAATACACCACAGGCACCCATGCAGTGACATGTGATGTCCAGAGATAAAGAATTCCAAAGCTTAAGTTCAACTTTAGTTCAACTAATAATTGACCTCTTTTTCCATGTTTTTTTGCCATTAAAATTTGTTTTGAGCTGGTGGTTCATATGCCCATGAATCATTGGATTCATGAGGAATCCAAATATTTCACATTCTAGCCATGAGGAAGATGAAGGCCTGAATAATGATTATTCCCTGAGCAGCTTTCCCTGAAAATCCATCACTATAATATGCAAAAATGACATTACACATACGATCAAACATATTAACTAGGTCAGTCAATTGTTCTGTTATAGCACAGGTAACTGAAGATAATCTTTTTCTTTTATTATTTCAATTGTTCACTCCTCATATGGACTTCGCGAAGTTCACCCATTCCCATGCTCCTCTTGGTCCTCAGGACAGGGATCCCGGCACTGCAGTTAATTATCTTTCTGACATCAGAGACCAAGGGAACACCTAATAAGTTTGGGGATCTTTTCCAGGAGCCTCACCAGTTTGCTGCAAGTGGGCACAAAAGCTGCGCTGACATTTGCAAGCAAGATGGTCCCTGAAGACACGTCTGCAGCTGCAGAGGAAGAACCTGCAAACCTAGCTGGAAATCAGACAGGGTCTCAAGCATGCCATGACAAGCTGACACAGCCATGGCTGGCTCCTGTTGGCTCTGATGTCTGTGGACAAGCCCTAAAAGTTCAGAGCCAAGTACTTTACTCCTCCTCACGGCCATGCACAGCTGCTAACCCCATGTGGGTGGGTCTCAGCCTCATTTCTCAGGCAATGACGCCTACTCTAGACATGCAGAAGAATACCAAACCCTCAAGAATTTATGTTGTTTCTAAACATTATCTTTCAAGTTCATCCCAATTCCTTTCCTAAGATGTAAATTAAGCCTGACTCATACTTGCAAATTTTTGTCACTGATCATAATTGAGGCTACTTCTAATGACAACTGTTTGTTTCATAACAGTATGATTCCAGGGGCTAGGAAAAATAGCCAAACAACAACCACCCACAAAAACTAAGAGATATGAAACCAAACAGGAAAAATTTTCCAGCTGGATGAGTAAAAAGAAACCTAAGTTGTATCTAGACAAATTAAAGACATTCATAGACTTTTGCAGATTGAGTCTTCTCAGGTTCAACTCTGACATTAACACACATGAAATACAGAAAGTCTACATGTTACTTGGTAGTTTGGAAGCTCACTCATTCTACCATGCTTATGTCATTTCAGAGGTCAAATTTCATAGCCAAAATCTCTAGGGAATAAACTCCTACTGTACACAGGGACAAACTCCACAAAACAAAGGAAAATGAATGTTTGCTTTGCTTCACTTTTCTGATTATCAAGGTTTGCAACTGTTGGTTAAAAAAAAACCAACCAAGAGCAACCTTCCTCCTGGGGGAAAAGGAATGAATTATTTTTTCCACCTGAGAAAAGAAGGATATGTAGGATTTCCCAACTTCCTCAAAGTAAAACAATAAAAAAAGGACCAACAGTGATTGTCATGCAAGTTTGCATCATCCTATTATGTAGAATATCCACGCTATCCTCTGCCTGTCCACACCAATGTTTTAAGCCTAACTACAAAATACAAACCACTGTAAGAGGTGGTTTGCAGTGTGTTATATGAAGACTCTGCGATTCCATATCTAGGTTCAGTCCATGGCATAAAAATGCTTGTAAAATTCACTTGCTGAACCTCTGCTTATTATAAAAAAAAAAAAGATAGATAACCTCTTAACAGATACTGATCTAATATTCTCTCTTAATAGACTGATTTTTGTTACAATTATTGAGCAAACTAAAACATATTACAAGCTTATTAACGTAAGACAGCATGTAACTATCTTCACTGCAAAGTGTGTACACACCCACAAAGTAAGTGTAAAAAGAATAATCTGCATCTAAATTTTTAAATTCTTTCATGCCTTGGTATTTTGAGGTGACGTTTGCAAGCTAGGGAGTCCTCTTGCTCTTGAAAAAAAAGTGATTTAACTAGCAGTATCATCAAACTAATTTGCATGAACCTAGAATATTGGAAAACCCTTGTGGCTGAAATTAGCCAGTGGGTTCAAAGTTATGAGACGGTAAAAAAATCAGGTATTATTTTAAAAGGTTATTTCCTTTAAAATAACGGGTTGAATGCACTCTGAAGTTAAAGAGCCTTAAAGGAAAAGAACCAAGCTTTCTTTAGCTTTTTTTTTTTTATTATTCTACTTTAAAGAGACCTCACCAAATCCCTAGGGGTAGAAGAACCATTGGTTATCACCAAGCCCTGTCATACATGTCCCCGTTAAACTCTTAGCTCTTGAGAGAAAACTGGTGAAACAACCTAGTGTTAATTAAACTCCCAACATACACTTGGCCAAGTCTCTGGCCAACATGTTAATGACCCTTCTCTTCAATGAACCACAAAACAAAATATTGAACCCCTAAGATACGCTTCTTCAGCAGTTATCAGCCTGCAAATGCTCAAGGTAGCAAGATTAGTTTCATCACATCAATGATGTATAAGACTCACATAAAGACACGTTTTGCCTTAGGCCTGAGGATTATACCCATACATCACATCAGGAAGCAAGCCTCAAGAAAGGATAGCTCTTTAAAAAAAATATAAAAATCTGATCATTAGAGGAATCCGTAATCCCCGTTGTAAAATTCAAGATGCAAGGAATAGCGAAATGATGGAGAAAATCATTCTATTCAGCCACTTTTTTTGGTTTTTCATGGCATTGCATATCCCTGCAGATTACTGATACAATCTCAGCACAGCTTTTTATAGCTGCCTCTGTCGTACCTATCCCCTGAATTCTTATCTCACATACTATTGTCTGCTTTCTTATCTCATGACTCTCGCTTTATCCTTCATCTTGAGGTATGCGCAGGAACTATATGCCTTTTGTAAGACAGTAAACAAGGGCAGAAAATGAAAGCCTGGACCCAGTGAAGTCAGTCAGTGGCATCACTTCAGAGTTTCCTGGATTTTATTAAAAAAAAAAAAAAAAAGTGTTTTATCAAAGGCAGTTGGCGTGAGATCCAAAGTAACACTTAGGCACTTGGTGTATAATTCATGTGTTCAAAAGAGTGATCCCAAAAAATCCTGCTAACAGGCTTAGGTTTTTAGGAAGTGAGATGATAACTTCCCTACATGACTAGTTGTATGCATGGGTGTGTTTGCTACAGCCACCATCTGTCTGTATGGCCAGAGCTGGTTATTTTAACAGCAAATGTGTCCCCAGACCCAAATCCCCATGACACAATCCTCCAGGACTCCTCAGGGTGCCTTCACACCAAAGCATAGCTCTGTGTTGAGAGCCTAAATGCAGACAAGAGGTAGCCTTTCAGACGTATCTTCTCTTCCAAGCAACTGACATGTGACGTTTCAAAGCACAG
>BJBW01003268.1:11777-136218 GCA_004320125.1 Scolopax mira
GGAAGAAACAGGAAAGCTATGCTGCTAACCACAAAGACCATTTCTTATCTGTAGGAGAAGTCAACTCAGTGTTTAAACTCTTTTCAATTCAGCAGAAGCTCTTTACGGAAATTCCAAGCAAGTTTCTAGTATCTGGCTAGAAACATATAACAAGCTTTTCTTTATTATATTTTTACCATAAATACATTTTTCCACTAATATAAGACAATGCAGCTTTGGGGAAAATTACATAGAGCAGAGTTCTGAAATTGTTCAGTTAAACTCAGAGGAAACTACTCCTACAAGTTTACTGACTCCTTCAGCACCTCAAAATTTACTTTTGAGCTTTTCAAACAGATAAATCAGTATTTGTAAGGGCTCTTTAGAAAAAATAAGAATCAGTGAGTTCTCAATTGTTTTGTTTAAAAATTTAGAGAGGAGAAAGGACAAGCTAGGAACCGCAGTAAAATGAAACCAGATCTGCTTTTGCTACTGATTTAATTCAACTCAGATGATTCAACTAATTTCCAGACAATTACATTTAGAATTTTCTCCTTTCATATTCTCCAGAGATAAAAGTGACCTGCCATAGAATTTCTATTAAAAACAGAAATTAGATATAAATGGACCCCAAAATGTGTTTGTGCTGATGTAGTGCAAGACAGTATTTTCCTATTGCTGGTGAAATTCATGAAGAGCATTCGGAGGTGGCACTGATATACAGCAAACAAAGGTGACACAAAAGCTGCCGGCAGGTATCTCCAGAAAAGAATGAGAGCTAATGGCAAACAGCAAACCGAGGAGCTGTATGTAAATACCTCACAAGGCATTAAGTAGCACAAATTAATAATTGTGGCTGGAGGTTGGTTCAGAAAGAAAATAAGGATCACATCATCTAGCCCATTTAACTCTCTGAATAAAGCCAAACTTCTTTAAGACCAGAGAAGGCAAGTCCCAGGGACAAGGAACACTGCTTGGCCCGTAGTCTTCCTTCCTTATTCTGATGCCAGCTATAAGCATCTCCTGAAAAACACAGGTGTGCTGTTTCAATGACAGGCTTGATGTCTCTCTTAGGGAAACCTTTGATTTTGAAAAGATGTACCACTAAAACTCAGTACTTCAAGTAGCCCACAGGATATCAAAATGTACATAATATCAGAACTCTAAACTGGTGAAAATTTGAGCTTTATGCTAACTATGGAAACCAACATGAGAAGCAAACTGCATAATCAGTCTTCAGAGGATTTAAATATGCTGCAAGCAGGCTCTACTAACATCTCAGGTCAAATATGATATATAAATGTGCAACCTTCCAGTTTCAATCCCAGCTCCACCACTGACTTTGTGAATCATCCCAGATTGCCTTTGTTTTCCCTTCTAGCTTTTCTCCATTCTCCCTTTCAATTCTAAACTCACCTGAGCCAGGACTGCTTCATAACATGTAACTCAAAAAAGCAGTTCACACTGGTCTTTGGTTGACTGCCAAAAGACCGTGTTCTGTCTCTCCATCCCCTCTTCTTCTCTGGGTTAACTGTACATTTTGAAAGCAAAGCATAAAACACCAGCAAACAGAAAATATTTGAAATAATATCCACAGAATTCTGTGGAAAAAAACATTGCATTTCTTTGAGTCTCACACTCAAAGGGTGTTGAAGATCACTGCTAATGATGGATCAGATGGTGCTCCAGTTTCATTCCCTCCAATCCTTGACATATTTCGCTTATCCTTTGCCCTAAAGGGGAATCGTCCTCATCAAACAGCTAAAAATGACTTAAGCTCACTTCTTTCACTCCAGTAGTGCAAGAAAAAAATAGCTGTGAATGGCAGAGTTCTGCTTCTAATGGACATGAGCGCACATCAGGTCCCACCTTCTCTAAGTGACTTGCTGTAGACTTCCCGGCTGCACTTTCATTAGCTCAATCCTGCTTGTACAGCACACAGGAAATAATGATGAAGTGCCCCATGAAGTAGCCTGCAGAGCCATAAATTTCAAATTGAAACATCTTCCGTTTCTCCACCAATAGGCATATGGAGAAGAGGACCTGGTGGGAAGAGGGGGTGCTACACCTGGTACCTTCTCATGGTGAAATCAAGAAGTAAAGTGGAGCTATCTTCACATCATGAGTTCAGGTGGAGAGGCACTCTGAAGCACAAGGGTGCTTGACCGATGCATAGTGGCATCTCAAAAGCTTTCATTCTTAAAACCTGAGTCTTTGACTTTTGTTTTAATCCCAATCTTCACATGCAAGACACAGTTATCAAAATAAAAGTCTCTGTCGTGCAAGCAGATGCTGGTTTTTGGAGAGGGCCACCGTGGTCTCTGAACTGCTATCTCAGGGAAAGGCAAATGAGCCTGGAGGAAGGGGGCGGGGGAAAGAGCGAGGAATTATACTTATTTAACGATGTCTTCATTTCCCAGCAGCTCTGCAACAAAAAGCTCTCTTGTGCCGAATCTGACCTCACTACAAACAGTAGCAGAAAACACACCTTGCATGGTTTTCCTCTGCAAACATGCTTTCCTTTGTTTACTGTATTTTTCAAGCACATGAGTGCACAGAGCATCAGGTAGCCTAGCACAGGAAAGGTGAGAGATGAGTCCAGGATTGCTTCCTTATATGAATATAAATTAATCTATCTCATCCACATATGGTAGTGAGCCACAGCTCATCCTCAGTCAGTTCATGTCCCTGAAAGGCTAACTTGTCCCAAGCTCTCCAGAAATCATGCAGATGAAAGAGCCAAGGCTGTGGTATAGGAATTACAGGACTGGAGTGTTAAAAAGGGATTTGCAAATCAAGTAGTAATGCCTGCCTTGGCTTAATTTAATTTATCATATTCTACTGCTGCTCCCACCCATAGCAGCAAGTCAGTATTGTAGACAGAAGCAGTTACTGTGTGAGACACTACCTGATCTCTACTGTAGCACCTGGTTAAAAATATGTTCACTGTCCTTTGGGCTCTGACCTGTATTCAGTGAAACAAAGATAGGGATGAGTTTACAGATGAACACGGGATCTGGCAGCAAGTGCACTAAGTCATTTCCCTGCTCTCCTTCTGCACCTTATCAGTGACATTTCCCTAACAGCACGAGATGCAGCACCAGGCTCACTGCATTTCAACTCCCCAAGGAAACTCACCCTGATCCTCCCTGGGATTACACTTTATCTGGCAAGCACCAGAGTAAAAAGTGAAAGCGTTAGTTCATTTTGCACCTTGGTTGTTCCACAACCACAGACACTCCAACTCAACAGCAGAGAAGATAACAGATGAAGGGAAGGATTTCTCTAGAATCTCTTTAAAAACCCTTACTTTTGGGTTTGCTGATCATTTCAATAGCATTTATTACTATGCCACATCACTGCAAGGAATATTTTGAAAAAGCATTCACTCTAAACCAGGCACAGCCTCCTTTTGCCTACACACGTGCAAGCCCTTTAAGAAATGTCTAATCCCCTTCATAGCACAACCTGCATTTCTTATTCCCTGGCACAGAATTCCATTTTACACTTTCAGATCAGTCTGGCAATCCAGAGCTGGGGAGGGGGAAAGCAAGGTGAGGGAAACGTGCTGCTACGCTTTTCTCTGTGCTACTGCTGTAAGAAAACATAATGATAGGATTACTACTAACTATTGAACTAAAGGGAAGTGTTCCACCTAGAGACCATCTTCACCAGGCATGGAAACGGGCAGGTTACCTACAAATGGACACCCTTTTTAGGACTGAATATGCCTGTTGGTTCTGTGGTAAAAAATGATGCAGAGGTATTGCCCCCAGTAGTAATTAACAATGTTAATCTTCTTCTTCCTCTCTATGGTGATAAAAAGAGTCATTTTTATATTTAATTAATGCAGAGGATCATTTTGGAAACTGTCTAATGAGGCTCTGATCACATTACCATGAAAATGTGCATTAACACGGCAACTGAGGAGGCTGCTTCATGTGTAGAGAATCCACTTTGTAATTAGCCCACTGTGAAATGAATCACGTCAGGAGGAACTCGGAGGGAACCAGTCGGCAATGGGCACTTAGCTGCTGCTGTGCCAATAGACCACCAGCACCGAAAGCTGTTTTTCCTGCCCCGCGCTGCCTGTCAGCAGCAGCAGCAGCAGCAGCACAGTCCCAAACCGCCAGCATTTCAGCCTCTGTCAACAGCATCGTGTCAAAGCCAGGACAAATTACAGAGGGGGAGAGAACAGATGCTGAAAGGCACAAAACTTTAGTATGCGAGGGTCTGCTGTGCCAAGAGGAAAAACCAAACAAAAAGCTGCAAATCAAATACTGGTTCAGTAGGATCTGAACAAAAATCACAGGCTACTATGGTAAGTGCTTGTTTCATCTTATCTTATTCTGAAGGAGCTGGGAACACGTTAGCAGCACACAGCTACTCACACTGCTACAATGCTGAAAGAGGCACCAAAATATCTAGATGGGATTAAGATCTTTGTCTACTAGTAAACAGAAATAACACACACAATGAATGAACAAGCAGCACACCTCACTCATGGAAACCCTGTTGTACTCAGTACCTACTTAAAGGTGACAAGCACGTTTCAGAATAATTTCTATTTTAATTAATTAATGTCAAAATTTAACATACTTCTTAGCCAACACAGACATGCCATAAAAACTTTGTTCCTTAACTTGGAAATAACCTGACATCACAGACCTAACACTTCCAAAGGCAGCAGTGCAACTTATCTGAAATCAGTCTTATTACCAAAGCCAAGGGCTCCCTTAAAACATCACCGATACGGTTCAGTGAGACTGCTGCTATATGACTGACATCTTGGCAGAAGATGCACAAAAATGTTAAAAGAATCCCACAGGAAGTCATCTGAAGGGGGAGTGGCAAATGAGCAGAAAACAACAGGCACCCAAAATACTAATAATTACCAACACCACTACCACCCCCCAACAACTTAGCTAGCAATTTTGCAAAGGGAAAAAAAAAAAAAAAAGGCAAAGCAAAACAAAAGCATTTCTACTTACTCTCTGTAAAAAGCACACATTTTTAGTCTGGAGATGCTGGTAATATCCTCTGCACTCACCTGTGAAACTTCATAGAGCAGTTTGTAGTGCTCCTCTCTCTTCTGAAAAGTGCACAGATTGCAGCCCATCCTAATAAGCAACACAGGAGCACAGCCTCTAATTTCCCCAGCACTGAAAGGCAAATGCACTGACAGGGAATCACCCTCCAGACTTGACTACTGTTTTTCATCAGTCACTCCAGCCCCGAAACAGGCACACCACTGTTAGCTGGGAGCGCAAGGCAGGGCAGTGTGTAGCAGCATGCTCTTCTTCCCTTTCCCTAACTATCTTACACTCACGTATACACACACAGAGTTTCGACTCAGTTCATGGCAACACTCCCCCTGTCTCTGCATCAGTGCACATGACTACACAGATTCTCACTCATGAATATTAATAGCCTCTCATTGATTATTTATGACAGAACGTGTTAGCGGGGAGGGGTGTCATAGCTGCTGCTGATGACAGATGAATATTCACTAATTAAGAAGCAAATGTACTGTGGTTAAACAAAATTCACTTGTGTCAATACCATCTCTGTTTATTAAGGTCAGAGGGACGAAGCCTCACGTATTTCACCCACACTCGCCTTATTTTTTGCAGTAATTCTGAGACTAATTCATCTATGGGGGTGGGAAAAGGCACAAGTCAAGGCTTATGTTAGGTCTCCACCTTGTGCAACAGGGATCACGCAATACATTTCCAATATTTGCAAGCCTTTCAGAGAGTGCTTGTGAAACCTGAGCTGATATTACTGAAAATTTAAAGCAAAGAAGGAAGGAGAAAAAATTAACCCAGATGGTTATACTGCTAGCTTCACCTTTGACACTGTCAAATTTAGGCAAAATTTCCAGTGTACTCATAAAAGGCATGAGCCTGTAACAACTCATCATACATAACCAGTACATGTGAAAATGCAGGTGTGCCTGACGTGGTGCTTTTTACATATATGCGCACATTGTACTATTTATTAAATAATCCCACATGCAAGTCTCTTCTGTAAAACAGATTAATAGCCCCAATTTCTAAGAAACTCAACAGATATAGCCTCTTAGACTCCTAGATATCAAAGCTTTTATTATAGCATGGCATTATATCTAATTTTACCATTTATAAATTAGATTTTAATGGCTTCACAATTCTCTATGTGTGTATAAAGGCAGGGATGCATTTAAAATTAAACCCACATGTTAAATGTTACGGCCAATGGAAATCACATTTAATTCCAGGCTGACATTAATTCCTATACTGTATATCAGGTAATCCTTTGGTAGTTATGCAAGACAAAAAGTCTAAGCCATGACACACCAAGACAGAAAATAAAAAAGTTGCTTTTATTTTATCACTCCTTTCTCAGCAGCTCTGTTCGTCAAGAACTATGTCCTTGTTTCAAAGCATCTTTAATCTGGAGGGGTTAGCAGGTGGGATCCAAAGCAGAAATAATTACTTGGAAACCAATGAAACCAGTTAGTTAAGATTGACACTGGGCCCTAAAGAGTTGTAATTACTAAGCACTGATGTACAGCTACTATTTTTTTTTTTGGGTGCAGTTTCCTAAATGTGCTTTGTCAAACAATTAAAATCGATAACAGGAAATGATTCTAATGAGCACTAATTGTTAACAAATTGGCTTTGCATCTAGCAGCACCTCAAACACCACCACCATCGGGTAGCAAGCAGATCAACAATCATGTGCTGCTTATCAGTCCTGCCCCTTGGGATGCAATAATCCGATTTTCTGGACCTTAATTTTACCTAACAGCCGGGATGAAAGCTGAGCAGAGAAATCTACAGGAAAAAACGGACCATTATTGTGAACTCTGCATATTAGTAAAGTTTGTTAGAACCTCTATGCAAATTACAGATAGGTTGAAACTAAATCTTAATTAAATTTCATCTCCTGTAATAAATGAGCAGAGTCAGAAGGAATCAAATAATGACCATTAACAGAGCAAGCCCTTCTCATATCAGCTTCATGCACTGTTCTGAAACAACATTAAGATTAATTTTTATTCAGTGGAAGAACCTGAACAGGCAGGTTTGGTTCTGCACTTTCCCAAAGTCCAAGGGTTTCCAAGCTGAACGACAGAGTCAAGTTCATCATTGTTAGAAAGAATCAGCCTCCTCCATACTTCCATGAAATGCTGCTCATGCTGAGAGGTTTAAACCCATGAAGTAAACATCAACTTGATCTTTGAAGGTTTCTATATTATGAGGTGCAGAAGGATTCTCAGATGTGTAAATTTTGAACTTCAGAAAGTCAGATCAATGAACTAGACAACAGTCATGCAAGGACAACCACACCATTGTTCGATTAAAGTGTTCTCCCCTTCCACTGACACAACTTCTTCTTCTGACACATACACAGTTTGAAAGCTAAACTACACTCATAAAAGGAGATATTATTTACCCTGGTATATTTTTAATAGTCTCTTAAAATTAATTCTTAAGAAAAAGGGGAAAAAAAGGATATATTACTACAGGAATCGAGTCATATAGGCACAAGAAACAAACAAACAACAACAACAAAAACCCCAACAGACAAAATAAGCAATGGAAAACTACAGTTAATCTTTTAGTAGCTTCCACTGACAGTTTCTTTTTTCACTGCTCTTCCTCTGGCTCTTTTGTTTCCTTCTCTGAAGCCGACATAGGTTTCTCCATTCATTTATCAAGTGCCTGCCCTCTGCTCATATAGAGAGTAAAAGGGTTCTATCTTTGGCGTCTGCAGCCATTAATGGGCACAGTCTGAAGGGCTGCATAGATTTATTTGAGAAGGAAAGGTGCACTTCCAGGTTCTTGAGCTCTATATAAACATGCTGCTTTGATTTTACATGTGATCAAAATACCAAACTTTGTGCAGCATAGAATGACATTCAAGGCAAAGCTTGATTGAACTAATGACTAAAATGAAATACATGATGTACTTTCGTCCAACTGAATTTGATGTTGATAAGTAAACAATCTCTTTCTTTCCTCCTTTTTCTCCCTCCTCTTCATTCCCCTCCAACATCAAATTTGTAGCTAAAGGGACCAAAAAGGTACTAAAACACAATCAAGTAATTCTTATTCTACATGAAATTCAAAGATATTTGAATAATTCAATGCTTTTCTTGATTGTGGAGTTCTCCATGTTCATCACCTACAATTTAATGTTACCATAAAGACTAAAATCATAATTTATAGTCAAACCAGGAATGCAATAATGCAAAGGGATGGAGTTTAATTTCAAGAGAGCTACAGCAAAATTTCAGTTAACATTTTCAAACAAGGTGCCCTTGTTTAGGTCCCTTAATTCATTTTAAGTATCTAGGAGATGACTTACACATTTGGTATATAGTTTCCTCACTGAGGTATAGAAGTGTCTAATTATAAGCACCCATGCTTGAAAGTTTGTCATTGCAAAAAATTCAAGGCAACGACACTTCAAATTAAAGGCCACTCACTCCTTTATATCTTTTTTATGACACAGCTAAAAGACATATAATAAAATATAACATTCATTTTAAGTGAGTATAGTGACATTGTTGGTCCAAACTCAGTGGTGAAAGCCAGTGAGGCAAATGTGGAATTCCGAATTTCCTTTGCATGCCCTTGAATTCACACTCTCCTCCCGAATTTACCAACCCCACTGTATTTATTCTATACATTTTGAAGAATTCTCAGAAATTTAGCTTACAGAATAGAATGTAATGCAATTTATAATCTTAGGGCTGCATAGCTGTTAAACAAGAATATCATAAGAAAAAGGGAGTTGGAGAAACCCTTTTCTTATCCCCATTGTATCAAACAAAGGCTCAAACTCATAACGGTTGACCTCAGTCTAGCCAGATCTTCTACTTCATGCTGATAATTAGTGTTTTCTGTAAAGCCTTAGCTGCTGGAATCAGGTGATCGTATGCATCAGTCACTTTGCATATTAGAAAAGCAAGGAACTTTCCAACCCTATGACTGAAGAGAAAAACTTAAAAATCTCTAGTAAATGTAACCCAGGAACTCAGAATTTGCATACAAGCTAATCAGACTGAACTCTAAAATAACATAATATATACTACCCAGTAGGCTAAATGAAGGTGCAAACTATGTAAGTAGTGGTTGAAATGGGTGTAGGTTCCAATAAAATTTATTTTTTCCAAATATAAAACACTGGAAAATTTAACCACACTCCACACAAAAGATACATGAAAATGTAACTCAAGGTAAAAATGCACTAAACATTTTACACAGACATCAGAATACACTTACAAAAAAAAAAAAAAGTAGGAATAAAAGTAGAAATGTGTATCTACAATAAAATGCAGTATTTGCATGAACACTGATTTATGTCTGTGGGAAAGACTGTTTTAACTCATATCCTTTAGCAGAGCCATCAAGACTTCATGCACTACTCAAAGTCACAGCAAGAATAAGGATGGTTGGAGAAGAGTCAGGATGTAGAATTCCCATGCTCTGTATTTCCCAGGAGGATTGTAATTTATCTGAAGACTATCCCAGTCTATCTGACTGCAAATGAAATGGGATCCATGAGTGGAATCTTCCATTAGGCTCAGATGCCTCCTGGAAGGTAGGCAGCACCTACAACATCATGTGACACAATTTCAGTCTCTTGATTTTTTTTTTTCCCCCATCCATGGTTAGATTGACACAGATCTACGTGATTCCTGGTCCAAAAGGTAAAGAGATGTCTAGAGAGAAATGGAAAGCAAGCACACGAGGAACCTTCCATGCCATGATTGCTATAACACAAGAGCTACTTGTCCCTTTTGTTCTACACAGAAAATGAAAATAAAGACCAAATGAACCCATTTATCTACCAGACCCACGTGAATGGGCTGGCTACCTCCCTTTGGGAACTATTCCTTTATCAGGTCTACTGGACAATCTTCAGACTGCTAAGATAAAAACAAGGAAAAATGTTTCTCAAAGTTTCATCCAGGGTATACTTTTCTGAGGTTTTTACTCTGAGTGGCTTACCATTTCTTAAACTGCTTTCATAATCAACTACAGAAACATTACAGAACATCAACTAGGGCCTTTACTGAACTTTAAGGCCTTAAGAATACATAAAGATATCAAGTGAATGGTGTCTGTTAAATCAAGAAAATCAGTCAATGCTGGCCCTAAGAGTCTTCTCTAAACTAAGGACTTTGT
Source organism: Scolopax mira (assembly GCA_004320125.1). Lineage (NCBI taxonomy): Eukaryota > Metazoa > Chordata > Aves > Charadriiformes > Scolopacidae > Scolopax > Scolopax mira. The sequence continues at coordinate 21,938 of BJBW01003268.1, forward strand.
TTCCTTATAATTAACTACTGCGGTACAGAAAGTCAAGAGAAGTCCAGTTTCTTTTAGAGTTTGTTAACAATCTGACATGCTTTTACCTTTTTTTTTTTTTTTAAACTATGTGATCATGCAAAACCAGACTGATAGCTCTTTACTGCACTATAGAATTTCAACATTATGGAGTGTACAGAGTAGAATTACTCATAAATAGGCTTGAAAGGATTTAAAGAAAAAAAAATTTATTCAGGCTAGCCAAAGATAAAATGGCTGAACAGAGTTGTAGAAAAAAACTCTGATTATAGATAAATTGGGATATGAAGTTCCATGTCAATAAACATTAAATAATGCACTTTGGGAACATTGCTAAAATATCCAGAGTCATGGTTTTTAAAGTAGTTACTACTACTCAGAAGACAGATCTAGAGCTGGGGATAGTTGCCTTGAACTATAGGTTCAGTGCTAAACCACAGTAAGAAGACAAGCAGAATGTGAGGAATTTTAGGAAAAGACTGACAACAGAGCAGAAACTATCATTATGAAACTGCACAAACCCCAGCAATATCCACATTTGAATACAGGCAGCAGTCCTGGTCTTGCCATCTCTAAATCATTCAATGGAAACGGAAAAGCTATGAAGAATAGATGAGAAACACAGAACAGTGTAATAGTTCACTTTCCCTGCATCTTTCATCTTAATCTATAATTTTTTCCCTCATATGGAAGCCATTCCTTCTCACACTACACAATAAAATAATCAGAAAAGATACATTTAAAGCAACAAAAGAAGTTTGTTGTTTTTTTTTTCCCTAAGTAATTTGACTGTGGAACACATTACCAAAGCTCCCTCGCATCAGAAAGCAGAAAAGGGTTCAAAAAAGGTATTAGACAACTTTATGACAGATAAGTGTCAATAGTCACCTGCTTGCTTAGGAAGCCCATAATTCACTTACTCCTGGGAACTACAAGAGTGAGCAAAGTGACGAGATTTCTCTCTGTGCATCCCCTTGTTGATAGCTTGCCTGTGTTTTATTGTTGGCCTCTTAGAAATCTAATATTGGCAATATGATCCCTTTACTAATTCAATTATAAAGCTCCAAATTTACCAGTCCTTGCACAAAAAGCTAAAATATGTACTAAACTGAAAGCTCCTTAGCTAATGTTAGCTGGCAGTAGACATATAGTCCAACTGTGTTATAAGGCTTTATTAATGGTCACATAATGACTTTGGATGTCAAACACACCTATAAAAGTACATTTTACTATTGTCCTCACTGGTTTCAAAGCTGTTCAAGCTACATCTGTAAAAAAAAAAAATTATCAGAATTTTGGGTCACACCTGAAGATTACATCTGAACTTTTTTTTTTTTTTAATATCTACGTGGGAAAGAAAGACCATCTAGAACTTAGATATTACATAACAAGTTCAGGCCCACATCAAACAAAGGCAGACATCAATGAAACACCTCAATGAGAAACTGAGTTCACAGTACAAAACCCTATTTTAAATGCTGAAGCAGCAGGAACTGGTTCAGAGGGTGACAGCAGCAGTGAGGACTCCTTGGCTCTGTTCTTTCCTCTGATACATCCGTCATTAGAAAAACTCTTCCTTTTTACATTCTTATAAAATAGCAACGCCTGTCTTGCAAGAACATTAATTCAATGAACCTTTAAAGAGTTTTCAGGGCTTTACAAAGAACATAATGTGGAGGACTGTTACACCCATCCAAGTTCTTCTGCTGAGACCACCCTTGCAGTCTCCAGCACTCAAATGTAATTAAATATCTTCTGTGATTTCTTAATTAAAAGTTTTAGGTAATACTCATGGTGTGCTAATCAGTATAAAAGCACATAAGAAAACATTACTTGAGCAAGTCTTCTGCTAAAAATGACAATCACAGCAATTTGAGACATACTTAGGACGCGGTGATGGCTGAACATGTCTTCAGCCCAGAGTGGCTAAAACATACTAGCTAGAGATAGACTGAACTATTTCCTTTTTGGTTGCCTTCCACTTTAAGGACCATTAGTTGCATAAATCTGCAAGAGTACTTTTGGCACACCTGAGTATTTAAAAAGTGAGGTAAAACTGCTAAGAAGAGTAGCCTGTCGTGAATAATGCCATTATAAAGACGTATTTATCAATACGGACACTTCACTATTCACTTTCAAAACTCATACAATTGACAATCTGGAAGAACTGTTGAGGCATACATGCAATATAATAGATTATTCTGTCTTCCCCCATAAAAAAGGCCTATTGTGCCCTAGAAAAATACCCTGGGATTAGGGAAGTTTTCATGGCCTTGAACTGATTTTCATAATATTGAAGCTCAAAAGAGACTTGTACCAAATCAGGCCATAAAAGCAGTTGCATTCCTCCTTTGGCAAAGCATAAAGAAGTTGTGATATAACTGCCAGAAGTTTGTGTTACTATAGTAAAAAAATAATTTTGCAACATAGAAATGACCTAAGTCTTTAAAGGAATAGTGAGGCAGAGGGGAGATGGTTGTTTTTGTGCAACTAACCATGACTTCATCCCTAAAATTTATATTAGGAGATGTATGTGCTTCAATCTCAAATCTGGCTCCCAACAGACACCTGATGGAATGATGGATGCAGGAGTGACACCACATGATGCTGCAGGAGGAACTGGCCATACACTGCTCCCATGTCTGACAGCTGGCTAGTTTAAAATGACAATTTGAACTGAAATCAACTCTATTTGTTGACAGTCATTAACTGACTACCATAAAAGCACCGTTAATTCTGCTGTAGTCAGCAAATGCTTTGTAATGATCTGAACCTAATGGGGCTCCCCCTTCTATAAATTCCCCACAGTGTCAAAGGTTTACTTTGTACGCTGTTTGGGCTTTCTAAAGCTTAAAATCACTGCCAGTGCACCTGCTTTCTAGAAGATCATTAGGTAAAAATCCCAACGAACCCTGATCAACTTGGCTTTAGTTACCTTACCGTCTGCTCTAGAAGAAAACTAATGTTATTAGATGTGCCTTTCTCTGAAAATTGCTGGTGTTTGGTTACTGTGCCAGCTGTCTGGGAGGTGCATGGGTCTGCTGGATGCTGACCCAGCTTGGCTGCCTGGGGAAAGCCTGGTCCTGGTCCCGGTCCCAGTCCCCACACTGTCTGCTCTGCCAGCATTGGGGTGGCCCGAGCCCCCCTCCCCTCAATGCACGGGCTCTCAGCCTTGCCAGCACACTGGCCTCCTCAAACCTTGCTCCCTGCAACGTTCATCCAGCCCACTGTGAAACAGCAACACCAGGTGTGAACTCGGGTACAAGGAGTCAGGAAGAAAAACAACAGAAAGGGTGAAAAAACTCCTGCAGAGCCCCATGGATGGAAAGAGATCAAATCCAATTAACAATGCCTCTTTTTCTTCTATTTTGACATCCCATGGAAAAGAAATTAGCATAGCAAATCCCACTTTATCTCTGAACAAAATTTCAGATCCTTAGTCTGAAATCTGCTTTTTCCTCTTGGAACAAAAAGTCAAACCCCAGAGCTTGTCAGCTTCAGAGGGGAGATTTGTCTCCCACCTGCAATTTCAGGGGGTGGTTGCCCCCTGGCCCTTGCTACCCCAAAGCAGGGACACCTCTGCTGCACAGCCTCCACCTGGCTGCTGCCTCCCCTGCACTCCATGTCAGCATTACTGTCCTGTCACTGGGTACCACTAAAAACTGTGAAATCGCATTATTGCAGCATGCCAGGACTTCTGGCTTGTCTGAGCCCTCTGGACAGGGGCATTAAACACATTTTTTGAATATAGCTTCCTAAAACAGCCAAAGGACAATGTACAGTAGACAAAAAACATTTACTCACATCACAGTCAAAGAATCCTGCCAATTAAAGTGAAGTGCCCAGCTAGTATTTGGCACAGAAACCTATAAACACCAAAATTACTTAAATGAAATCTTCAAATGAGAAGAGGGAATTTTAGAGGCATGGGTCTCTTTGACTGTACCAAGATTGAAGCAGGTACAAACCCTCAGTGTCTTCTGAAGATGAAGCCCTTGATGCCCCTCTTCACCAGATGAAATAGTAGCAATGCAAGTGCAATTCACCTGGGATGAAAATCCCACACAGTTAAATTTCACACAGTGAAAACATCATCTCCCTGAAGTTTTACATTTTGGATTTCAAAATATTCTCCTCTTGAAATCCACGTCCGAGCTCCCTAGTGTATTTCAGTTGTCAACATCAGTCATAAATAAAGATAAGGCAGAGTCTAGAACAGAGAAATATGATGAGAAATTAAACAGAAATCTCTTGCTTAAAGAATTTCTGCTTTGTAATTCTCCGCTGATGTTCTCTCCAGTCCTAGGGCTGGGAAAAAGATGATCTTTAATGGTCTCTTCCAATCCAAACCATTCTGTGATTCTGTGATTTATCTGAATATATTTACTTACTAGGAAATGTTCACGCTGCTTTGTCCAACAGAGCAGCAAGCGCCCTTGGTACCATTATACTTTACCAAAAGGAAATGGTGCTATTTCTTAAAATGAATAATAAAATAAAACTAAATCCTTGCAGGATAGATAGAAAAGTTCAAGGCTACTTGCACAACCCTTTTTCAGCTACTCCAATAAACCAGATCCTCTACTTTCATTTTTAAGAGTTTAAAGATGCTCACAGAGAGGCAAATACCTTCCCTGTGCCCCCACATCTACCCATCCACTTGCCCACTCAGACTCCGCTGTAATACAAAATTGGATAAACCTAATTTCATATAATCTGGATACAATTTCAGTACTACTGAAACATGCAACCTCAGAAGGAAAACTCCAGGCTTCAGGCCAGGTGGACATCTCCAGTGGCTAAATCTGTCCATGCTTCTACTTGTCCATAAGAAGTCAGCCCCCACATTTTCAACTCATTGTCTTCAGAGAGGAGAGGAAGATGCTCTCATTTACCACAGGGGAGGAAGTGACAGCTGTGAAAAATGAATTTACTTATCAGGCTTCAAACTACAGGCGGTGTGTATGCGAGCGTGTACACTGGGGGGAAAAGCAGTGCATTTCCAAAACTCACTTCTTTTTCATTTTTAGAGAATTGCACTTCTCACCTTATAAAACAGAAAGATCTTTTAAAAGACCTTCTCAAAGTCAATGCTTATTTTTTCGCTATGATTGTTTCTGTAGAGATATGAAATAAGTCACATTGAAAAAAATAAAAAATGTATCAAGGTGAATTAACGGACTGGGGGTGATGGTGTTTTTTTTTTCTGCAAGACCTTCACATCTAGTCAATCTCTTTCATTTCTATTCAGTGCTTGTGCAGGACACTAGGATTATATGTATCAACTTAATTCAGTGATAAGAAAATCCTTACTATAAATCCTACCATGTGGGACAAATCTGTCAAGATCTTGATTATCAAAACAAATGAACAGACAGTAAAATGTGACATACGTAGCATACGCTTTACATGATAAATTAGCCATCGCACAACTGACAGTCATACTGTAACGGGATGTTAAGGTTGCTATGGCAAACAATGCCTTTCCTCCCCCTGCTCCTGAATCACAAGTTTTCTGAAAGAATCATTGACTTCTCACAAAAGACAACAAATTTTCTATGATTAAACACTACCTGCATGTAACAAGACATATTTCTCTGTCCCACTGTAGTCTAATTCAAAAGTTACTGCCTTCAAGAGTAACCTTACCATGTCACTGGAGTGCCTAGCCAGAAGCTGTAAGGTTGTTCTCTTCCCCTTCTGCAGACAGGTTAGGGATTTACTGTAATGCTTCAGGGATCCAAATAGCAATGGGCAAATAAATTAGGAAATGTACTTTGTCATCCAGGGAGCAACAACATTGTCAGCTCAGGGAAAACAAGAGAGAGTCTTGTCTCAAGCTAGAAATGTGAACTAAAAATTCAAGTCTTTTAGTTACCTAAAAGTTTGGATGCTACACATCACTCCAAATGGGGTTACAGAGTTTCTTTAGGAAACATTTTCGCTTTTGGTTGGAATGAAAATTGTGGGAAAATGATTTCAGCATGTATCTCATTCAAAATGGTGTTTGGAACTGCTAAGGCTGAAAATCAGTGATACATTTAAAGAAACAATAAAAACCCCAATCAGAATTTAGTTTAGTATCCTTAACAGGTACTTCTTTCAACAAGACATAAGCATGCACAAGAGCAGTCCTGCACAAAGACCAAAACTCAAGAGAGAGAAAAGGTGTGCGTATATTCCTGACACAAGGTATTCAGAACCTAACTCAGGATGCACTCATCCTTGATGTAAAAAATTACACGAGTCTTATACAACAATCCTGGCACTTCACTGATTACTCCTCCTGGACACCTGTCAGAAATTCAAATTAAATTAGCTTCTCCTAGCTTTCTTAGCAAAACTCATGAACGTAGATGTATTCTTATTGACCTCAAAGGAAAAGGATCACAAATTCTCTTTTAGCTGTTAATTTCTCGGATTACAGGGTGTCTTCTTTCTATTAAGTTATGAGAGATACGCATATTATCACAGGCTACAGATGCAATTATGACCACATCAAAATCACCACGTTAAAAGATTAGGTTTCTGTACCTCTAGGGAGGAATGCAGAAGGCACTTGTGCCATCTTTCTACTTCCTACTGTAGTTCATCATATAAACATTTCACAAAAGGTCACAATTCAACTGATAAAATTAATCCTTTAGTTCTTTTTCCTAACACAGGATATCCTAATCGCAAGTTAAGTGATAAAGTAAGGATAAGAAGTAAAGATCTTAAAAAACCGCCAACGACAACTAGTTTGGAAAACCTTCTTTGTACTATAGGTGAAGAGGAGACTAATTTATAAAGGTCTATTTTCTGTTTGAAAATACTTTGTGTTCCTTCAGGCACAAGCAGAAGAGCAAACAATTCTGAGCAAGTAAAACAGATCATTTTAAAATCATTAAATTTAACTCATACAAAGGAAACCTAAATGTCAGTAAACTATTTACATAACAACAGAAGTCAAGTTCCACACAGAATTTTTCATACAGAGATATCAAAATACCTCACAAAGTCAGGTGATGCTATCACAATTCTACAAATGTGTGAATAACACAGAAATGTAGCAATGCATAATACTGAAATATGACAAATCATTTTCAAAATTCAGTACCAGTGTAGAAAACACCAAGAAGCTCCATGGTGATGGAGCTACCCAGCACCAAGCAGGTGATGGCAGAGCAGTAACAGACCAGAGGATGGCATCTAATGAATTTCAGCAATTATTAGGAATAACAAAAACATTTTGAGATCTTTATATACCTTGCAAAGGAATAAAAATAATATATTAAATCCAAATTAAAAAAAAACCACAACCAACTCTTTTAAGGTAGCTCTTAGAATAAACTGCAGAGAACACACATAAAATTGACACTATCTTCCAAGTGGCAACTCAAGCCTGTGCTATCTCATTTTCTCCTGTCCTTCCTTTACTGTATGGTGAGATTTTACTTTTGCATATCCTGTTCCATATTTTCTTGTTTACAATGCCCAGCTTAAATTCTGTGCCCTACTACAATTCTGCATTTGTTTCTCCATTCACCCATTGATGACTCCTGCTGTCATACATTGCCTTTGTCCATCACATCCTGCTCCTTCCCAGCTCTTCTCTAACTTATATCCATTCACCTTTGGCTATAAAATTTCCCCAGCATTCCCCCTGTGCATCCTCCCAAGAGCTGAACTCTAACATAACCCCTCTGGCTGGGCAGGAGGAAAGGGAGAAGACCTCTTCAGACTTCATAAGGCTGGAGCACCTCTCCTATGAAGACAGGCTGAGAGAGTTGAGCTTGATCAGCCTGAAGAAGAGAAGGCTTCTAGGAGAGCTCACAGCAGCCTTCCAGCATCTGAAGGGCACCTACAAGAAAGCTGGAGAGGGACTTTATAAAAAAAGGCATGTAATGATAGGAGAAGGGGTAATGGCTTCAAATGGGAAGAGGGTAGATTTAGACTGGGTGTCCGGAAGAAATTCTTTACAGCGAGGGAGGTGAGGCACTGGAACAGGTTGCCCAGAGAAGTGCTGGATGCCCCATCCCTGGAAGTGTTCAAGGCCAGGTTGGATGGGGCTTTGAGCAACCCGGTCTAGTGGGAGGTGTCCCTGCCCACAGCAGAGGGGTGAGAACTAGATGATCTTTATTGTCTCTTACAACCTAAACCATTCCATGACTGTCCAATGGCTGGCAGATGAGAGAGCCTGCCAAAGCCTCTGTAGGAGGCTGGGCTTAGCTGGGCTTACTGGGGCTGCTCCCCAGGACAGCCTCAGCTCGGGTGTTAGAGCAAGCAACAGCTGCATGCCTGCTTTCCTGTGCACAGCAAAATAAACCAGGATGCCTGCCTGGGTTGCAGGTTTAATTGATTTTTTTTGTCTTTCAACCTGCTTCAGAAGTCAGCCTGATCAATGCTATTTCACACTCTCCAGTGCAAGCTTTACTGATCTAACCCCTGACTAAAAATAGATTCATCAAAGCAGCACCATGGGAGGCAATATTTATCCCCTGCAACACACAGGGAATGTCACGTTACAACTTCCTCCTGTCTTTCCTCTTCTATTAGGAGCGGCGGGGAAGTAGGAGAGGGAAGGAGGACTTGCACGGCTGAAGCAAGGACCCGCACTGGGAACTGATGTTGTGTATTTATCCACTCACATTAAGTATGGAAGAGAGTCACAGTTCGTGCTCCCTCAGCACTCTTGCAAATTCTTATCCTTTCCATCTTCCAGTGGGTGACAGAAAATAGCAGTTACTGACAAATGCTGGGGGAAAGCACAAGACCTAACCAATAAATAATAAATGCATCCATATCTCTACAACTCCTTCCTTCAAGTCCACATGAAGTAAATATAAGAATCCCCATAGGAAGTCATGGAAGATGCCAATTCTATTCATGAAGGCAAATAAATGAACTTTCATATTGCTGCCCTGCATTTCTTTAATAATCTGAAAAAATATTTGCCAACTAATGCCAACACAGCAGAACATCTTCATTCACCCACGCGAGACAGCCTTTCCCTTGCCAAAGGCCCCAGTGTGAAGGGAGGAGACGGGAGAGGCTGTGGGAGCATTGTCCCAGCAGTGCACACGCAGCGGGTACCCAGCAGCCGTGCACGTGAAGAAATACTGCTTTGTCATTTTGTCACACAGGTGAGAAGATTACTTCCTATACAAAACTGACAGCTACAAGGATTGTTACATGGACGTTGTGTGAAACGCTACTTGTGCCACTTCAAGCACCTACTTGTTTCCTCCCCAGCCACCTGCTCTTATTCCTTCTTACCTTGTTGTTTTGATGTGCTTTTCTCAAGGGCGGTTTCTCAGTTCTTTTCAATGGTGAATCTACTGCTGCTAACCCCTTTGCTGCCTTCTCCAAATAGTCTGGATTGGTTTTACATATGGAATCAAAAATCCCACTGAAAGGCTGAGCTACATCACAGCTTGACTTTTGTCAATCCTGCCTGCTGCTGACTGAATATTTCCATTTTGAGTAGTTTTACTGGGATAACATATTTTTAATCACTTCCCATTTAATGTGCACACCTTCACCACCAGAGACTCAGAACTAAAACCTCATCTGTTGCTCTTTCCTATAAATGCCCCTGCTCCCACAACCCTTTCTTAATACATCTGACAATTCTCCTACTTGCACCTCTCTATTGATATTTATGAAGCTCTATAATTTGGGGATAACTATTCTATTTCTTCTATGCCAAACTCCTTCTGGGATCTAATTCATACATCTCTTAAATCTATTTTGTTCAGGGAGTCTTTTCTTCATCAGGCCCCTCCAAAAGAAATCTCGACAACTCTGCCTGAACTGAGTTCTGGGTTTCTCCACAGCTTAGCTATGGCATCTTCAGCTCTGGCACCTTCTTAAACCACTGTCTTCTTCTCTGAATTCAGTCTGTTGGAGAACTCCAAAAGAACAAAAGTTCTTCTCCCACTTTCAAACAGATCTATTCCAGGAAATTATTTTTCCAAACCTGACATGATACAGAAATCCAAGCCACTATAAACTTAAACTGCAAGCAGAAAAATGAAATACACCCTGCTTCTGAGACTTGCACAACACATCTGAGAGACAGGAATTAGGTCCTGCCAGTATTTCTGCTGATTTGAACAACCAAAAACATTTTAGGCAGAAAGCACACACTGAGCCTGTAATTGGATGTGCTGTAATCAAACAAGTTATCAAAAGCTGCAGAAGCAAATGCTTACCTCAAGAAACCACAGCAGGGCATCAAATAACGAAGAGCTTGAAGTCACCACTATGGAAGATCTCAGTTTGACCTCTGGGTACAAAACAAGGAGGACCGCAATGCCTTTCCATTTCCCATGATAATGCCTAAGGTATCACTTCGCACGGCTACTGACTACTACATTTGCAGAATGAAACATGAATTTCCCCAACAAAAGGCATATCCTCTTCGCAGAAAATGATAAAAGCTGACCTGAGTATTCACCACATTCCCCAGCACAAACAAGAAGTCTGTTTCCAAAGCTTCAGCCTGTGGTCCTGTGTGCATCTGCCCTGCACTGTCTGCTAATTGGATGTAAAACCTGCTGAAACAGTCAGCAGGGAAAAAAGCCACCTTATCTTTGTGTTCAAAAATATTTTTTAAAAGGCAAAAGAAACTCCTGTTGTGAATTATGAGAATAAACATCTTTCAAATACTAATAGAGTGATAAGAATTACCTTTTCTTCATGTCTGTAATACTGCAATCAGCAAGAACTCCTCCTTTCTCCACAAGGCTTATATTTAACATGTTTTTTATTTACAGTATTACTTTCCAGAGATATATATTAGCACATTTTTTCAAAACAGATAAACATTGCCAACGTAATTACTAAACACATCTTTCCCTGCATAGCCAACAACCAGGCTCAGTTCTGAAAACTTTTGCTATTAATAAGTGACACACTGCAGTAAGCTAATTGTATGTAAAGTCAATGGCTGCATGTTTAAGAATTTTAATTACTGCTCCGTGATTGCTTTATATTCAATACATAACATGCAGGTAACACAGCCTTTATGATGATAAGCAGTTTAATTAGGAAGCCAAGATAAGAAAAAAATGCCTTTAAGTTACTGAATTTGTTCATGCTGGCCATGTGATAACTTGAGCACATAGTTTCCCTTGGTATTTTAAAATACGAAAGGCTAATTCTACCTAAACCTTTGTTTCCAAATCACACTATAACAGCTGCTTTATGTGCCATTTGCTTCTCTCTCTTACAGGTGTCAACAGCACGGCTTCATTAGATCCTGAACCTCATCCTGGCTTTAATCTCCGAGCGGGTCCACACAAGCCCCACACACCGTGGCCAGTGCGAGCCTCCTGGCGAGCAGAGACAAGCCTGGGCTGTGCGCTGGCACCGGCACGCTTACCCTCTCAGCAAACTGTCTCAGAGAATGGCCATTGATTTCCTAATTATTGTGAACATGAAATTATTGAATGACAGATGATAGAGTGTTAGGTCCTACAAGTATTTTCCCAAACGGGTTATCTAGCTGGCGTTGCCATAGCAATGAGGCTGTTTGACAGCGCTTATGACAAAGAAGTCTTTGCTCAGAATTCAGCGACAAAATCACTCCTTGCTTCCTACCTTATCTTCCCCAGCCCCATCCAGCATCTTCACAAAGCCTCCCCGACCCGGGCGTCCAGCTGGCTGCCCCAACACCAACCAGGGTATCGCGTTGCTGCCAGCCATCAGTCCTCCAGGTGAGCACCCTTTCCCTGGCAGGCCATGACACTTTTGCCCAAGATAATGTTCATCCCCAAGAGAAAAAGCAATAGGTCTGACAGTGGTGCATCCATGAGGAATGCAACTTTGGCATCAGGGCACACAACTGGAAGCCTAGGAGCAACTTAGTAGTGTGAGCACAGCTAAAGGTTAAATACTTTCTTGCCAACGAGTCACTTCTCTTGCAAAGGATACAGTGAGCTTCTCCCTTATGGTTTGTGGGTTTTTTTTTCAAAGTTGTAATAAACTAGGTTTAGTTGTAATAAACTAGGTTTAGTAAAGCATGGTTTCATCACTCACAGGTAGCTTCACAGTCCAAAGCATGGTTATGCTCACTCCCCCTTTCCCCAGAGCAGCACACATGTCCGTGTCCCTGAATGACAGTGTCCTCCATGCCAGAGAGGAATTCACAAGCCATGCTCTCTAAGGAGCACAGAGCCACCACTCCACATCAAAACAACACAACAGGGATGTTGCAAAGGCTTAGATCAAACAAAAAGCAAAGCAGAGAAAGGAGTTACACCTTTGGAGTACCTGCTTAAGCTTTTCTGTCAATTATAGTCCTTCTTCACCTTCAAGACATGACTCGTGGTTGTTTGTTTGTTTTGGGTTTTTTTGTAAGTCATTTTTCTACTAGCAGGAAATAGCCTGAATAGCCTAAAATAAAATTCAGCTTCCCACCTTCTCCAACTGCCATCACATTCACTCAACATTTCTGATCATTTCAAAAAAAACGCCTCTTTTGAGCTTCTGACTCCCAAAGAAAGCTGCTTCAATTAAAACAGAATTATATGTGATTCCAAAATTATGGGCAATAATAGTTTATTTCATTTAAAATTACTCAGTCACACTTTAATTCACTGGTCAGTTTTCCAGAAAGATAATGACAGGAGAGGGAATTACTGAAGGATAACCTGAGAAGCTCTGGCTGGGTGCAGTAAGATACAACAAAGCTGCAGCCAGGAAGGCCCATGTGCTTGAGTTTTGCTGCCCAGGTTGGTAACTGGTCTTCATTGTACACAGTTACTGCCTTTTTTTTCATCCTGCACAGACCATGATGAATTTTGCTGTACTTCATTCACACGCTGAGTGGAGATGAGACACACCTTAGTTTCTACCATTTGAGTTGCAATATCTGGGTGGGAAAAGGGTTATGAAATCATAGTACAACAGAATGGTTTAGGTTGGAAGGGATGATAAAGATCATTGCGTTCCAACCCCCCTGCCATGGGAAGGGACACCTCCCACTAGGCCAAGTTGCTCAAAGCTGCAACCAAACTGTTTTTGAACACTTTCAGGGAAGGGACATCCACCACTTCTCTGGGCAACTTCTTCCAGTGCCTCACCACCCTCACAGTACAGAATTTCATCCTGATATCTAATGTAAATCTACCCTCTTCCAGTTTGAAGCCATTACCTCTTGTTCTATCATTACATGCCCTTGTAAAAAGTCCCTCTCCAACTTTCAAATGTACCTGGCACCAATGTTGCTATCAAGTTATTACAGTTGAAGGTGGAAAAATACACCTGGGAAAGCTGGAAGAAGGCCCCATGGTGAAAATGTAAGCTTAAAATGTGCCCAAATATTCCCTGATATCTTTACCAAGTGAGAGACTTTTTTCCTCCAATCTCCAATAAAAATCCCAAAAGGTGTGTTTTATGTCAAGATGGAAAAACACACCAAATAAAACTTTTCAAAGCATGCAGCATTAATGGGGCCAAGTAATGATCAGATCCCCAGGAGAAACTGAAGACTAGGAATGACGTGAGAAAATTGAGATAAGTTTCCGCGATCAAGCTTAAATGCTCAGTCTGTGCCAAGTATCTGTTTCTGGCCAGAAATATTTTAGGTCTTAAAATATTCTTAAGTTCATTAAAAAAATATATTCCTGGTACAGCCACATCTGCTCATAACAGCACTTTTATTGGACAGCTTCAATTAGAGTTGGCTCTTGATGAGCCTCATCTAGGCTGTGCTGCACGAAGCAATAAACAAGGCACTGAAAGCACATGGAGAGCAGCAGCTTCACGCTGCCACCAGCCCCCACTGTCATATTTCCTCTCCTCTCCTCCCCTCCTTCTAGCATAAGCAAAGCTGTAAATGTTTTAGGGCTGTGTGATAGCCCCTGAGAAAAACAGGGAGCATATGTAGTGTATTTTCACATGGAAAAAAAAAAAAGGAGATCCTAATTTCTAAAGTGTGCCTTCTGTCCAAAGTATACCCTTGACACTAACTCGGCTGTGATGCAAATCACTTTACACAGATTACTCAGCCATAGACGAATCCAAGGTAACATCAGAAGGGTATTAGTCAACAATTTCTCATGAAGTCCAATTACATGTTTTCTATATAATTCCCTGACTACCCACTAAAATTTTGCTGATATTAGCCCATCCAAAGGCATTTCAGGGACCAGGAGCACGGATAATATCCATTACAAAACCATTCTGTGGTTTCTGTCAAATCTGAGTTAAATGCACAATAGGGACTGGAAAGCTGCTACAAAACTGCAGATTCAGGATCTTTACGAAACAAAGACACTATGTCAATACACTCTTCTTTTTAAATGGAAAGACATACAAACAGGTGAAGACTAAGCTGAAAAGGATGCATCTAGTGGCATAATACCACATCACCTCTGAGCACCACCGTGACGTAACTGCAAGGACCTGCCTGGCCCATAGACATTATTGATATACAGAATCTTAGTGGTTGGAAGGGACCTTTGAGATCATCAAGTCCAACCACATTAAAAAAAAACCAAACCAAAACAAAACCCAACTAAAACCAACCAACGAACCAAAACTAAACAAAAAAACCCCACCCAAACACAAAAACACACCCACAAGCCAAAACAAAACAAACAAACAAAAAACAAACCATAAACCCCAGAAAAACCACACACAAAAAAAGCACTCACCAACTAAACCCCACACCCACAACCCCACACACAACACCCCACCACAAATCAGTAATCTTGGGCACTAGAGCATGCCCTGAAGAGCCATGTCTACACATTTCTTAAATACCTCCAGGGATGGTGACTCCACCACCTCCCTCAACAGGTTCTTCTCAAATTTCTTATGCTAATACAAAACCAGTATCAAATACATGGGATTTTTAATGGGAAGAAAAGGCAACAAGTTTTTTTGGCAAATCCTCTCCCCTTCTCTCTTCCCAGCAGAATTTTCAAAATGTGTCCCTACTGAAGATATTGAAGTGGCTAGATGGTTCAAGGCACAGGCGATGGCTACAAAGCCCTTCACCTGCAGGTTCCCAGTTTAAATTCAACCCCAGTTGGTAGTGACTGAACATTATGATGATGAGACAGCTGTTCAATGGTCTATCTGGAACAAGCTAGTAGTTTCAGTCCAGTTCCTACTGGGCAGGAGTTTGCATCATTAAAATCGCACCACTTCATTCAATAACCTTGTTGGCAGTGTCAGCAAAGAGTCCAAGGACAGAGCAGATGCAGGGTCTGGGTACATTCTCCTGAATGAGAATCAAAAAAGCTCTGGCTACTTTAGGATTGATGTATAATGGTGAGAAACAGAGAGATCACTGACTTCACAGTACTTGCTCTAGACACAAAATAGGGTTTGCCACCTTACCACAAACAGTTCAACCAATTATCTCTTAAGAAATTCTTAAGAAGAACTGAAATCTTTATTTTGTACGAATTCTCATATAATGAAAAAAAATATCTGAAAGACTTCAAAGTGGAAGCAAGTCCCTGTAACAATTTCTTTTGGGGGTGATGGGGACAACATTTGCTTTAGTTTTTGTACTCTCTTTATACATTGTCAAAAGGTCTCAAACTGTGGTTAAAAAAAATTGGAAAAGGGTAAAAACTGCAAAGCCTTGATATAAGCAGATTTCATATTTTTGGGATCTCCAGGGAAACAGCCATTGCTTCACTGATTTACGCTACAAAAGTTGTCTGAGAGTACAGCATTAAAACAAAATAAAACTTAATGAATTGACCTAACCACTAGCTTTACCTGCAATCAGTGCAGGCACTTCACAGTCAGTATCCCAGAGAGCAGGGGATCAGCTCCAGCGTTTTTAGCTATAATTAAACAGAACTGTGCTAAGCTTCTCATCAAGGTATCCTGATGGAAAACCCCTCGAAGTATTTGTAGACTCTGTGATATTTGTCCTTTGGGTTCACGTAGCAGGGAGCATGCTGCTTCTGTCTTGGTGAGCACTTCTGGATTCAGCCATTCATGGGCCAAAGGAAGCATAAAGGATGTAACTGGAGCTGGCTGGATACACACCAACTGTCCCTGCTTGGCAAAGTTTGCAGGAGTAAGGTTTTTAAGGATGTGAAAGAAAATAGTAATTTGATTATGCTCGTCCAAGTTAGCAGAGAAAAAATGTACTGAGAACAGCTTTCAAAAGAGAGACTCAGTGTGTTCCTGAAGCTGTAAGTGGAAAAAAATTGCATTGCTATGTTGGGAAAATGGGTGCTGAGGAATATCTCTTTTTTGCTTCACTGAAAGTCACTTTAAGTAATCTCATTTGATGATGACACTGAAAAGAGAATGAGGAAAGTGAAAGGCTACTTTCCTCAAACCCTTACATTTTAAAATCCTGATTCCAGTCTCAGTACAGTGCAATACTGTACAAACACACTTGTTTAAAGATAACACTAGTTAAGCTTATTTTGCTATGGGCAATCTCAGCAACCTTTTTTTTAAAAAAAAAAAAAGAATACATTTGTTCAACAGGCAGAATTTTCTTATAACACAAATAGCAAATTCAATCTGCCGTTAAAAAAATTACTCCATTCTAAAAGCAATTAAGAAGGGCATTTTCCCCCCAGCTTGACTTGTCAATCCTATTAGACCAAATTCTAATTAAGGGTGGAAAAGTGGCTATTTTATCTGCCAAATGAAAATAATTTAGTGCAAGTTAATGAGGACTGGCTTATAACTGATTAGTCATTTTGATTCTGGCTTGTTACAGTGGTAGAAATTACCTTCAAAAGATACAGTAGGATCAGCAGTCATTTTCACACGTTTGATAAACAAACAGAGCTTTCCTTTGTGACCGAATTAGGCATGAAAATAGCTGAAAACGGGAACAAGATAGGTGCAACAGCCTACAGTGAGCTTGAAAATATAAACTACTTTGAATAATAACAATATCTAAACAATTAAGACTTGGCAATCTTTTCTCCCCATCATGTTTTCAACAAGTAGACATTGACTAATGAAGGGCAAATATGGCTATGAGAGAGGAGAGACCAATCTTGCAAATCATTACTCACATGAGCAGCTTTCCCTCACCATGCTATGGCACCATACAAGAGTGCTGACATGAAGATTTTCAAAATCAGGTTTATACCTGTCATCAGGTGCATTTTTTGAAACTAAGCTCATTACATTGTGCAATGGTAAACGCTACACAAGAATAACAAATCCTACTAGTCCTTCACAAGCGGGTAAGGAACTGCTCAGATGGCTCAAAAGGTACCAGGGCAGTTTGTACTCAGCACGCCAGGGCGTGTGCCAGTGCACACAGCAAAAATGCCTTAGAATAGGTCACCTACACCTGTTTTATTTCTTACATCCTGGATAACTACACATTTGTGTAGGCATTTGCATTTCTCAGTAATCACTTAAAAGCTTTCAATACTTTCATAACAATTGATGCATTCTATTTCTGTGGCAACTCACTTGGCCTTGACAGAGATACAGAAACTGAGTGATGACATTTAATTTTCAAAGTTTTGTGTAAAGATAAAAATTATGTCGAACAGAATCCTAAAGACAGATCACTAGAGGCCTGAAAATTTGTCTCATTTTCTCATGTGACATAGGTATCCAGATGATTAACTGATGTAAGAGAAATAAATTAAAATAATTCCTTCAAGATTGAACTGGTCATCTCGCTACTTCAAGAAACCAGATTTATGAATAACTTCATTCACATGAAGCAGATGGGTCTTTTCACATACTTGCCACCACTGAAACAAAATTATATAGTGTAGCTCTTCTGCTTTGGCTGGAAAAGACAGCAGCATAGTTAACATCAACCACTAATAAAATGTTACTTGGCTGATGTTCTTCATGCTTACATAATTTGATCTTAGTATTGTGACTTTAAGTAGATTACTTTCTCCAGAATGCAAAACAAAACCTGGCTAATAGCAGCATCAAAAAAGAATCTCCCTTTCAATACTAGAAAGCTAAACTTTGTAAGACGTTCAGGAATGAGAAGTTCAGAAACATACTCTAAGTATCCTTAGTACCTGACCAGTTCCTCCTGAACTTTAAAGTTATCTCCAAGCACCCAAGAGACTTTGAAATCAGACCACAAAAATTAGTTGCTTAAAAAAATACAATGGTAACTCAGTAAACAACATTCCAATACCTCTTTAAACTGACAATTTATATTCTACCTGAAACACATCAGTGTTCACTCTTGTCCTCTTCTCTGAAATGATTTAGGGCAGCTGCTGTATCGATATTTTGTATATATTTACACTTGACATTGAAAAACACACAGTCTGCACTTATTGCCGTACTATGGCATATGACACCTAATTTAAAGCAAGTCACATTGACAAAAGGAGTTTGTTGGGCTTTGCATCATACCTTTTTATATGCACTTGCATTTCCAGTTTACAAGGCAAGTAAATTAATGGCAAGATAAGAGAATCAGAAAAAACTTTAGACATCTCCTGTAGCCTATTTACATGTAAGTTTCCCGATGACTTCAAAAAAAGAATCTAGATCCTTAGACATGACTCTGTTAGGATTTGGGACTGTAGTTACGTATAATGTTGCAACAAGCTTTTGTTATTAGGTATACATACATGATAATATATTCATGGTGTTATTTGTATCCACTGTGATGGGAGTGAGGGGCACAAGGCCATGGTGACATTCCACTGTGCCCTGGCGCAGAGTGCTAAGCAGAGGAATGCCACATGCCCTCCTACCTGTTACAAACCTGCCACCCCATCTGCTCTAGTCCGCTCACACAAGAGAGAAATTAATTTTGCCACCTTAGTCAGGACACTTCCTAAGCAACAGCTTTCAACTTATGTAGAGAAAACAGATATTTCTGGTTTAAAACTGAGCAGCAACTTCATTGCTCTTTAATTTCACATAGTCCCCCTGAAGCACTTTGCTACTGAACAGCCTTTAATATGATTTGAAGCAGATACCACTCCAGGGCTTTCTCATCTTCATCACTTGTTTGTTTTGACCTTGACGTTTATTCAATTAGAACTGATTTGCCAATCATGCACAACCCTTCTCAAGTCCATTTCCATACACCACTGAGTATGCCCATCCAGTTAGCAATGATCTTTCCACGTGCCCAAAGCAAAAATGTAGAAAACCAAGGAGCATACAAAATAGCCAAGGTACCTGGCACAAGGCATCTGCTATTTTCTTTCCTATCATTACTCTCGATAACTGGAAATGAACAGTATCTATAAAACGTCTTTTGGCAAATAATCAGCTCCACCATGGCCTAACTCTGTCAGTTTAATCAGTGCCTTGAAATTTGCTTCAGTGGAGGAATGCCTCAAGTTCAGGAAAGCAGGATTTCATCCCCTGATTATCATGTCAGCTCCTCCACAGCTGGAGAAGAGAGGGGAGCACATAGTCCCCACCACATCTCTGTCACACACTCAGCACTGGGAGAGGAGGACTTGTTAAGATTGTCAAGTACCATTCACGAATTTATGCCTGTGGAGTTGTTCCTCCTGGAAGAGAACCAAATAACTCATACTTTTTGAAAATTGCTTATGACAGCTTTTCAGTCTGCTTCAGGCTGGCTCTCAGTGATGATTTGTATTTTCATATACTCCTCATACATTAAGAAATTTACACCTGTCAGGTCCTGACAGAGTGTCTCCATCTCCAACCTTTTCGGGGAAAATTCTTTGCTTGCAGACATTATCCAAATAAGTTTCTATCAGAAGTCTGGGTGACATAACAGGTGGAGTTATAAGAAATATGCAGTAGACAAGCAGAGAATTTTAATGAGAGACAGGGACTTCTGCACCAGCATAAAAGGGATGGAAATTACAATACTGATCCCTGACACTTTAAACTGCACATGAAGCCCATGGGTAATTGTTAGGCGAAGACATAAATGACAGTTACAAAACTTTCTCCACTACCCAGGTTGACATCAGAATTTTTATTTTTATTTAAGGAATCATGCTTGGGGTCAAACAAAGCAGCTTAGTGAACAAGAGTCCTCGTAAATAAGCAGGAGGATGGTTGCTCCTGCTGATACGCTTGTTGATATCAAAACAAACGTTTGTTCCCCCCAGCAGCAGCAACTGGAGGAGAGGCTGCAATGTGCGGGAACTTCAGACATGGGACTCCCTGTGCATTCAGCCAAGCCCTGACCTGAAGATCCTCCAGAAAGATGATATTCATAAATACACTTAGTACTCATCACAAACATACCACACTTTTGAGAACGTTTCAGGAAAAACGTCAGCTTTGTGGCTCAGGTTCAGTGCTATGTCAAGTAACACAATGCCAAACCCAAGTATTACAAGGAGAAGAAACATTAGTGATGTTGCCAACTGAGACAACGCATGCTTGCCATGTGGCCAATAGGCTCCGGGCACAGCGGTTCCTTCATGTGCCTGCAAATCGTTCCCTTCACCTCCCTCTTCCTCCAGCCCCAGGAGGAAGTCTGTGACTGTGTCTGAAATGCTTCATTTTCACAAGGGAGACAGAATCTGCAGGAAGGCAGAGCAACACATTGGTGGGAGGTCACATCATTATTTAAGAAAAGTAGCATGGGGCACTTGGATGACAGAGTGTCTCCACAGCCACATATCTGAGGCCAACACAATTCGGGGTAGGCAAGGGAAGTGAGTGAACCTCAGCATTTGTTTCCAATCTCCTTTGATTGCTGGCTGAATGAAGACCCAAGGCAGGATGACCAGAGAGGGCTCCTGGCTTCTCTCCCCCTTGGGCAACAGAGGGATGGAGAGGAGACAGCGGTGTTGCCAGTTTTGTTATAATCCATCCAGCAGCAGGCGAAAGATAGAGAACCCACCCTGTTCCCTTGTCCTGCTCTCCCCACCCCCATCCCCACCCACCCCCCCAACCTGTTTCTCACTCCATTGCAAAAGGATTCAGCGGGTAAAAGAAAATGAAGAAGATGCTGCAGCCAGCAAGGACCGCAGGGCAGCATCATGCCTGTCCTAGCGCCCTCCCTAGCACACAAACATTTGTGTTCTCCCTAACATTGTAAGGCAAATTATTCCACACTCGTCCCCACTGTAACTAACCGTAGTAGCATTGCTGGGCAGTAATACTTAATTACCATTGCTTTTACAGTTTAATAAATGCTTGGATTACCAATGCTAAAACGACACAATTTGTCAACTGTAAATTAATGTTATTCAAATTAACTTTGGACCATAAAGAAGGCTTTTAATGTCACTCATCCATTCAGCATTTACTGCCCCTATTTTGTAACTAATGTGCAAACTACTGAATTATTGGATTTCTTTAATCTTTTTTAATTCTTTATTACTCAGTACCTTCTGTTGTACTTTAATGATCTATCATGCCCAGCTCTTCCAAGGAAAGGGCTCTGTTAAAAGAAAAGGCCTGGGTAACCACTCAACAGATTAATTTTCCTTCTTGTGCAACTCTTACTGCAAGCCTCTCTTCTCCCTTTGATTGGAAACCAAACCTCAGATATGCATATTAGCTCTTGAACCATTTTCTTTTGCTTAGGCAAGATGTGCAAGATTGCTAGTTTCCAGCAAGTTTTAAAGGTAGGTAACTGTAACATAGAGGAGGCACTCAGATACTTGCCTGAAAGTTTCTGAAAAGGTCACTTCAGTCCTAAAGGCAGTCAAACCAACCCCATTAATGGTGCAGTCAGCTGCTGTTGGCATTATCTTTTCCAAAAGGCCACTTTTAGGTTCAGGCTACTGAGTGCAGACTTCAACTTTATTTCATTCAGAAATGCTTAACGAATTTAATTTTTTTGTGTGTGTGCAAAGATTGACCATGCTAATTGCCACATTTAGATAGTCTTTTTGTGAAAATACTGCTTTACCTAACTGAGACAGTATTTCATCACATGTGAAAGGAAATATTTCTTTCAGGTTTAATGTTTTTTTTAAAAAAAAAAAACTCATAGAAGAGTAGGTTTCTCCTTAAAAGATAGCAATTGCCAAGTACTGACGTAAAGGGTGACATATCTGAATGCATACACAAACAAATACGAAATTATATCATCCTGTATCAAGTGACTCTTTGCAATTAATTTAATTAAAAATTAACAAATATTTGTAAGTGGAGACAGGCTTTCTATTCAAAGATACAGCAGCCTGTCTGCCATGGCACAGCTGATGAACACCTGTTCTAATTCTATATACAGCATAAAGCCTAATCGTTTTGTCATTCTTGCTTATCTAGGAGAGCCTCATCGCAGGATTTGAGGACATGCCGACATAAAGGCTTGAAGGAAGAGGAGGAAATCATCTGCCTGGCCTGTTTGTGCTGGGCCAGGAGGAGCTGGATCCACACACACCTTCCCCACTTCCAACACTGTTGTGAAAAAAACTCTGGAATCCGAATATTTTGAAGTTGACCTTAATACGATGCAATCTCAGCAATAAGATTTCTTTTAAGTGACATCTTTATTTGTGTTGCGAAGATGAATGAAACCCTCTGATAGTGTCATACATAGACACTTCTACACCAGTGAAAGTCCAAAACACCACAAAAGGAAAAAATACACACCACCCCACAAATATGCAAGGGACATGCAATGAAAATACAGTAAAAATAGAGTATAAGTGCAGCCAGAGGCAAACTACTGTGACTGAAAGAGCCAAATGAACAGAAGTGTGTGAGACCCTTCTGACGCAGAAATTAAAATTGAGTGTTGCAAATGAAGTGATGGTGAGAGAAGCTAATTGGGCATGTTTGTTATATAGGAGTGCAGAGATCCACGTTTGTGACCAGTAATAAATGACTGGTGCACATTCACATCATAGCAACATCCACTTCAGTTTAAGAAACTACTACCTATTTCAAACGCTGAAAACTTGCCTCTGTTTTTTGACTAGAGAGCTGAGATGAACTTCCCTTCTCCTTCCAAAATACTAAAATCAAACCCTATAGAACAGCTATAGCGCAGTAATTATTATCAGTTCACCTACACAAACTGAAAGGCAGTTTGTAAGCCATCAGGTTAATAGGCAAAATATAAATATAGTTTCTAATTTTTGACTCAATTTCACAGAATTAGATCAATTAAGAGCTTTAAAGTAGGTTTTTGTTTGGGTAGGTCTAAATCCTGATGTCCTTCATTCAGATACCTCCACTACTTTGTCACGTACGTGCTCAACTACTTCATTACATCATGTCTGGAACAAGACTCTAAAATTTGCAAGCATTAACAGTTTTTTCAGGTTCTTCTATTCTTTTTTTTTCCAATTTAGATTACATAAGCAATTTCATTTCTTAAGCTTTTGTTAGCTTAAAAAAAATTAAGTCAGACAGCAGTTTAGCTGTAGTTGATCATCCCAAATTATTTCTCCTGTTTATACTCAATTGATTCCATCAACCTACACACAGTAGTTGAAAATCATCTCAGCACAAGAAATCTACTGCTAAAAGGGGAAATGAGAAATAATAATTAATTTCAGCATAGTGTCATTAATTATCATAAACTAATTCAAAGTGTTTGGCTTTGGTTTTTTGGGTTTTATTTAACCAGCATACCAGACAGCTGATGTAGGTTTGAATAGAACACTGCCCCAGTGCCAAAAATCATGAACAACATCTTTCATTAGTGAGCTTATTAGGTGAATCACTGGAAGACAAGAGCAATCCAAATCAGTGTTTTAAGCATCCCAATTTAAATCCCTTTCCCTGACAGAAAGCACCTTTTCCTCAAGTCACAAAGGTTCTTCTGACTGCAGACAGAATAGATGGAAGAGAGTCTGTTGGTACAGATCCCTCCTCAGCAGCAGAGGCAGCCACATGCCCGAGTGACTGCTGGGTCTCCAGTGCAACCCAAGCAAAGCATCTCTTGCACTCAACGCTTTTGCCCTCTCCATTTCTGTGCAAATGCCCTCAACCGACAGGCTGTACTAGAGCCTTACAATTGGATGCCTGAAATCAAGAGATGCTGGCCTGTTAATGGGCTCTACAGTGCCTGCAAGGGGCAGACCATAAGTGACAGTCTCATTCCTTGAAAACACAGTGACAAAGGAGAACCCTCCAGCGAGACTGGGAATCAGCACTGGTGTTGCAGTGAGGAGCTTCCTCCATAGCCACCACCATACACCAGCCTCTGAGCAAGCCTGGCCTTGAGAGACACCACATCACCTTGTCCAGGCTTTCTTGCAAAAAAAAAAAAAAAAAAAAAAAAAAAATCCCTCCAGCAGCAGAAAAAAAAAGTTGCCCCATGTGCTTCTTATTAACGTGCCACTGTGGTGCTACACTGACAGAAGGCAGTGGACAAACCGACAGTCCAGGTGCAACATTCATGAGATATGTGTACTCGCAATGGATAAACTACAAAATAAGGGGGATATATGGGTGATCAATTCATGTGTTGAAAAAGGTAAGTCTGATTCACCACTTTGTAACTCCTGTGTTGCGCCAGTAAGACCTACTGGGAAGCTGTCCAAGACTGTACTGCCTAAACTCCACTGCAATGCTGCAGTTTCACAGGTTACAAAATTAAATGGATGGTTTTGGTGAAAGATGAAGAAATAAGGACACAATGATCACATATCTGCTTCTACCTTTTGTGATGTTTTCATCTTTTAGGTAAAATTGTCTAAGTCAAGCCAAAGTTGGATGAAATGTATAAAAACCCAGGAAAGGGAAGAGAGAAAATACTGTAGGAGTACAGGGTAAATCAGCACAGAACTACCAGTACTACTTCATGATTAAGTCTTTAAAGGCACATAAATGCACAACTCAGGATATTCTACATTTATTCATGTCTAATAGTTTTAGAGTCCATCATCCTCCTCAGATGAAAAATGCCCAGGAGATTTCTCACCCTTTTACCTGCAGGATTGGTTGCAGCATTTTGTCTGTTCATCACAGTTTCCTCAAATAGATTTATAGCAGAACTCACTCCCTGACAGACATAAAAGTCTCTTCATTGAAGGTGACACTGATATTTACCAGGGAAAAAGTAACTGCCTCTGCTATGTCATACCTGGATATTCATTTGAGGGGTACACAGCCCATTTTTCTTGCTTTTGTCAAGAAGCTGAAAAAAGGAAAATTAATTATATGGTCCTCAACAAAAAGATCTCAAGCAGCTGGAACAATTCTTGAAATCCCCTCTCTCTCGTCTTAACACCAATCAGGTGTTAGCACTCACTCCTAACATGGATCAGCCTTTATTTCTTTCTTTGAATGTCATGCCATTGACAAAGAACTGACACACTCTTTTAACAAATGGAGAAGCAGGAAGAGGATATATAGCAAAACCTCTTAAATCTCCAGAATACTCGAACTACCCATTTGCCAGAGGAGAATAGGAAGTTCTTCTTGCTGAGAGCCAGGCCATCAGTTCCTGAGGAATAGATGCCCCCCGTGACTCTCATGGCTGAGTAGACAACCTTCCCAACATGAGCCTCTATTCACTACTGGATCTGCAGCCAGGCAAGCGTGATACCCCCGCTCCTCCTCATAACGTCTCAGAGAAGCAACAGAGAGGAGTTAACAAACCAGGGAACAGCAAAAGAATTGCTCTAATTTGGAGATATCACCCTTGGTCAATAAAACAGCGCTCTGCAGGCACAGTTACCGGGGAAGGACAAATGATTCGGGGTATAACACCAGACTGTTTTTCCCCCCAGGGCAGCCATGTATTTGGAAAGCAAAATATTAGGACCATCTACAGTTGGAATGAGAAACTAATAACATTTTCCCCCACTCCTAGGAGCCAGGGTAGGGCTAACTGTCCCAAGTCTGCTAAAGTATACAAAATCTTTAGCTATGCAGAGGGTTCCACAAATGAAAATTTAGTAGAAAGCCCTTCACCCTTCTTATTCCTTGAAATGGAAACAAGCTATTCAGGCTTGGTCTTCCTTAGCAATTTTTTTCCCAGCTCCAGTCATTAGAAACTGTATTTTCCTGTCGAGCACGTGTCTGGCAATTTTTTTTAAGCTTCAGAACCGTACAAATACCTCTGGTGGAAATCTTCACAAGGTGAGTTATATCTACTATCTTTTCAGGAGATAAGTGGAGAGTCTCTCCTCCTCATGCACAGTGCCACACAAAGAGGGTTTTACAATCAGATATTCTCAGGAGGAAGGACAGTGTGAAAAATATAAATGGGTAATAGTTTTCCCCTCAGAGTTTTAAGTATTGAGTAAAAAAATGCTATGTATTTATAGGTAATAAAGCAATCATGATCAAAATATCTGTGTTTTTAGCCCATGCTTTTTTTTTTTTTTACACTTCGTCCTGATTGAAATGATAATCTTATTTTTACTGCAGATAACTTTTTAAATATCAAACGAATCAATCTTCTACTCTTTCAATCTAAAATGGACTTGGTAATTGTTAATAGGATAACAGGAGACTCAAAACAAACCGCAAGATGTCATTTGTCATTTCTCTTTTCAGCACCAAACAAGTGACTGGCAACTGAAAAAATGGATTATACAGAGTGCTGGCACTGGCTTCATTTACACTTCTGGCCTTTACACAATGCTTGCTTTCCGATTACGGAATCATGGACTGCATAAAATAAATTGCCAACCACTATTTAATTTCTTCCTCCAAAACTACTTGCCACCCACCACCTTTTCTTCTAATTTTTTTAAATTAAACAAGCCAGGTTCTGAAGATGTGTTAAAATTATGAATCATATTGTTTTGCTAAGAAACACATGCCTAAAAGTTACCAATAACATTCCTACCCTGGCAAAAAGAAGACATACTGCCTACATTAAGCAAACTACTGACAGCAGACATTTTCATGACAATCAGACAGATATCCCCCCCCCCACCATGGCAAGTTTCTGTGGTCACAGAATCGTTCTTTCATGAGACTAATATTTAAGCTTCTATCTTTCTTTGTCTGCTATTTCTGCTCTGTCAAACGTAGTAATACATATTTTATTGCTAAAGTCTTATAAAAAGAAACAGGTTACCCAAAAAGGAAATATTATGGTCTATCCCATTGAACACAGTAAAACTTTAAATCTCCCATAAAAATAGGTCATCCAATTACATGGTAAAAGCGACATTTTTTCATTGTCCAGTACACAATATATTTACAGGAAAATTACCAGAAACCCCTCAGCTGTATCAGATCTGAACCTTATATTTAGATGCAGTCATATATTACTGCTGATAATGTGATGTCAGTGAATAGATTGGAATTTTTCACTGTCCTTTATCAAGATAAATTGTTCTGTCAATAGCAAATGGCTGGCAAGTATTAACACTCTGCACACTATATGACTTTTCATTCCAAGCAAAAATTGTATTTAATGCTTTTGCACAAAATCTATGGCCGTGACTATCCCTATTACCTACTTAACTACCTTTTAAAAGGAGGATTTATTTCTGCAAATTAGGACCTGGGTAACAAGACGGTATCATGCATCATAAACTTTAAGTCAATACAAGGCAGGACACTTGCAGTTCAAATGGGGAAATACCTTCCTCTCATCACTTGGTCATCCAATAGCATTACCAAGCTGTGGTGGGAGCAGCTGCTCAGAGCAGAACTTTATCTTGGCTTTCTTCCACCTACGCCACCGCCGCGTCCCACAGTAGCAATTTGCTCATTGGCCTATTACTTTCAATAGGTATTCCAGTAATTGGCTATTTCACACTTGTAAGGCTTGAACTGGCAGAGTGCAAAGGGCAGGCAACCAGCCTGTCAGGGTCCTGCAAGCCGCTCGTCCATCAATTATCGTCAGCTTTTACAAGAACGAGCAAATGCTCCGAAACCTTGTTGGCTTGGATCAGCTTTGCCGCGAGCGCAGTTTATCCCCAAACCATGTTAAGTTAAGAACAAGTAGGTTGCTATGGAGCGAGTAGCATGTTGGTTGGCTGCCACGTGCTGGGGCGGGAGGCAGCGGGGGGGACGCTGTTGATTATCTGGAGGATTGTAGCTTCTGCTGGGTTCTGCGGCCACCTGCTGTCCTACACCCGCTCCCTTTGCCAAGAAATACTCAAAGCAGACAAATATAGTTTGTTTTGTAAATGATGACTTCAAAGGAAAAAAAAGGTCCGGCCTACAGCAGCCTGGAAAGCCTGGGCACACCTGAGGCAAATAGTTCTACATCTGCACTTATGGCAGGGAGAAACACATCTGACAGAAAACCAGGGTTAAAGCATTCAGCTAGGTTAGGAAGTTATAGAGAGCATAATACTAATCGCTTTTCTGTTTTAACTCAACAGTCTCCATCTGCAACATGGTCAGATCTGAGCTCTCACATTTCCCACAGCATTTTACTCCGCATCCTTCCACACCCGGCTTTTTCATTGCCATTACTTATAAAGCAAAGCGGCATACAACATTTTTGCTGATCTTATATACACTATTTGTATACCCAATTCTTGGTGATACTATTTAGTATAAGGTGGCTGGGGCTTAGATCTACCAGTTTTTGCACAAACAACCCAGACAAATCCTTCCCAAAAGCTGATTTGATCTGTTGACCTGATTGACAGGTCTCTTGACAAAACGGTCTCTTATCTAGCAACTACCTGTCTCGAGCAGAGTAAACAAACCACGGATTCTAAAAAATAAACAAATTAATCTATTATATGTGCTAAGAAAATCCCAAGTACTGAAAGATGAGGGAAAAAAATCACACACATTAAGAGCAAAGTGATTTAGAAAGCTGCTAAGGATGTTCAAAAATCAATTCCAAACTTCGAGAGGACATGACTAAGGCTCCTAATAAATCCACCTCCAAATGGATCTAAGAGTTACGCACCCTTACTAGTTGAATAAATGAAGTGACACTGAAGCATATCTAATTGTAATACATCACAAGATAATCTGTCAAGCACCAAGTGTTGAGGTCCTGTCACCTTTCTTCATCCATTATTTATATACAACCTTCATTGCCAGTGAAATCCCTATGAAGTATAGCTTGGTGTCCAAATGCAGCTGTTTTAGCCACTCAGCAGATACAGTCAGATACAGGAATCAAATGCAAACAAACTCTCCAAAATAGCCATTATTCTGATGGAGAGAGAGTTTAGAAAGGAACAAACACATAGAAGCTACAACTGTTTTCTACTTTGCTTAATGGAGTGAAGAGCTACCCGCACCTGTGTCTTTGCAGTGGACACTGTGGTTATGCCCTGCTGCCAAAGTTTGCTTTATATCCATTTCAAGATATCCCTTTCTGCCCTCCCACCCCACCCCCACGCCTTTATTTCTTTATCCTATTTTAGATGGGAAGACTTGCCTAGAAACATATCTCAGTGCTCTTAACAGCATCTGCTGTGGTAATAGGCAAGCAAACTAATGGAGCAGTGCAATATTTTTTACTCCAAACTCGCCAAAGATGTGTGAAGGGCAAACAGTTGGACATATTTACATACATTCATGATCCAGAAAGTCTCAGTTCAGCAGCTGCTGCAGCAAGAGGCAATCCTTCCCTGTTAGCCCGCTCAGCGAGCACAGCTCTGCTCTGCATCCGGCTGAGAGCGATGGGGGGTTTGCAGGGGAAGCCTCCAGAGCAATAGCCAGCCTGGGGATTTTTTGCTGACTCTCATTTTAGTAACTGGAGCCACAAATTCTTAATCACCACGTTACTGCAGGAGAAACAGGAGTTTGTCCCCTTGTTCCTTTTCTTCCCCCAAGACACACACAAACGCTTTATAAATCCAAGAATAAAGATGAAAGATGAACATTTCACGCTACTTCACAGGTTTGGCCAGGACACTCTCGAAGGCTGTGATAACTACCCTAATCTGCTTCAGGCATGCAGCACTAGAAAATTAAAAGTACTGTAAATTACATGGCTATATTCCTCCCACAGCCCAATTAAAGGCTTTATTATTTGTCAATAAAGTACCAAATAAACAAGGTATCCTCCCGATAAGGCAGCTGTTGCCATTTGGCTCGGGTGAGCCTTTATTTATGTTCCATAAGTTTGCAGCATGAAAGTTGCTGATAGGCCATGTGCATTATTACCAGATGCCCCATGGAAACTGCTTGTGTCTCCAGGGCCAAGTCCTCAATAGCACACGTCTTTTCCAGTAGGCAAGTGGCCTATTCACATGCGGCACGATTCGTGCTATCGCTTGCTCTGCCTTTGTAGCTCTCAGACAGTAGTCACTGCCCCCCCATTATCAAAGCATCCTCCAGCAGCCACAGACCTCGGGCCTCAGCCGGTACCTGCTCCGGCTGCCTCTCGGTATGATGGGTTTTATGTCCAGGGGTGGCCAGAGATATCAGTGAGTATATTTTCCTTGTATACTCAAAAGGAAACGGGACCAGGCCTCTGAGCAATACCTTCATTTTGCTGAGAGTTCCTATCACTTATTGCTAGGCTAAAAAGGTCAGCTGCTGTTGTCTCTGATGCTCACATTCCCTCCTGGCTGCTCAGCAGTAACCACACAGAGCTGAAGCCTCTCTCTTTTAATTCATCACCGATTTGCACTGACTTAATTAAAATATAATTTTTTTTTTCTTTTTTTCCTCAATGTAAGGAACAATGGCTTATGAGCTCTTACTACAGCTGTATGTTTTCATCTCTAGGAATGGTAACAGCCCTCAGGAAGCAAGGCATTAAAACATCAACACAGCACTCCCATGGCTTGGTGTGCACAATTCTCCCCCCTTCTCCAGATTTTTTAATTTCAGGCACTTCCTACTTCCTATTTGGGCTTCTGAGTGATACAAGTATGTAATTAGTGAAAGAAGACATTAACACCTACAAGGCACTCTTCAGACATAAAAAAAAAAAAAAAAAAAAAAAAAAAAAAATCAATCTATGCAGTTCTGTTCCCTGTTTCTTGTAATTACAACATTAATTTCTTACTTTTGGGGAAAAATAAAATTCCTGTATTTCATAGATGATGGCAGACCTAAAAATTAATTTAAGATGATAATGTTACATGAAAATAAAAACCTCTTCTGATTGAATTTCAAGGACTCTTCTGTTTAACTAGCTTCAAGAGTCCTTTTTTTGATCATAATAAAATTATTTGCCATATGGTTCAGATGCTTGTGATCCTCTCTCAATGAGAGGATTATGCATGAGATATAATGCCTACTGTAGCTGCAGCCAAGCACACAGCTGGCTCTGATAATGCCAACAAATGGCTTCATCTATCTCAATGTCACGTAGGAGCTGGTGCGATGAGAATCAGCCCAGAGTACAATTAAAATCTACATCATCTGTGAGAAAGGTGATGGAGGTTCTGACATCAGAGCTGTGCCAGATTCATCCTCTTTCCATTGCAACAGAAGAAACATGTTGCCCCTTTCACCCTGTCACACTAATGATGTGCTTCGCACATCCCTTCCTGTGCACATTAAAGGTAGTAAATCAGGGAGACTCCTATTTAAAAGCTTCACCTTTATCTGACATTCAGTAACGAGAACAATTTCTAAATTTAAGTTAAGTGTATTCCTTGCTCCCCTCTCTGTGATGAGATAATGCCATTTGAAGTCTGCAAGTGAAATATGCATAGAGGAGTTTATGATCCATACGGCCCCAAATTGTGACAGTATGCAAAAATTTCCTTGTTTTAGTTCCACAATATTTAGTCACACTAATAAAACCAGGCTTGCACATCCATTTCTTACACCAAACCAATTTTTATTGCAAAAATGGCCATAATTCACAACAAACAAGTCTGATATCAAGACACTGATGAACCTCCTCTTTTAGGTTTTTAAAGCTAGTGGGGGATTTGTGCAATGATTTTGTTTTATTGTTATATTCATTAAAGGCAAAACCCACAAATATGCTTTAATTAGCATTTTTAACGATTTAATGTAAACATAAGACATAATTACTTATGCCTGGCTCTCAAATTTTATTATGAGCCAGGGTTCTTTTAAAATATTTTAAGCCTTTGGATGTCGGAAATATAAAAGCTTGTCTGGTGAAACATGGAAAGATATTAGCTAATGCTGTTTTCTCTTTTCTGTCAATTTAGCTGTATCAGTTTGTGTGCCACATTGCAAATGGTTTTGCTAATCAATGCAATGTAGGCACTGGAAAATGAAGATATGCAGGCTTATACTCTTGATCTTTATGGGGTTTGAAATGTAATCAAAGTCTATTTAAAAATCTTTAAACACACAATATAGACGCAGACTATTTTCAACTATCTCCTGGTTAGGACTTAAGTCAAACTCTTAGTTCCCTTAATAACATTGATAAATGTATTTTTAACTGCACATGTTTTGTACCAAATAAGAAAAAATACATTGCATTTGACTCTCCACCATATTACTCTTATTTAATGCTATTTGTCTCAATAGTGTTACACTCTGATAAAACCAATGGTATGCAAGTGTTAAAGTATTACGTTATGCACCAACATGAAAAAAATCTAAATCTGAGAACATGACATTGAGCTTCTTTCCATATGAACACGAGCACCTTGTTGTTTTCTGTTACGCAGTCAATGATAAGAGAAGGCTTTGCCTACAGGCCAACCAGCAACAACATTGCTCTATTAAGTTGATTTAGACAAAATGACAGAAACATCCTCTTCCTCAAAAGCTTAGGTAGTACAAGCTTTGGGAAACATCCAGGTGACATAAGAATCTACTGTCTAGTACAGCAAAAACGACAAAACTTAAATTTTAAAGAACTAAATCAACTCAAGAATTTCTAAAGAATACTTAGGAAAGCAGTTGTCTCTGAACTTAGCAATGCAATCCTTGCAGTTCATGTAAAATGTCGTTGCCCCAAAAGTAAAAAAAGAAAGGAGAAAATCCAAGGAAACTGTTTACTGCATTTGCTGTGTCTGTTCCTACCTAAACTTGTTGAGCTACAAATAACTGAAACAAAAAGCTGGGTGCCAAGTCTTCATGCCTCATTGAATGAATGTTGTTTCTCTCACCTTTACTCTTGGGTTTTTTTCCTCCCCAGATAATAACAGTTGGTAACCACCTAACAATGCACCTATTTATAATTTAGGTATGGGCTCTTCACAACTCCATAGCAAGGAAACTCTGCCTTTAAAGATAAGACACCTGCAATTATGTCCAAGTTCAGCTTCTCTCCTTTACTAGAGTCAAAGCTCATAAAAGCTGCCACTCGAAATGACTAATTGTCATTTTCTGTGCATGTTTTAATAACTCTGAAACAAATAACTCAAACCACAAAAAAAAAGGTAAAAATCAGAGAGCAAGAATTCACAATATCAAGTAAAGGTGACAGATACCCTCCAAAATGCAAAATTCTCTTCCCATGAGGTGACAATACCATTGGAAACTATGCACACACTCCATGTCCCCTCCCAAAAATTGTACTACAGCTACCCCAACTCAGCTTGAGAGTGATCAAGTGATCACTTACACGTACACTTTTCTGCAGAGCTCCCGCAAATCCAGGAGTTTAAGAAAATCTTACATATATTGAAATACAAAATCCTGATACACAATCTTGAAAAGTAAGTATTCAGGTGGTGTATTTTAAGATCCACTCTTGAAGTAGCAGAAATAACTGTTTTAGAAAACAATATTTGGGAGCTTTCGAACATCAGCAGAAAATCATTTTGGCTAAATGCGGTGCTTGAAAGACACCAAAATTATAATGCAAGTAGAAGTGCAACAGAGACACAGAAAGACAGACCATCATCCTCCCATACTAAGATTTTGAAGATGAAAAAGACACTGATTTAATGACCCTATTAGTTTATAACATTGGTAACATATTAATTTGAAATCACATTGCACAATTTCTACAAGCAAGATTTCAAAAATTTCCTTGTCTTTGGTAAAATGGAAGTTCTTGATGGAGCATAAGTAATCAATATATTTTTAATATATAAAATTTCATAGCACCCAATGGTATAATAATACTTCAAAGAAAATTAAGACAGACCTAATCACTGCATTAGCTACAGGAAAAGAGAGAAAGAAATGAAGAAAAAAAGATGATGTAACTGACTGAAGGAAGAAATGTTATGGTAATCTCATCCTTTAAGACTTGCCTGTGCTTTTACCTTGTTAATGTGCACAACAAAATTCAATTCTGCAAGCTATCACACATACTGTTAGACTCCTCCCGAACTTCCACTGTTCAAGTAACCAGTCTCAGAAAAAGCCCATAAAAGAAGTTAGTTGCTGTCCAGAAACAAAGAGCAAAGATACCTTTGTTCAATCCTCCCACCCCAAACACACACACATGTACAAAAGAAGAAAACCTAGCTTTAATTCTTGAATTATTTGGTGAAAATAGCAGAAATTACAGCGAAAATTTATAAAGGCCCACAGACAAACCAAAATCAGATGTGAAATAGTAAAAAAAATCTATTCTTTAGAAGACAGATGGATATTAATGATTCAATGAGGACCCTGTAGAATCCAAATTTAGAATGTGGCAAATTACCTTCGAGTTATGACAAACTAGACCACTAGTTAAACACTGAGACTAGAGAGAAGAATCACAAAAAGCTATCACATATGATGTTCTTTCTACTTCTTTCATACTTGGCAAATCTGTGATGTTCTCTGAACTTAGTGTTCTAAGTAATGTAGAACCAATAAATTGTACGGAGACTGCTTCTTGCCTTAGCATGCTGTGCAGCCCAATTCAGCTTTTGGTTAATTCACTTTCAAACATACAAAATTTTTGCAAGGTTTCAGCAGTGCTTGCCACTGTTGATATAATCCACTTCTGCACACTGCTGAGGTCCTCACTACCAGCTGAGCACCCAGATGCAGACAGTAGCAAGAGCTCCATTGAGAAAAATCTGATATTTATGAGGTTTTTGTTGGTTAAGATAAGAACAGAATTATCTTCAAGATGTGAAATATTTTTTCACGGTTATTTAAATCAAAATATCCACAAGTCTCATTCCTAAAAAGTTGCAAGAGGTTGTGATAGAAGTACATGTGTTTAGGTTATTGCTCATCTCCAAACAGTATTACCCCCTGTTTTAAAGATCATATCAGAATCTCAAAGAGGATGAGAAAAGACAGAGAAGATGGGGAAAAGGGAAGCTTATTTTTGAGCTAGCCCCAGTGCACCTTGGAGCTTTGATATTTTCTGTTCACCTTCTATTTCCATTTTTCATTTTCCTGGAACCAGCTGTCTATTCATAAAGCCAGAAAGATATTGCTTAATATAGTATCAGTATTCCTGTATAGCACCAACAGATTAGAAAAGGTTGTTGAAAAGCAAACGCATATTTGCAAATGTTTTTTTATATTAAATGGAAACATTCCCAAAACTCAAATGATCCATGTGAAATTTTAATTATAACTTAACAGCTGTTTGAGCTAATTGAAGGATATCAGAAAGGTGATTTCCTTCTCATTGTAATTAAAGAGTTAAGCCTAATTTACTGTTGTCAGAACAAGACTAAATACCAATCTGGTCTGCCTGATTACATAAAAAGGTAAACAGGAGAACTCCAAGACAGATATCAGAGTGCTCTCCCACCTCCCATCCCCTCGACACACACACTCCCCCAGTATAAGAAAAGTAAAACAGACAAGTTTGCAGTGATTGCTTTTGCCCTATATCTTCTCTGGCAAGAAGACGGGCAATGACCTTTAAAGCAAGTGATCAACTCTAATGCTGCTTTGCCACACTTTTATTAATTTTGCCTGGAAGCTATTTTCATTTCCATTTCCTTGGCTTCACAACCTTATTGTTTAATACTGCGGCTATACATAAAGGTAAACATATGCTTTGCATTCAATAATGTCATATTATCTAATTGCCACCAATGAAAGAATAATGTAATACAGAAATAATGCTGAAATACTTGTTGGTCTATGGCAATAATAGGGGTTTTTTCCTGGTTTTTGAAGGAAAATACAGAGAACAAAAAATGGGTTTGATCTCTCTCATAAACATACCTTATAATATGCATACTTTTTAAATAATGCATTAAATACAATGATCATCAAAAGGTACCTGAACAAACATTAAAAACTATTTCTGTAACACTGGAAGTTCAAATATTTTGTTTTCTAAGCAATCCACTGATTAATAGACAATAGTATGGATCAAGACAACCTTTCTACTCTATCTTTTTCCACCTCCCTTGCAACACAACTGCCATTATTGAAAAGAAGCACAAAAGATTTATGAGAGACAGAACCTCTGGCTACAAGTAAATTGCTAAAGTATGAATTCTGTCAATATTTTCATATATAATAAATATATTTTTAAAATTACTAAAGTACATTATCTCCACAGCATTACACTAAACACCAAAGAATTCCAAAGTGATATATTCAGGCATAGAGGCAGAAATGGTGAGAGATGAGTGAAAGAGTGAAACCTGTGAATGATATGCCCCTGAAAAAAAGTGCATCTATGTATTTAATTCACATTTGCATCACACCTGAAGCTCTGCATGGCTCATGTGCAATCAGCATCAGAAAATAAGCATCAGGATTCCAGGAGAATAAGAAGCAGCTCCACCACATGAGATGTCAGCAACAGATCAGGAAGCCAACTGAAAAATGTGAAAATGTTTGTAGATGTTTGGACCGCGTGGATCAGGGAAGTGCCAACATAATACGGAAGACATTTCAGATGTCTTTAACAAAGGCCAGTGCTGGTGAGAATGAAGAAAAGCCAAGCAGTCTTAGATATGTGGAATACCTAGGCTAACAGTAAGGCATCATGCACTGAATATGATCTGAGGCCAGACAGCTGTAGTTTTCAGTTCAGTTCATTAAGGCTATTTTAAACAGACACAAGTAAAATGTAAAAGGAGAATCATATACTGAAAATATAAGAGGCAAGTTTGCAGGAAGCACACTTTTTGCATTTTGCTGCACAAGAATCCTTACCTCAACTCAAATCGCACTCTAAGCGCTAAAATGCTTTTATGCTCAATTAATATGACTTAATCTAGCCATAAGCAGAATAATTCAGACAACTAGATTGTGCTGGGATTCCCCTGCCTCCTTGTGCTCTAGTAGATCTACTGACCTTGACAAATCTCTTGATTATCCTCCATACAACATATTTTTTTTTATACATCCTTCCTAAAGGGCCAAAAAGAAATGGAACAAATATAATGAGTTATAAAAACACACTTGAAAACCATCTCTGACTAATTAACTTCAAAGCAGATAATAAAAAAAAATAGTTTTATGTATTACAAATATAAATTGTACACACTATTTCAGCTGCCATGCCTTCTGTACAAAGCAGGGCTTAACTCCTAGGTCAGTAGGAACAGATGAAGATCTTCCTTTACCTTCCTTCCACTGCTTTCTCGCTCATTCATTTGTGCTTCACCCTATGTCCAGACGTTGAGTAAAATCTTAATGCAGGTTTATCTCCGGAACATTTACAGAAATATTTACCTTTACAGGTATCATCCCATTGGTTTACTTTCCCAGATAAGAGGCTACTAGAATCAAATTATTTTACTACTCATCTTTCTCTGTTCTGACAAAAGTACGTTTAATGCAATCTACATGATGAATGTGTCCTCATGAAAAGTGGGAGGGAAAATTAATTTGGGGGGTCTGACAATGAAAAGATCATTTGTCATTACTGTGCTGAGCTGTGCCAGGAAACAACTAGAGCCGTGCAATATATTGTTAGACCCCAGTGGCTGCTGCCCATTTTCTGCCCCTTCCTTTAGCAAGCTCCTCCTTCATAATGCTTCAGTTCACTCCGAATGAAAGTTATTAGCAATACTAACCAGCCAGAGTGGCAAGCTTGGATGCAGTAGGGGTGGGATGTGAATTTGTGAGAACTAATTTGTCTAATGTTCGGTAACAAAGGCAAAGCGTCTGTGCTGTGAATTAATATAGCATCAATCACTGACTAACTGCTTCAGCACATGTAATGAGAATATTCTCTGGCCAACCCCATGGTCTGCACAGACAGCTGGGGAGATAATAACCCAAATGGAATTTTTATTTTAATGCAACTCTCATCTTCAAAGCAAGAAAGAACCTAGGGAGACTATCCTTGGGGTGTGTATATATATATA
The DNA here is from genome assembly GCA_004320125.1 of Scolopax mira. NCBI lineage: Eukaryota > Metazoa > Chordata > Aves > Charadriiformes > Scolopacidae > Scolopax > Scolopax mira. The sequence continues at coordinate 59,803 of BJBW01003268.1, forward strand.
TGTAATATATATAAATATATTTATTTATATATATATGTAATATATATAAATATATGTATTTATATATAAATATATATACACACAACACACAACAGCCTTTCAGAAAGAGCTTAGAATAAAATTGTTTATTTTGAAAAGTACTATCTTGTACTTAGAAATATGTTCAGTTGACTGTAAGGTTCCTGGCTGAATAGTCCTTTTCTTTTAATTCTCTCTGAGTTGCTTTACCGTCTCTCCAGTAGATGTTTTTAATAATTTGGTTAGCTCATCTTATTAAAATTCCACTTTGTATAAAAATAAAGAATGCTTGAAAGCAGTTTAATATCCAGAAGAGGTGGGGTTTTTCCTCCCCTTCATTTGCTGATCACATTAAGGGCAGTCACAGAAACATTTCTTTTAACACTTTTACATTAAATTTAGTCACAATTTGAAAAACATTTCCACTCACATTTCTTTAACAAGGACATTTAATTTTTGCATAGTAGCATTCTCCCATTGTTTTCAGAACAGAAAAAAAACCCCACAAATATATTGTTTGACACTAAAAATATTTAAAAATCATCACCAATGAAAAACTCATCAAGTCTAGGATCACCTGGAACAATTAGTGGGTGTATTAGCTGCACTGCCACCTCTGGAAAGAATGAATTCTCTGTATAAAAATATTTATCAGAGAGAATTTTGGCATGCCAGAGAAGCCCAAAGAAGATGCCCCCAAAATAACAGAGAATTAGGAGAAGACAACAGACCTTTATTACAAAGGTGAAAATGAATATGCCATTTACAATTAAAAGGTTCACTGAACTCTGCATACTGATTACGTGCTCCAGCACAATACACACAGAATACTTGATCTTCAGTGCTCCCAACTCCAGCAGGCTACAGTGAAGCAATGAGGATATTTTGTCTGGTATTGATAACAAGGAGGAAGACAGCCCTTCTGGAGTCAGACATACCAAAGAATGAGAAGCTGTTGCAGGTCATTACCAAAGCACTCTCATCACCCTCCCACCCCCACTCCTGTTAATTTATGTTATTATTCCGTTAAATATTTTGCTGCCTTCAGCAGGAGACATCCAGAATGCCTGCTAGATCAAGCCAAAGGCTTTCAAGGGTGAAGGGTAGACTGCCATCCAGTCTAAACAGCTTGATATTTCACCCATCTTGTACTGCATACTTTGTTAGGCATAGGTTTCAAATAACACGCAAAAAATTAAGTCAAAAACTGTGAGTTCAAACCAAGTTAAAGACCATACTATCCTCTTTGACAAACAAGCCCTGCAGTGCTGCAATCCTGTCTCTAAGCCACTATGACCCCAGGGAAACAAAAGGAGGGAGCAAGCCATTTCTGGAAATACTAGGATCAGGAAATATTATGATGTGACATTTTAGAAAAAATTATGTTACCATATAACACTGGGAGATAGCGGAGTGACCTGAAACAGAAAACAGAATTCTACCTGCCTTTGTCAAAACCACAGACGAGGTGAAAGGGAGCCACTGCTACCTAAAGTGGTCTACAAAGAAAACATCTCTTTTGTTTCTTTAGCAAAGAAAGTCACCCTCCCCCAAAAGGCTTCATTGTAACTCCTGCAAAAGGCTGAGGTTTGTGCTCCCATGGGCGAGAAACACTGGGACTAATTGCAAGTGCAATTTCATTTAAACTCCTGTAGATCAAACATGCATTTATCAGGACAAAAAAAATACTTATGTGCCTATAGGAATAGCCACACATCATTCTGGCCAAGCAGGACACTACTGTACTGGTTAAATTAATCACTGGTTAATTTGAACACAGAGAAGGAAAAATAAATTTTAAAAAATGGGTAGTATTTAGCTGTGGAGCAATTACTTACTTGACAAGATGAATGGGGAACTATTAAACATGTACGTGAAATACCTGTTTACCATTTGCATGTCACATAAAAACATTTTTGATAATTTCTATACATATGAAGTATTAAGCCCTATTAGATAACGTGCATACGAAGTAATGAAGTAATCTACTACTATTAAGTATTAGTTTGTGTACCTATGTACTATTTTTATTACTGGAGGAAGGAGGTCCTACAGCTCCAATCTGAATTAATAGAAAACATAAGCCTCTTTTTCTAAAGACATACAATAAACAGTCCATAGCTTCAGTCTAGGTGAGTTCTAGGAAGGAACTGTGATTCAAATACAGAATTCTTCCCACTACTGTGAGAGAGGAAGGAAGTAATTTACTGCAGCTAAATAGAGACTGCAGTGTGTTTCCCTTTTCTTCTAGTAGCTGGTAGGTTGAGGCAGGTCCAGGGAATAAAAGCTGCATATCACAATGCCCCTCTTCTTCTGCCCAGCTGGAAGGAGAGCTACATGCAGCCTCCCTCATCCCACACTTCAACTCTCAAGACAAAGGACTGGGAAGATTCTGTCTCCTTGGTATTACAAAATAGTGTCCCTGGAGCTCTTTTGCAATTTGGCTCCTAATGAAAAAAAATTGAATAAATACCAATGACTTAGAGGGGAATCTCTGAATCACATACTGAAGGACTTCCTCTCCTTACATGTCCTACATTGTTTCAATCTTTTTATAGACAAAAAAAATTCAAAGGGAATATGATTTATTATCTATTTAAAAGTATAAACAAGGAAAAGAGCCCATTACTCACTTTAAGTGTATCTTTCATCAGTTAAACAACAACAATTCAAGAAATTATGCGGTGATCGAGTGGCAGCTATTATTGTCAGTATAATTTTCCCTGTCAGTATCCTATAAAGCATGTTGTCCTGGTGACACCACCTTCAGACTATCTCTACAGGTCCACTCTTGAAAAATTACAGACCATTAAATAGCATACACTACTGGCTGTGAATACATACATGTATTTTGTTAATTTATGGCATTTTTCATACATATCAAAGAATAAAAAATTATCACTGTACGTGCACACTGATTGTGGTTTGGTATGCTATTTGCTTGTGGGAGAATTATAGATAAGATTACATTGTCATATTTTTTATGGGGAAATAGCATTTAACAGCCTTAATCAAAAGTGGCTATGCTAATATTCTCCTTGATAACTGATGTGAAAAAGGAAGTTACACATTCAGCCATCCTAAATCAGCAATGATTTATCTTCTGCTCTTGTTGGATTTTTTGTTTTGTTTGGGGGTCAACTGAGTGTGTGGAATTAAATCCAACTCCTAATCTGGTGAGTTATCTATGGTGTGCAAGGCATACACCATCCATTATGTAGCATCAGTGAGTGACAGTATGAATAGCAGCCTTTGCCAGTTAAAGCCACGATAAGACCTGGATTCTGAGAGAAGTTCCTGCTTCAGAGCGATCTCTATTGTTCCAGCCATCAGTTTTGGCAGTAAGACTGATTCAAAGATAAGATAACAATGATGCTGGAGTCTTATGTAAAAACATATCATCAAATAAACAGTTCATCTGCATTTAGAACAACACCTATCAAGTTGATTTTAATTTTAATATGAACCAGTGCCATGTTTTTAAAACTAATAACTTAAATATGCAGAATTTCTTTGAGTCAGATTCTGATCCAAGGCAGGATTATTCCATATTCAGTATTCATATCCCCACAACTACTTCCATGAGCAACTGCCTGGTAACAGCCTCCATCTCAACCTCACCTCGTTTGCAATTTCATTGCTGCCGATGGGTATGTTCACTGAACTTCAAGCAGCTCTCTGCTATTAACCCAACTTTCTGCCAGCCTGAATACTAAGAGTGAGTCTTTCTGACCAGCAAGGCTGCGGGAACGCTTGGCGGGATCGCGACCCCACGCAAGTTGACGAGACAGGCCGGTGGCGGGTTTCCCCGCGGAGCACGGCCGTTCAGAACCGCGGACAGCGCCGGGAGCCCCGCCGGGGCCGGGCCGGGGACAGCCCGGTGGCTCGGGCAGGACCACACGCTGGCCACCAGCCCAAGGTGCACAGCAGGTCTGACCCACGCAAAACCTGAGGTTAATATTTCTGGCTCACAGATAACCAGAGTTATTTTCAGAACGCCCTCAACAACAACAACAAAAAAGCACAGGCTTCTTGAGCTCTTTTTGAAAAGGTTGTGGAAATAGTAGGTTAAACCACCAAGGAACTTACTTTCCACAAGTTTTCAATAAGCTTTCCGTAAGTTTCCTCCGTCACGGAGTATTAATGAAAATAAATAACTGTGGGGCAAGGGACAAAGTCCTGGAATTGATTCAAAAATTGTTAAGTGATAGGAAACAATGAGTAACGGCAAATGCTTGTCCCTCAAAATGAAGAAAATGTAAGAGAGAGTGCTCCTGGGACTGCTATTGAGATGCACACTATTTATTAATGACTTGGAAATGGAAATGCACAGCAAGTTAGGAACTGTCGCAGTGTAGGTTTTGTTTGTTTTAAGTAAATACTGGAGAGTTTTACAATTACTATCCTCAAATAGCTGAAGAACTACAATGATACTGCAAGTAGCAAAATGGAAGTTCATCAGAAAAAATTAGGCTAACTACAAGGAAACATAGCTCATTGTATACTGTGGGACTCTGAATTATTTTTTTCAAAGAGAAAAATGAAGAGTGGGCAATTTTTTTTGCAGATATGCTATACGGCAAGCAGTCATTCCATTTGCCTCTGAATAAGCCAAGTATAGCAACTAGCCTTTTTTTCTTTTCTAGTAAATATGTAAGAGAAAGCATCTGTCATAATGACTGACTAAATTTAGCTCAAGCAGACACAAGGCAATGCAAATTAGAAATAAAGTCAACAAACAGTCTATATAATTCCAACAGTGTATCAGTTACTGATTATCAGACACAAAGGATCTGTTGAAAAGACTGAAAGACCAATTTTGGTTATTTTAAATTTATAATTATTTTATTCATTAACTTAGAAATAAAACTCTTCAGAAGACAGTCTACATATTATTTTTCTTTCACTAAATGTCTTTGCACCATGAAGAAAAACAACAAAAGAGTTTTGTCTAGGAAAATAGAGGGATATAAATTTTAAAATATAAGCCTCAGATCATACATCAGATAAGTTTTCACATCCGTGAGTATGTCCAGTTAAAAAGCATAACAGGAAAAAAAAAGAAATCTAAGGCTGAACCAATGAATTCAACAGAATAAAAGAAATAAAGTTCAGAACTTTATAGCACCCAAAATGATATGTAACTTAAAGGGACTTTCATACAGATATTCATAAGTAGGCAGGATATATTAAAATCTGATCAGGCTCCTCTCTCTCCTCTATCACATAAAATAAAAGGAATTCTAAATGGAAGAATGGTAAATGCAGAAACAACATGAAGAAACATTTCTTTTACATAGTCAATGGAAGTAGCTGCCAGATCAGGTCATTGAGATAAAAACCATAGCTACATTTCTAAAAAGAACTGAATAATTTTATGACTGCTAATAACATTTGTAGCTATGCAAGCTAAAATAATAAGGGTAATCAAATCTCATGCTTCAGGGTGTAAGACAATGAACTGTAATGTTTAGAAAGAAATGTGCAGTGTCACACAAATGGATAAGATGCATTAGCAATTTGGGAAGAGGTTTACCTTCTTTTAAAATATCAAGAAATAGCCACTGCCAGAGGCATGGCACCAGACTACAGGGATCTGAGGTCTGATCTGCTGTGACAAGTCCTTTGTTATGAGTTTGGCTTTGATAGACAATAGATTCTCCTGAGTTTTATGGAGCTGAATTCAAATTAAAAGCACATGCTCTATGAAAGCATAGCTTGGAGGAAGGATCTGAAGGACAGAACTGTTAGCCAGTAATTAAGAGTTCTGTAGTGTGCTTTCTGGCAGCAATTATTTTAACATAATTCTTAACAGAGTCTATTAAAGAGGAAATGCTAATTAGCAATAGCTTATTGCACAACAAAACAATGACTACTGACATAATTTACTACCATAAACTACACAGAGAATTGACTGCTGAAAACAAGATTGGATGTTTAATTAAAAATGGGGGAGAGGGAGGACAACCTACATGCACTCAACATGCACAAGTCTGATGAAACTCCAGTTCCTACACTGGAAGCTCAATTCAGAATCACATTAAACTATTCAGGCTATGCATATTATTAGAAGATACCTTTCGAAATTAGAGTGAAATGATGAGGTTTTGCATAAGTTTATTTAGATTCCATGTTCATATTTCCCAACCAGGCAGTTACCCATTTGGAGAGAGAAATTTGTGGGTGAGCTGTTAATCTCATGCTTCACTTCAACATGAAGGAGGCCAAAAGAAGAAAGAAGAAGGAGCCCTGATCTCAGTGAAACAAAGTGCAAATAATCTGGGTCTATATACAGAAGATAATTTGCTGTTCTAGGGTTCTCTAGCAATGCTGCAAACGACTTCCCTGAGTTACTGTCCTTGCGTTTCCAGTTCAGCTTGAGTCCTGATTTTTACCTCATCCAGTTGTTCCATCAAAATGGAATATGGATAATACACAGCCAGTATTGTGTAAAAAAAATATAATCTACAGTCAGCAAGGCCTTCTTGTGAAACAAAAGCCTCTGAAAGAGTGTAATAGTGTGCTTTTATTTTACCTTCTCCAAGTGAAATAAGAACTGCATGCTTAGCATGCTAGGTGTTTCTCTGCAAAAACGTCTGTTAATTCTCACCTTACAGAAAAGCATGGCAGCAGGAGGAGGATAATTACTTTAGGCTGGAGATTTAAAAGGCCTGCACTGTAATCTATCCCATTAAGCTGATAAAACATACCATCACAAAAACCTGGTATGCAATGGCATTGATGCACTCAAAAAGATAAGATAGATGAAAAGAGAAATGTGAGGGTCATAGTCATAAGAGCTGCACTGTTCTGCAGTCAAGATCTTCAGCTATGTGGAAATAGTCTGTCAGTATTATCAGCTAAAAGATTGCAGTTCCCCATCAGAAGACTGATGAAGAAGAAAGGAAGAAAACCAAAAATGATGCTTCTGCTTTTCCCCTAGAGGATGGAACAAAAATGGAATGAGTTTTGTTTTGTTTTGGTTTTTTTAAACATTTTTTGGGTAACATGAGAGTTATAGACCATCTGCAGATGGATTTCTCTGTGAACTTTTGAATCATAGAATTGTTTGAATTGGAAGGGACCTGAAAGATCATTGAGTTCCAACCCCCCTGCCATGGGCAGGGACATCTCCCACTAAAGCAGGTTGCTCAAAGCTCCATCCAGCCTGGCCTTGAGCACTTCCAGGGATGGGGCATCGACGACTTCCCTGGGCAACCTATACCAGTGCCTCACCACCCTCACTGTAAAGAACTTCTTTCTGGTGTCTAATCTAAATCTCCCCTCTTCAATTTAAAACCATTGCCCCTTGTCCTGTCACTACACTTCCTCGTAGAGTCCCTCTCTGACTCTTCTGGCAGCTCCCTTCAGATACTGATAGGCTGTTATAAGGTTTCCCTGGAGCCTTCTCTTCTCCAGGCTGAACAACCCCAGCTCTCTCAGCCTGTCTTCATAGGAGATGTGCTCCATCCCTCTGATCATCTTTGTGGCCCTCCACTGGACCCGTTTCAACAGGTCCATGTCCTTCCTGTATTGAGGACACTAAAGCTGGACACAATACTCCAGGTGGGGTCTCACATGTGCAGAGTAGAGCGTTTTTGAGTGTAAGTCTGATGACCCCAGAATTCAGTTTTACTTTGTTATACACCCTCTTGCTTTCTCAACTTCTAGTTTTAAACTTACTTTGGAACAGAAACATGGAATCTAATTCATTGGCTATGTGTAATAATGAATTTGAGAATTAATTATCTCTCACCTCAGTAAATCTTTGCTTTTAAAAAGAGAATATAACTCAACCATGCTTTGTCCATCTACCTCAGAGTGAGCTCATGCTTCCCAAAGCCTCAGGTCACATGAAGCACTGCAGAAAATGGTATATTTATTGATGAACCACCTGACTGATCTATTTTCAATTTTAGATGGAGCTTAGCCTTCCTCTGGAAAAAAACTGCCTTTTTTTTCCTTCTCCTTTAGACACATTGGATCTTTAGTATAGCTAACTGCCATAGATAGAAGTTGAAAAAATCATCAAACCTGAACTGGGCACTAAATAACAGTTATAAAGTATCTTATCTACCTGATTTGATTGCGACAGAAATCAAATAAATACATACTTGACCTCAGCTTCTCAGATGACGTATTAATCCCTTTCTCATAAATTAAATGTAATGTTTAATTAACCTAGTAGGTTAAATAACATATTACCAAAAGGAAAAAAAAGCACATGTGAAAGATTCTTTAGATTTTTCACTCTTAAAATAGGACTAAAAACCTTTCTTACATTTCAAAGCAATTAGTGGGGTTACACTCTGGCAATATGTATAATAAGTGAAAGATATTTAGAAATTTGCAAAACTGTTCTTTCCAAAAGGGCTGTCTGACCCATCTTCTGGTTCAAAACCTACTATTTTTACTGAGAAGATGCGTTTCTGGAACGTAATGTAATCAACATAACCTCTGTTCAGGAGACTTGTTCCAGAACTGTCAATCATATATATAAAGCTTCTACCACTTTTTGCTACTATTCAGTAGTGAGCATGTAAGGTTTTATAAAAATAGAGATTAGACACTATAGACTTACAACAAACATTCTCCACAAGACAGACTAATGTAAATCAGATAGGGTGGGGTTTTTTTTGCAGTTTAGTGTGAGTGCTGACAGAATGCATCTAAGTAAGCAATTAAAATAGCACTGGGCTACTCAGAAAAAGGGCATTCTGACCAGAGAGATTCCAACTCAAAAAAAAAGCTTCTCAAAAGCATTCTTGGAGATTTATGTGCTGTATTTAAGGAAATGCTTCTTTGGAGCTTTGTCTAACAAATATATCACTCTTAAGCACCAAACCTTTCACTCCTCCTGCATGAGACCATCCCTCTTAGACTGAAAAAAAGCATCAGAAGACACTGTGTATTCAAAAGCTAGTTTTGGTCTCTAAAAACCCATTGTATACTTCCTTCTAAAAACAAGTCACTTCTACTTCATTGCTTTGCTTTTAAATAGTAACTATTTAAGTAAGCATCTCCACAAAATTGTATTTGAACTACTCTAGCTATAGGCTGACAAAGCTCACTATTTTCTCAAGTGTCCTCTGTGCATTTTCTAATTATGCATCATGGTATTTGCTTGATAGCAGCAGAGAAGATGAAAGCATAGATATATTGGACATTTTCTGTTTCATTAAACTTGACCAACAAGTTGCTTTTTGTCGACAACAAACAACTTTCCAGGCATATCACAGTGCAGAGGAACTCTCATGTCCCCTTCCTTCACTCAGACACTGGACTTCCAAAACATGAAGACCCCTGAAATTGGGAATTTCTTGGTAGGGGAAGCCTTCAGTAGGTATTGTGTATTGGCTTGTTTACTTTGTCCAAGCCTGGCAGAGCAGCCAGCTTGAAAGAAGGTATAGAAATTAGATATTTTATGATATCCCCAATGAAAACAAAAGATTAAACTTATATTTATTATTATATTAGACTTATACTTTTTCTTAAAGTCAATTGAACATTACAAGATACATGTTCTCATTTAAACGCTTACATGAAAAAAGCGTTTGTTGCTCTTACCTGGCAAATATCCATGGTGTTGTATTTTTTTTTTTTCAATATCAAATTAAATGCAGATATTATTACTGCCATACCTAGGGCAAAATATTTCTTTTAAAATATTTATTTATCCTGACTAGAAAGCTGTTGTCAAGGATTGGTAGAATGCCAGACCACCACACCTTGCACTTCTACTTCCAAAATAGAAGTACAAAGTTTCACAGATTTGAGGCAGAAGTTCTGTTCAAGCTGTATCTCTATCCTTGTATATATTATGACATCATAATAGCTACATCAGCTGTAATAAAAAATGAATTCCCTTGACATATATTACTCGTAAGTGCAGCATAGTAAATAAATGATTCATGCAAGTTCAATTACAAGGGTATGATGTCTATAAATGCTAAGTACCTGCAAGACAGCAACAGTAAAGAAAATGAACCCATGCAGTGTTAAAAATGCCTGCCAGCTAGTTTTTGACCACACCTTTCATCTCTTTTTATATGCTTTTTATATATGTTTAATAAAACACATTCAGGGTAACAATCCACTAAAAGTCTATATACAGAGTAGGGTTTCTATCCTGACTATGGATAAATCTAAAAATAGAATTAGGTTGCTCTTTTGCTGCAGAGGCAGTAAGAAAATCTTTTTAAGAATTGGAAATTCCATTGCATTTAGGACTCCATTCTGCCCTCCTGTGAGTTAAATTACTAAGTGTTCAAAAAAATATATCCCTACCCATGATTAATTATATTCATACAGTCTAAAAATAGCATATTATATGTTAATGTATTTTGGGTTTTAAGTGTAAATAAAATGACATGACAAATACAGTTCCTTATATTTTGCAACTATTTATAGGACACTTTGGCTTAGAGAAATACAAGTCTTCAGGTAGGTTAGTGGTCATACTCAATTCTAACTCATGTACAGCTAATAATCTTTAGCACATGAGTTTTTAAGTCTATAAATATCCTACAAGACAACCATAGATGGTAGCAATTTTATTGACATTATTAGCAAAAACTAATTTCTGAGTCAATTTTGGGTAACACTGGTATTGTCTTATGCAGGTTTGCAGTTGCCCATTCACCCACACACAAGATAAGGGCTGTCATGTGGAGCAAACTCATCATCCTCCTAAATTTGCTCCCCACCTCTACAAGGGAACAGCACTAGATGTTTCAAAGAGGTCTTCCAAGAGCATCAGAGCACCACTAGTATGTAATTGACACATCTGGTCTTATCCCAATATACGTTAGAAGTTGCAATAAAGAACATAGCACACAGTTCAAATAGACCTTCCACAAGTGTATATTGTGACAATTACTAGCAACTCTTGATATTTTGGATGGTGACTTAAATAAGAAATGAACTGTGCAATTTTGTTAAACTCTCATTTTCCACAGTTTCCTAAGAAACAGGTTCCAAAGCTAAATTACATACTGCATGAAAAAAAAAATTTCCTATCTTCATCTTGAACTTCCTGCCTTCTGATGTTCCACTGCTTTTGTACTATGAGACAGAAAAACTAAAATTCCCTAGCCTACCTTCTCCAACTCATTCATTATTCTTTTCATCTGCCTGGGTTTTAACTCATGCAAAAATTCCTCAAAACAGTCACAGTGCAGCCATAGAGACTTTTGCACCATGGATAAAGGTGAATTTGTATTTCCTAGGATTCCACTTTGCAATGAATAGCATATTTCAATGTGTTCTACATTTCTGTAGAATTTCAATGCAATTAGAAAAACTGACAATGAATTGTAAAATTCCCTGTCCTCTAGACAGGGCACCAAAACCTCTATGTTTCAATGAAAGAGTCTTGCAAGTCTATTTTTTATGACAGACTCTTGAAATGTGTTTAACCCAACCCAAATGCAGATGCCTGTGGGGTGTCTCAAAGCTCTCTAACGCAGCAAATAAGAAATGCAAATATCAGTTTGCTTATTGTGCTGTTATGGCCATTGAAATAGAAAAAATAATTTCTGTAAGTTGTCTAGCAGAGGATTCTCTCATTATGATAAAAATACATGTGTGAGAACAAGGAAAAAGAGAGTTGAAAATGACAATCCACCAGGAAATAACATATATATATTTACATTCAGAGCATTTGAGTTCACAAGAGTGGAGACTGACATTCCTAGGACATTTTTACCATAAGCAATAATGAGGGAAAAACACCTCTTCTAGGTTTGAGGCTTATTTTCTATTAAAACACTATGAGACAGCTGCTGAACATGAACAGAAAGTTGCAGCACATTTTGTTCACTTCTTTACCATATGGCTGAAACTATTAGAACTTATAGCATCTGCTACCAAAAAAAAAATAATAAAAAAAAAATCTTACAACAAATCTTTAAGCCATTACAAGTGGAGGCTGCTAAACTTCTTTAAAAATAAAATGCTTGAGTATGCAATTCCCCTATACTGTACTGAAAATTTACTGGGAAGGATTATTCATAAAATATCAATGCACCATTACTTATTAATGAATTTAAAAGTGACACCATCCCCTTCAAACCCTCTTTTCATGCACACAGATCTTGATTCTTATCAAAGACACAAATAAAATATAGAGGACGCAAATGATCTGAATTCTTCCTTATTTTACAAGCCCTTCATATATAACAGACAAATTATTTGAACTGCATGATAGTGAACTGTTTCTATACAAGAAACATGCGTCAGGATCTCTGCCAAATTTTATGTAGTAGTAATAACAATATTGTCTGATACATGCATTTGTCCCCAACTCCGAAATGAATTTAAAGGTTGATCTTTATACTTACCTCCCCTGAAAATTGCACCATATTGCAGCATTTATCTTTACAGATTCCAGCAGCGATTTTTAATTTCAGGGTCTTTTTTTGTTTCTTTTTAAAGCAGTAAACACTACTGTAGAGCTGTATTAAAAATAGATATACACAATTAACTTAGACCACATGTATAAACAAAAGCTACCACCGTCAATACCGCACACAAATGTTTTGTTGGGGTTTTTTAAATGATGAAAAAAAAGGTAGTAAATTTTATACAGGGTTTTAGTTTAGTAATGTGATTATTTTGGTATTTGCATAGGAATATGAAGCCCCTAAATATCCTTGCAAGGATAGTTGTAGAGATAACACAACTGGCTTTTATTAATTCAGTGTTCTCCATGCAAGTTTCAGCATATGCCACCAGATCCACTGGCAGAGATAATAAATGCACAGATACAGATGTCATCCACTCCAAAAAGCACATTTACTATGCTCTTCACAAATCTGCTTTTGGACTATGGGGAAGTAGCTCAAGACTCAGAATTACCCTGGCTTCTCCAGGAACTTCTTCGCACGAGACATGTATATGGTGATACACCATACCCTCAACTTTTCCGTGTGCCATAGCCATACCTCTTTATTTTTTTCTCACAAGAATACAAGAACAGGGTCATAAGAAGGTTATGTGTAGTCAGAGATGGAAACACAGAGCTGTTCATACTCCTCTGTCTTGATGAAAATGCACAAGACCTCTCAAAACTGTCTTCTTACTATCAGTTGTGGCAATATTGCAGTTCTGAATCCAAAGTCTGAATACAGTCCTGTTCCAAAGGTCCACATTCAAATGCCACAGAAACATAGTAAAACCAGGTACATCCCCAAAGAACCTATTCTCGTTCTAGGGAATAGAACCCACTCTATGAATAACCATCATATATGAAATGGCAAATACAGCTTCCTTTTCATTCAGATGCAAATGACAACAAGCACTTACCGCTCTAATGAAGAGGCAATATGCCTCAGCAATTTTGGTTTTAGAGGATGTGCCTCCTGGGTGTCCCTAAAAAGTCAATGAGAATGAGCTAAACTTAGGCACATGGTCTGATGCATCTTCTGGAAGAGTTGCTCTCTATCTACGCATTGTAGAAAGAAATTATGATGAACAATCTGACTTGGCAAATACGTAACATAAATATGTGATATGAATATATATTAGGTATATCTGTTGTGTGGAAAGTCCATGGAATGAGTTGGCTCAAACTACCTTAGTATGTCAGGGCCACAGAAACCTTGATCTCCTGCAACCCCTTGTTCCTTAAGTGGTCTGCTAGCAAGTGCAGCTCAGGCTTTCCCAGAAGAGTGTATCTAACCAAATAAAATGTTAACATTATCTTAAAAATGTTCTATCAGTGGAATAGCCAATATTCTAAATAATATCCCTCTAAGATCTTTCTTTGTCCATTATTTTATTTCCTGATTCCTTCTATTCATACTTGGCTAGATCTTTCAGTCTACATTGTACTTGTATAGATTGAATTAAGGCAGCAAAGCTATGCCTAATATATTTCTGCTGCCTTAAGACTCCCAGGTATTTCTGATGCCTTAAGATTAAATGATCAAGTTCTTTATAAAAGAATACTTTAAAATTTCTATTAAAAACTCCTGAAATTAAGATTTACTGCACAGATTGGAAAACTGAGTTTCCAAACAGCAAATGTCTGGCAATATTAATACCAGAAATACTTCAGGGGAAATAAAATGTCTCTAGACTGGATCTTTCATATGTTGGCATTAGTGTTCGAATTGCCCAGCAATTCAACTAATCTTTTTAATGACACCTTGCAACAGGCAATTGTAAAGGTGATCTGGCTGTTGCTGTAATAGGCAATCTGACTCCTGTATGATATGGTGGCTATTTTCTGAACCATCATTATATCCATAAGGGTATCAGTTTTGAAACTAGCAGTTTATTGCTACAGATGACCTGTTTCAAATGTGATAGATATCATTCTCTCATGCCCATCAGATTTGCATCTCTATTTTCTTCTTATCCATTTTTCTTTCACATTTTGAAGTGACCTTGTACATTAGCGCTATTCAGTATGGCAAAGCTTCACATTAAAACATCAATATTGTAAGTGTGGATTTGCCATGCAGTTCCATCTGTGAATAAAATATGCAGTATTTTACTAAAATAAGCTCCACCACTGGAAATAAATACCAAAAGCAATACTTTTCCATACAGCATTCCTTTTATTTTTCAGAACCTGACTTCTTAAGAAAGACCAGCAATTGACTGATTACTTAGCAACCTCACTGAGTCTGATAGAGTCACACTGTGATAATGGAACTATCAATGCAGTTATAATGTACTTACACTCTGTAGACAGCTGTTTCAAATGCAGCAACATTCCCTTCCAGCCCAATGCTTCTCTGCAAGGCTGGAAGGCCTGGTAAAGATTGAATACACACCTTTAAAAAGCTCAAGTTACAAAGAGGTTTCACTGGCCACTAATCTTTTGTGCTACATTAAATATTGTCAATGCCACTTTTTTTTTTTTTAAATTTTCTTTATTCTCATTATAAGCTATTTTAGAATTATTTTCCATGGAGCAAAAAATACATTTATAAATAATAAGCACCAAAATATTAAGCATCTTAAATGTATTTGCCTGTTTTATATTACTTTGCAGTAACAATATAGCTAGTAATTAGCAAATGACCACATTCCATGCTGTTAGCACATTATACAGGTCAAGATTTTGTAGACCAACTGTAGACCAGCCAGGCTGCATCATAAGGATATAATTAATATCACAAAGGTACTTATTTAATTGTACAACCTTGTGACAAAGGGCAGCATTTACAGAAATTTATGAATACGAGAAATCTAGGATTCAACCTCACTGGCTATATCTGAAATGCACTCAAAAAAAAAAACCCCAAACCAACCAAACAACAAACTATAACCACACAAAAAAACCCCCAACAACAAAAGTCTCCACACAGAACCTAACTGAAACAACAACCACAACTAGACCCACTTCTCCTCCTTAGTGCAAGGGGCACAGACGGCTCAGCTCAGATCCAAACAACCATGTGTTCAAATTCCCCGAGGTAGTGGCTCCATTCATTGTGCCTACTCGGAGCAAGCCCTGTTTCACCAGTGAGATGGTCTGTGAGAACTCTAGCTGGCACAGGCCAAAACTCTGCCATGTAACAGTGAAGTAGCAGTCAACAAATAAACAGCATACACCATCACGGCACGGAGCTCAGGCTACAGCCGTGCTTGCTTTACTAATAGAGTCATAGCAGGGCTCATGGAAATCTAACAAACAGAGCCTTAAAGTTCTTTGGCACATAAAGAAATAAACAGGCATTGCAGATGCATCTGTCTGCATCTCTCAGTACCAAAGTGTCATTAAATGCCTTGTCCCGAACACCTCCATTCCTCCAGTCTAACCTTTATCGTTTAGATACCTAAATAAGCAATATACTCGCCCAGACTTCACAGCTAGTCTGTGCGGAGTGACAGCTGTCTCTGGAGGTTATTGCGTGTTTACCTCAACTACTGTACTTTAGCAGGGATGGCTGTTGCCTTAGAGACTTTACAGGGAGCCTAGTTCAAACACATTTCAAAACAAGAATGCCTCTATTCGGCTTGTGAAGTCATGCAAAAGGAACCATGGCTCCACAGAACTCAAAATTGTTTGAAATCTTGATTTACAGTCAGTTTTATTTTTATCTCAGTAGCAAGTCACAGTGCATCCAAATAAAGTATCTTCAGCATAACTGTTCTAACAGATCATAATACAATCTCTTTGTAAAACACATGCACACCTTCAAAACAGGAAGTAGATCACTGTTACAAAAGAAAAAAAAAAAACACAAAACAGAATACCTGTACAGATTTTGTATTGCCATGGAGAAAAAAAAAAAACACAAAAAACCACACAACAACCCCCCACCACCATCCCCAAAACAGTCAAAGAATGTGTAAGGTAGATGTTCTCAGGTTGTCCAGGCCTGGTGGTGGCCACTGTGCAGTCTATAATGATCTAACTGAAATTCATTAAGAATTTACAGAGAATTAAGAACTTTGAGACATTACAGCAAACACAGCACCTGTCCTTACAAGTGGAAAAAGCAGTCAGAAAGGAGTGAAAAGCAATCACTCTACTTCCAATAATTGGAAAGATACTGAAACAAATTATTAAACAATCAATTTCTAAAGACCTTAAGGATAATAATGTGATAAGGAACAGACAACATGGATTTTCCAAGAAGAAATCACTCAGGCCAATCTCATTTCCTTCTCTGACAGAACAACTGGTCTAGTGGATAAGGGACAGGCAGTAGATGCGATATAGCCTGACTTCACTAAACCTGTTGATGCTGTCACACGTGACATTACCAGAAGCAGAAGAGGGAAATATGGCCAAGATTGAATTGCACACAATTTAAAGGACAGTTATCAGTTGTTCTCCATCAATCCGAGAAAAGATATCAAGGAGATCTAGGAAGATTTGTCTCAGGTCCTGGAAAATCTGCCATTTCCATGAGTAGCTTGGACAACAGAATAGTTTTTATCTGTATAAAATTTGCAGATGTTGCTGACTTGACAAAATTGTATGCAATTTTAAGGACAATTTTAAAAATCAGAACTGGACAAGTGCACACACACACACAAATATATTGGGAAAAAGCAGCCAGGACACCAGCACTACAAAAAGTCTGCAATATGTTAAATCTGCAATTTGTGAGAGAGGACTAGGGGAAAATAAAAACAAAAAAAACCCCAAAAAAATACAACAAAACAAAACCACAAAGCCATCATTGTAACAACTCTTTCTAATGCTTTTTTGTCTGTCAAGATTGGGAAAAATTTCATCACAGGAGGTTTTCCAGATCAGTTAGTATCTGACAATGATGGTGATGTGTCTCATCCTACCTTGGAAGAGAGGGACCTGAATGAGATCCCTCATCCACTGCTGGCTCTTCTGGGTTTTCATATCCTAACATCTCACAAAAGTAAAAACAGTATCATGTATCTATAACTATTCTTAGACTGGGCTTTCATTTATGTTGGATGTGTGTCATCATCATCTTAATTTCCTTCTTTCTTTCTCCCCAGCCCAAGCCAGTGAAAAACAAGCCAGATAACAGAAGTCATGTTTGTATGTGCATCTTTGAATTATGGCTAATTCAGTGTTCCATTTTTGCTGCAAAGGGTCACTGTCTAGGCAAAAAAACCACAACAGAAAGCACAGTGGCAATTTGTTAAATCTAGCTGGGCCATAAAGTGCATTGTGGGTTTGGTCTGCATTAAGAATTAGACTTGACTGCAGGATCAAAAGAAAATATACAGAAATCCTTTAACAGTGAATAAGTATAAAGTCAGGAAGGAAATTAAATGAAGCTTGCAGCATTTCTCTATTCACTTTACACTTAAACAAAAGGCTTTCATTTTATAAGAATCAAGACAGGAGCTTCTAGAAGGAACTCTTCCATAAAATTTATGTGAAAGCTTAGAGCAAAATGCTCATGCATTGCACAATTTATATTTTTTTTTCAGATGAAAATATCTATATTAAATTCCTGCATTTAGATAATAAATATGTTGATAGAGAAACATTTGGGTGTTTATCTGATAAAAACATACTCTGAACAAACAACTCAGAAGATTGACCTTGTGCTAACCACATGAGAAGAGGATCAGCCAGAAGAAAATTCTTCTTTACAGGGAAAGAGGGAGAGGGATTTTCCCCCATCAAGGTAGTTCTAAAATGGAGTATTGATACATTCGGAAGAATGAGGAAGTGAGAGAAAGGACTTCATGCATTTATGACAGCTGCCGCACTATCCCACTATTTTCCAACTTAGTTGAAATTGGACAATATATCAATAAAGCTCTAGTTGATTGTTACCTTCAGTGAAAAATGATGAAACATAATTTAAAAGGTGATTTTTAAGGGCAACTCTCTGAAGCTTTTATGATACACATTTGAGGTTTATTTTCTTTTTCCCTGTGAAAAATGTTTCAAATCTCTGTGTAAAATTGGGAGAGTGTTCATCTAAACAACCTGCTTCTGTCCCTCTCTTCAGCTGTTTCTGTTTTCAGTCATATCAATAGTATTTTTGGGCACTGTTTTCAGATTTGAAGTCATAGCGACTTTCATTAGAGATACAATAGTACAGAAATTAATGCCATTCGTACACGTAGCTCAGCTAGCATGTTGGGTGCAGCTTTCCACATGCGTTTTATAAGCAAATCTCTGCATCTAACGTGCTTCATCCATCAAACCAGACACTTTGTATTCTGAAACTGAGGTCAGGAGCAAAAAACCATGACCTTCTTTCCTACAGAAATAAAAAAATACACTGTATTTTAGAAATGCAGTTCATTCTCTTTCAATGTTTTAAGTGGTTTTGTCATATGATTTCACGGGCTGGCTGCTGGAGAGCCGATTGGGTTAAAATTTTAACTATGACTACTCAAAGTGAGCCTATGCAGTTCTGCTGTCCCATTATCTCCTTTTGTGATATAAGCAGATAGGTAAATTTTAAGTTTACGTTTGATATGTGTCCATAGTATTCCAGAATTAGATTCCAAGCTCATTATCAAGTAACATTATGTTTATAAAGAGTTAGATGTAGCTTAAAAATTAAAATACAGGTTAGACAGACGTACTTGAAAATCCATCTGAGTATTCTGCTATACTCACATATAAGTATGTGCACTTACAGTGTAATTCTGTGTACACTTTATTTTTTTGTTAAACTTTGAATATGATTTCACCTGATCCAATAGTGTCACATACTTGATGACACTCCCAAAAGATAATCTAGATCTAGTAAGGATTTATGATTTTGCTTTGTATGCAGTTACAGATGACCTTTCAGTCCCATACGTTCTCAATACAATGTGACTTATCAAGCAATCTCTAGACTGACTTGGTTAAGTAATTAGCAGAGTATCAGCTAAGGTATATAAGCTAAGTATTAGTTGGATTAATTCAAGCTTCTGTTGTTTTAACCAGCACACAGTTTGAAAGCTCCCATTCAAGGTGATAGTTGAGAGCAGAAGTAGAGATCTGACAAAAACAACAATCAGAAGTCTGCTGTCTGAGTAGAGCATATTAAGACAATAGAAGAATGGCAAACAATATTAATGATTTAGAAAATCAACTCTGATTAACAAATGAAGGTTTTCCTATAAGTGTATTGACAGGTGTGGTTGCAGGCAATTCATTAACTGTAAGATATGAAGGAATAATTATATGGGTATTTTTGGATCATTCTCTGCAAGGTACCATGGCTTTATAATATTGTAAACCCCACACATACACCACTAAAGACAGATGTACAAAGTCAAACTCTTAAAAATTAATCCCAGCAAAAAAAATTTTCTATTAAGCCACCAATCTGAATTTACAATAATTTACAGCCACATTCCAGAGAAAGGGTGATCAACATTTCCATGGACACGAATAACTTCTAAATTCCAGATTAAACAGTGAGTACAACTGAAGAAATGCAGACAGCATATACAAGTGAAATGACACACAAAACAATGCCAAACAAGCTGACGATCTACAGCAGGCTGTTCTGATCCTGAGACAGTTTGCTTCACACACCCAACACTCACTGGCCGCCTTTGTTCTAGGTTATCAGACAGAATTTGCAGAGTAAAGATATGGGTCAATCCACAAGGTCAGATTTACTTTGTGAAAAAATTCACAGGAGAAGGTAATTGAACTTTTCTTCTGCATTCTCTTCACACTTACCATCATGATTGCTTTAATGTTTTACGAAGAAATTGTAAGAGGGCATTAACATTCTTCTGTATGTAACAGTAAGCCAATTTACCAAAAGGTGTGACTTAACTGATTGTCAAAGTTTAGAACAGTTTAGACTTAAACAAGGGCAAGATTTGGAGGTTTTCATATTTTAGTTTAAAACAAGCCAATATATACTATTTCATACACCACAGGAGTTTTATTACTGCAGCAGTTTTAATACTAATAAAGATCTCCTGTAAGCACAGAAATACATTTAAAGATCAGAACATAAGAACAGAAGCTGCACCATCTTTCATTATATAATAGTAAGTTTGGCCCCAGAGCAGCCAGTAAGTTGCAAAGAGATCTTACTTTTTACAAAAACACGAGCAACTTCCCTTCAGTTAGTTGTGAATTTCTTGGTGCAAAAATTTGTATTGTACACAAAAGTGAAAGTGTCCATCTAGCCAACCACCAGCATGCAAGGGGAAAAAAGAAAACATCAGTTTTATCTGCTTAATGTCAACATCCGTGAAACTGGAAGTATAAACTGAAGGCACATGTCACATAATGATTTCTCATCGCACCCAAGGAACAGTTTTCAAATTCACTATGGCTGCCGTTTGGATCTTGGGGCATTATTTTGTCAGTAGTTTTGACAGTCAGTTGGTGGACAGTTTTCCCCGCTTTGCTCACCAAATCCTGCTCTAGAAGTGGGTTTGTATGAACCTGTATGAGGTACCCAACAAGGGTGGTCAAACACTGGAACAGGTTGCCCAGAAAGGTGGTAGGTGCCCCTTTGGCCCCCTGAATGGAAACATTCCAGGTCAGGCTGGCCAGGACTCTAAGCAACCTGATCTAGCTGAAGATGTCCCTGCTTATTGCAGGGGAATTAGACTACGTGACCTTTAAAGGTCCAATCCAAACTATTCTATGATGTGAAAGAATGATTTAGTCCCAAAGAAACCCGAATAGTAACAATCTTGGCTGTAGCACCACCTCTGCCTCGTGTGTATGGCTTTGTCATCACACCACCTGATCTACAGAAATACTGATACTGAAGCAGCAGGACATGAATGCACACGGCACATCTTCTTTTACATGGGATCTTAATACAGATGGGAGTGCTTTTCTCTCCCAGCTTTAACAGCAGGCTTCGGAACAGGAAATGTCACAACAGCCTTTTCCTTCTGAATTTCCATTTCCATCAGAAATAGGAAGGGAAGAAACATGTTTTCAAGATTCATCTACTTCATGACCAAGCAGGAAGCCACCATTTAAATGCACAAAATAATGCCAAATAAACCACAGACCTTCTGGCACTTAAATGTATTAAAAACTAGTTTGCACCAAATCTTCCCTCTGAGTACAAAGTAAAGCAGCATAACTCAAGCTCTCCCTACTTTGAATGTTTTGTCTGGAGAAGGTATTTCCTTTCTTCTTTAAGGTTTTCTAAGAATGGTTTAGAAGATTAATCTTGTGGAAGATTAGCAAGAAACAATGGTTCAAAATGGCATCAGTCTGGAGAACATCAAGTCGATATGATTACTTAAGTGGATGGCAAGAATTTCACAGTATCTGAGAGAACACATTCAATAAAAACTCTTTAATGGCCACTAGCAGAGAAATTAAATAGAGATTTCTTCTTAAAAGAAGAAATAAGAAGAAAATATCTTCTTAAATTAAGGTATGGGCTCATGAAGATTCTTCACAGGTTCTAGAGGGGTTTTGTTATTTCTTCCCCAATATTATTATTATGGCAGCTGCCTAAAGAAAACTTTCTATGGTGGTCATTTTCAAAGAAATTAAATAGAGATTTCTGAAAATATCTTCTTAAATTAAGGTACAGGCTCATGGAGATTCTTCACAGGATCTACAGGGGTTTTGTTATTTCTTCCCCAATATTCTTATTATGGCAACTGCCTAAAGAAAACTTTCTATGGTGGTCATTTTCAAAGAAATCATAATGATCACTGTGAAAACTGGAAACCTATTGGTGTTTTCCCCAAGGCAAATGCTTCCTATAACAAGGAGTGTATAACAGATTTCTACTTTAATTAGATGTTCTCTAGAGCTCCTGCTACAGTTACAGAACCATTTCCATCGTAAAACATCACTAGAAACTGACTGCTGTTTTTGGAAATTAGTGAAACAGGTCAAGTCACAATTCATTGATCTGCCTGGCATGGACACTGCCTACATGAGGCATAATTACCTAGGAAAAGCATTAGGCCAGATAACTGTATGTATATGAAAAGGAAATTGTTCTTAAAGAGGTCAGCAGTGGGTCACAACAAACAGCTCAACGATTACAGGAAGATACACATCCAGCCATTACACTTACTAACACGGTATCAACCCATTATTCTGCACAGCTTCCCCATTCAGTACATCATTAGAAACCAATACTATCTATTAAATTGTGTTATTACTATCTGGAGATGGAAAATATAAATTATGCAGGATATCAATAAATAAGAGCTCCTAAATGGTCTTTAACAATAAAAACTGCTGACCTTACACATGGTTGAGTTGCAAATTCAACAGAACAACAAATAATCATATAAATACTGCTAATAGGTATAGTTAAAAAAGACCAAAAAATGCCAGAAACAATGAACTTTAAGATTATGCATTCTTTTTATTCAACTACATTCCCAGAAGTCATCTAGGTGGTTATATGGTTTAGTCCTTGGGAGCTAAAACTTGGGCGTGCAGAGTTTCTCCTCCCAAGACCTTCCAGTGGAAAGAATATGGCTCCATCTCTGCACCGCTGAGGTAGCTCTGGATACCTTGTAGAATTGAACCACTTGAATTGAACCAGTTGTGCTGGACCAGGTTAAGCAGAAATGCCCAAATTGGTCATGTGAGCATGCTGAGCACTGTTTAAGAGACTCATTTTTGTTACAGAATTGGTTCTCCAAGTTTGAACTCCTGCTATTATGAGTCCAATTTCAACAGCTGTGGGCCTGGCAGACACTGAAGTGTCATAAAGGCACAAATGAGCTCCTAACAGGAGAATGGGTTAGATAATAGGACAATAGGGAAGTTTAAACAGAAAAGCCAGTTGAACCCTTTCAGCATCCTACATCTACATTGGCACTATGATCAGATAGGACCAAATGATTTAGAACAAATGGTTCTTGCAGATACAGTAAGTATCACAGTATAAAGTCTTTTTTTTTTTTCCACATGAAAACATAAAACGTATTAAAGTCTTAAGTGAAAAGGTGCTTTACAGAACAGTGCATTTACTTAATATAAGCAGTAGTTAAGTGACAGATCGTCACTTTGGATGGGGACAGGAAATGAAAACAAGTCCCATCCATACTTGTCACATGTCTAAAATGGAAAATTGTCCTTTTTTGTAACAATGTTTTCTGCCATTCTTTGCTTCCAAATCTCTACATTGTGTAAACTACAAAGAACAAATCCCTTAGGCACAGCGTTGCTTAAACATACTAGCACAGAAATTCAGGTCAAAATACTCCTTTTAGACAAAGAAATTTCTAGTATCAAAACACAAAATATACTTAAACAATAATGCTCCACCACTAAGGGCATCACATTATGAAAATGTGAAGAAACTTTTAAGAAATCCCTGTTAGCCCCTATTTACACACAATACTAGCCACGACTTGGATCACTGTGTTTACACAGAGGTGGTGGTCTAGGAGTTTGGAGAATTCAGAGCAAGAGAATACAGAGAAATCAGAACTAGGAGAAAAAAGGAACAAAACAACTGGCTGCACAAATTAATTACAAAGGTACAGGGCAAGCTTTTTTTTGGTGATACATTTACACGTCTTGAAATAATTCTGAAGACTCTAAAAGTGGGTTTACCAAAAGAAATGGAAGGACAGAGGTATTTGAAAGGAGGACTGGGGGCAATTAATGACTCTTTACAAGAACTGTTAAGCAACACATGAAGAAGGAATTGTAGTAGAGAGGATATAAAAATACTGCTTTTTTTTTTTTTTCCAGAAAGCTCCTTCTGCAGGGAAATCCAGAAAATTCAAAGCCATAATTCACTTTAATGTTTCTCCCTGCAGGTTGACCTTCTTTTACCTATGAACCAGAAAGCATCAGGTGTTTTAAGTCACTTCAGAATGAAATCTAAATATGTATTTCAGTTGTGTAACAATTCAATTCACTCACTTTTGTAAATATGTTGGATACAATCATGAGAAAAGAAGGAAGTGGCAAACTAACAGCAGATGGGAATACAAGATTTTTGAAGACTAATCAAATCTGTTGTTCATATTCAGAGATTGGACCCAAAATACCATTAACAATCAATCATAACAAGATTTTCAAGAACCTTCTTTGATGTGGTGAAGCTGTTTCTCTGTACTACCATGACCACTTGGTGTAGACTCATCATGGTCTATAAGCTATCAATTAGTTTGCAGATGAAAGAGCTAAGTGTTTAAGTATTGGTGTATTTGCACATAAAAGAGGTTAAACCTTTAATTAGCTATTTGCAAATACCATTGAAAGAATATCCCTGAATGCCTTGCAACCATATGTGTAATTTGGGAAGTAGTCCATGGACTTACTATTTTAAAAGTTTGACTCTAACTATATGTTGCAATACAGAATCTTTCCCAAGCTCCTGGGGAAGATTTAGAAGTGTTTAGGGATTAGAAAATACTTTTTTTACTCATGTGTTTCCTTTCAGCCTACTCTACCACAAAGCAAGTGTTTATGAAAGAGCACTGATATGACACATTGTCTTTATTTTTGCATTTGTGTTTTGCAGTTTTAGGTACTTCTCCTCATGCAAATAGTCATGTCAGGTAATTTGTATGGAAATATCAAGCATAAAGTTTTGAGGTGGGGAAGGTGGGAAGTCATAACTCTGACCAAAGGAAAATAAATAGCAGTAGTTCAGAACTGGGAATTTGTCACCGTCAGAGCCCAAACTTACAGCAAAGTTCAGAGAAAGACATGAGGCAGATTTCGTAGCATTAAAGTTCTTTATTCATCATTCTTGTTATGATCTGAAATTACTTTTAAACTATTTTAAATAGTGTCTATAGATAAACTTATTTCCATAAAATTACTCTGAAATCAAGTTTAAATAGTAAATATTTACTAAGTGACAGCTGTGCAGAGAAGAAACTTCTCCTAGAACCCCAGACAGGGAGGAAGCCCTGAAGAGCAATGCCATGTTGCTTTAAGGAAGATGGGAAGCATTTTCACCTCCAAAAATCAAACATGACATCCAGCATCAGGGGATGCTGTCAGACTTTTCTGCATCATGGGAGAATGCAGCTCTGCTGCAGCATAAGGCTACAGAGGAACCCAAATTCAGCTCTGGTGAGCTGGTACACAGGGTTGCTAACAGGTGTCTTTTAATTAAGGTCAAGAAGTTTAGGATGTCTTTTGAATTGCTGTTAGTCTCCAAAAAAAGTAAAGGTTATTCACTATTATTACACAGGTCTCGTAACTCCTGCTCTGTACCCCCCCCAAGAGGGGAAGATGCTGATCCAGGAACCCTGACTCCACTCTGCACACTGGGTAGCACTGGGCAGGACAGTGCAGCAGCCCCTGGTGTAATGGGACTCAGCCCAGGTCCTGCGTCTCACATGTGTTCTGCACCCTCCTCAGTTCCATCTAGTTTCTCACTATTCCTTATTGCCTTCAAGTACCTGCTCCCAGTCTTCTTTCTTCCTCACTCTGACTTAAACCTGTTCTCTTCTTTCAACTCACACCATCAACTCAGCTGGGGAGAGCCTGTTTACAAAGGCTGGCAATGACAGAACAAGGGCTAATGGCTTTAAACTGGAGAAGAGCAGATTTAGATTAGACATTAGGAGTAAGTTCTTTACAAAGAGGGTGGTGGAGCACTGGAACAGGCTGCCCAGGGAGGTGGTTGAGGCCCCTTCCCTGGAGACATTCAAGATGAGGCTCGATGAGGCCCTGAGCAACCTGGTCTAGTTGGGGGTGTCCCCACTGACTGAGGCGGGAGTCAAACTAGATGACCTTTGAAGGTCCCTTCCGGCCCAGATGATTCTATCTAATCAAGCTCCCTGTCTCCACCCCCCCCTTGCCTGAAGCCTCTTCCTTCTCCCCTTACCCACAAAGCATAATCAGAAACCTTAATTAAGATTTCAGTTACTTCTTCCGTTTATATCAGACCACATGCTCCAAAAAGCCTACCACGTATTTGGATGTCTTGCTTTGAACCTCTCTCCTCAACTTTCCACTAGGCAGCACTTATCCTGACGCTACGATACTCTTAAATTTGAGGTAGTGTTATTTCTTCTGCTTTCAAGGGAGCTTCTGCAGCTTAATGCATTAACGCAGTTCCTGGAATTAAAAGTCTCAGTGACAGCAAATACACTTGATGTATAGGAAGACCCTGTTTTCATTTATGTTTATTCCTTCCCCTCTCACATTGTGTTTTATTGTGAATACTATGTATAGCAAGTAGAGTATTTGTAATCTGATAAGGACAAGCTGCAATGGCATACAGACATCAGGAAAAACTAAATACATGCTTTAGCCAAGCTATTCAAACTCTGGTCTGAAGAATCCAGGTGTTTCAGTCTCTGTAACACCTTTACAGAGCACCTGTAAGAACTTGTCTGTGATAAAGCTGTTCATGTGTGATAATGCTTTGCAGCTGCAGTTTTCAGCATTAAAACTTACATTATTGGCTTCATTTTTGCAGCGCTGCATTACCCTGTATGACATACAAAATGAACAGGCAGACGTGAAACACTTGAGAAATGAGTTTTAAGAGGACAAATTAGATCAAAGAACAGTCTCTACATCACGTTTTGTTGAAAGCACATTCAGTCATTAGATCCGATAGTGTATGTCACATTCTCCTGTAACTTCTAAAGCAACTTCTTTCTGGGAGGGATGAAGCTTTTCTTACACTTTGTGATGTGCCATGATAAAGTCAGCCCAATTTAAGAGATCAATTCTTGTTTCACCAAAAGCCCACAGCTGTAACCAAAGACTTCAAAATGTGTTAGCTATACAGAAAGCATTAAAAGGTATTCTGAAAAGGAAAATCAGAAACCGTCAAGTAAGATATTGTGGCAAAAGTCTCTATGGAAGCAGTAAGTGCTTCAAAGCCATCAGTGATGTTGTGATCATGCAGTGAACCAGCAGGTGCAGGGAGGACCTCAGTATTGCCACCCAGGCTCTGCCAACAAGTGCCTTTGCACAGTGGATTGCTGCACACCAGATTGCTGCATGCAAGAGACAGTGACTTGGCCCCAGCAATTCTTATAACCAACCCAAATACAGCCTGCTTTCATCAATTCCCACTTCCAGTAACAAAGAAATCAGTGTTTATTTGGACTGAGGATAAATCAAAATAAGAGAGAGGATTCTTCAGAGAGTCTTGAGGGTTTAGGGATATTTTCCCAAGTAGAAGGAAATTATAATTGACAGTTACTGGTATAAGCACTGAGATTTACTGTGTCATTTAATTTTTCTGTGTATCAGCTTCCCTTTATTTTCAAGGAAGCTACACACACCAAGAACTAGCAAAGCTTATTCTGTAAACTCATAATTTCCTGTTATCAGACAGGATGGACTACAACATTTCACTGATCCTGTCAGATTCTCCTCTGAAAATTACACCAAATATTTAGAACTAAGAACTTCAGTTTAGGCATATAGCTCCTAAAAACAAACAAAATTCCAACATAGGACTGTAGTGAACAGCCAATGACTGTGGGGTAAGTTGAGAAAAAATACACAAATAAGAACACACTGCCAGGGGTGAAAGGCAAAGTAAAAGTTACAGCACACCACTGATTTAAAGCAAACAAAAAAAACCCCTCCCCTATCGTTGTTTGCTTTTCTGCAAGAGAAAGTACACTGTCATTTGTTAAACACACTAATGGAACTGCTTATTATTATTTAACTTCTAAGCAGGAGAAAGACTGTTAGTCACAACATTCAGTAATCATTAAAACTTCAATTTGCAAAAGAATCTTTTAAAGAGATTGCTGTTCTTTAAAGTACTTCCTATGAACAATTTCAGAGTAAAATATCACTAAATTATTTGAAGCTGGAAGGTTGACAGATCAGCTACCATCAATGTGAGAATAATTACCCCATCCAGAGCTCTGCAAGAACAGAAAAATTGCTCCAAAGGGATGTAACTCGGGAGCCAGCCCACAGAAAGAAATAGAAGATGCTGTTCTTCACGGAGTACAGAGCAGAGCTACTCCTATGGACTCTGCCACACAGGTCACATGTGTTGATTAACACACTGAGCACACAGATGCATCCTAGATCAGGGAAGCACTTAGGGTACGATGGGCAAGGCAAAAGGAATCAAGTCTCCATGTAAACATGGGGAGCTCCATGACCCTCCACAGGCAGACAAAAGAGCTGATACTCTGTGCAGAAGTTCCCTGTTGTCTCCACTGACAACTTAGCAGCAATGGTGCCTGTGTGGCACCAAACACAGGGCCAAACAACCAACCAAATCCCCCTGAAGTGCCACTGACCACCACACAGGTACCAGGTGCCACTGCTCCTCCCCAGTGGCATCCCAGGCAAACAGCAGCAAAGGTGTGTAAAGCCATTCTTTGGGCTTGGTATTGATGCCTCCAAAGCAAACTCTGCAATAGAGAATCACATTCCACGAAATAACACATCCAAGGATGAGGAAAAATGGAACAGGCAACTCTGGAAACCCACCATTGCCAAAGCACACTACAGTTCATAGATAGAAGATCTCGCTCCTTCTCACCAAAAGACAAGAGAAGGGAAAGGAGGTTGGATTCAGAGTGACAAGGGCAGAAGTGACCAACCCCCACAAAGCCACTGCAAGGTATAGCCAGAAATACAGGACTGGTCTTCTAATCACAAATAGCTATTAAAGTCTACTAAAACGTTATAAATACAATTTAAAAAAAAAAAAGATATTCATAATGGTTTCTTCAAGTAGGAAGCATACAAAGTATGAGAGGCCACAGTAACAGTCCCCATAATACAAGACAATTTAGATAAGTGTAGTTTATTTTTTTTCTGATAATACCTCATAACATGCTGTATATACACTGTAGCATATCTTGTACAGATGATAAAATTTATTAATGACATTTCACTACACTTTCTGCTATTAAATCTTGGCTAGAAAGTGGAAACACTCCATCTTTTTAAATCTAAATAATGAATTGTGCAAATTAGGAAAGCATGGATTAGAAAGACTCTACTATCTTTTCTAAGAACACCACAACATATAATGCTCTGAAAATTAAACTGAAATTAATGAACTTGAGATAACTCACATATTTTAGTGAAGTTTACACAATTTGGTTTTTTTCTTCTAATCTTGCATAATCAGACCAGGTCTGCTTCTACCTACTCTGTGTTGCCATCATCTGGGCTCCTTGCAGCAATGATCAGCTGATATGCACAGAACCTTAGGGAAAGGTAGCTTTTACAACAACTGCCTAAACCACTGCTTAGGCATATAAAATCAGAACAAAAGTGTAATTTAATTCTTTGCCCCCTCCAAAGGATGCCCAAGCAGCAGAGCAGCTTGTCACTCAGCATTCTCACAGAGCTCTTCAGAGAGACATGGAGCCATATTGCAAATAGAGACACAAAACATCACAGAAGAGCTACAGTTCCAATTAGGACAAAATCAGCCACTCTAGGCAATAAAACAACGGGAGACGTCACAACATCGATACCTGAGAAATACTGCCACTTGTTATCTAACCATATCGCTCACTCAAAACATTACCCAAGAGATTCAGAGCCAGCCTAAACACTTCAGAAACCATCCAGAGCCGTATGGCACTGCATTCTTTCATACCTCAGGAGTAAAAGTTAGCCAGAGCCTTCTGACAAACTAAAATGATTTATTATCACAAAGCAGAACTAATGCATTCTGCTTTACAACTCTCCTGGTAGTCTAGGAGAGACGTTGCATTTATTACCTACAGTACATAATGCCTGCTGCAGAGCTCTGTATTATTCATAAGACTGGCTTTTTTGTGCCATCATAATGCTGATAAATTATGAAAAAATGCATATTTTATTTCAATTTCTAACATATTTTGGTACACATATCAATCCATCACATTGCTGTAAGAGGAATAAGCATTACTGCCAACAGCTGTTGACATGTTCACCTCAACAGAGACAACACAAAAGGGCTGCAGAGATCATCCTCACTCACTGCTATCATTCCACTTTCATAGCTTACTTTCTCCATGGTTTAGTATTGGGAGGTGGCTATGGAAAGAGTCAGTGCTACCAGAACTGGGGAGCACCAAGGGATCAAATAGCACAGAGGATAAAAAAAAAAAATAATCAACCAACCAAACAAAAAAAACTACAGAAGGTAGAAAGTGGTATCCACAGTTTTCTCTTCAAAGGTAGGTTTTTGCTAACAGAGTAGCTCCCTAAGATTAAATTAATTTCCTAGATCAAGGTGAGGTTAATTTCTGCAGGATCTGATATGGTGTGGCTGAGTAACACAACTACAGATGCAGGTGGGGCTGAAAAGAAATGAGGGTTATTTCAGCTTCTCTGTTCTGGCTGAGGTCCATTTCTTCCTCTCTCAGCTGGAGGTAACAGGCATATAACACAGGGGGCCCCCTCTGCCACTGCTCATCAGTCCTGATTAAAACCATCTTGCTAAAAAGATTACAAAAACTTGAAAATTCAACACCCTGCTCTCAAACCCGTTCAATTATTCACATCTATACTGATAGGCAGATATAAGCTGAACTAATTATTTGTATATTATTAAATTGTTTAACGCGAGTCTTGACCTGATGCTAGCACTTCTAGTGCCTTCCACAGAACCTACATAGTTAACAGGGATAGCCCCATAGATATATCAGGACACTTGTGAGGCATTTCTTCCACTGTAGGTTAATACCATAACACACAGAAAGGACGAGCACAATCACCTAAATTAATACCTTAAAAAATACCATCTTTCACAAACCTCCAAACTCTGCATAAACTATGCTCTCTTTTGGAAGACTTAAATTGTACTATTGCCTATGCTTTATGCTATTCTATTTTATTTTTAACTTGAAACAACTACTATCAATATGAAATGCAAGTCAGTTTTCTGCTACTTCATTTTTATTCATTAAAATATGTTACTAATATTTACTGAAAGATCACAGCATAAACCCAACAGAAAGTGTGCTACTTTAGTCTGTGGTGTGCACATAATGTACGTAAGGTGCCATTTTATCTGCACGTAGCTATTCTGCATGAGAGGTCCATGCCTGCCATACGGCCACAGCTTTTAGATCTATGAGACCATTAACATAATTGGCTCTGGAGCAGATGAAGAGTTGTTTGCCTTAAAATCCTAGCAGCAGGCTAAAATATCTAACTAATATCCACCTTTTGCTCCATGGTCTTTCTAAAAATAACGTGTTCTCTCCCTATATGAAGAGGAATTTATACCTTGCACTCAGTGAGTTGCTTAAATCATTAAATTGATTTCCTTTAACAAGCGCTGCCTGCCCAGCGCTGAGCGTGGCTGCCTCAGCCTGAGCCACAGAATGACCTTAGTTTATTTGAAAGTCTCAGCAGCACCTTGAGCAGCAGGATCTCCTCTATCTCACCGACATCCCATGCCATTTGGCACAGCCAAGACAGGCCTGGCAAGCCCATTAACACCCACACAGAGCACCCTTCCTCCACCGAAGGAACCTGGGCATCCTTCCTCCACCAAAGGGACCCAAACGCCTCACCTCACCCTAGTGCAAAGGTTTCTGACTCAGTACGTTCCCAAGTACTTCATAAAAGTTTCATAAAAGCAGCATACAGGAGTACCACACAGCCTTAAAGGCGCCTGCCCACGTTGGAAGTATACTGCATTAATCAACTAATATATCAAAAGCATAAACGCACACAAGGCAGACTTGCCTGCACCCATTATGAGGCTGGCCGGGATAGATGAGGATATCCTGCCATCTGCTGGGAATCAGTGGCTTGCTGCATCTCTCTAATTCAGTTATCAACACATACACAATTACATACTTTGAAAGTCCAGGGACGTGCAAATCATTCTCTGCATCAAACAGGTCATTTGTGAAATACATATATAGTATATAGTTTGAAGGCATATTTGTTTGCTAGGATCTCCTCTGGTGTATGAATCATTTTCTATAACACCATAATAGTTTATTCTAATAATATCAACACTGCGATTCCTGCATCAGCACATTAATTCCTGCATAACTGAGTTTGTTAGTTATTTACATTATAAAATAAGAATTTCAATACATCAGTGATCTAGAAAGATTAGGTGATGAACTGTCACTTCATAATTTTCAATAGTTTCCTTATTTTTTTAATCTTATTCCAAGTGCTTTGGTATTTTGGGGGGTTAGGGGGCGGGTTTTGTTTTAGTTAAAGCCCCAGCTGCTGGATTCAGGAGATTTCAGGAGAATCTGAGCCTCTTTATTCTTGTCAAGCAAATTTCAAGCAAACAAGTTTGAGAAAAGTTTACAGAAAAGGAGGGGAAACAAAAGCAAGCAGCTCAGAAACAAAACTAGGAAATACCCTTACTTCTTTGAAGACAATAAATTTTGTATCACCTGTATTGTCAGGAGTGAGGCAACTCCACTACAGCTACCTCACTCCATACCAGCCAGGTTCCAAAATCTCTAGCACCACTGTAATAACCTCAAATAGCTTAGTTTCTATCTAGCTCGTGTCCCTCCAAAGCCAACAAAGACAGCAAAGGGCCACTGCAGGATAAACCAACCAGATGCTCAGACAGAGGTGCGTGGTCCCGGATGGCCAAGGCATTCATCCAGCACCACACATCTGCAAGCCAACTCACAGTAGATGCTTCCAGGCTGCACTGAAGACAGCTATAAAACTTTTAGCTGGCAAGATAACACACGTGCCACCTTAAGATAACCTGATGGAGGAAGCTCTGGGATATCCATGGGTGCTATAGCACTGTGGTTGCTGCAGTGAGGTGGTTAGATCTCCACCTCTGTGTAAACAAGCCCACCTTGCTGCACTGAGAGGTGCTGAGGATGAGAAGCAAGGTGGATCACCCAAAGAGGAAGAAGAACACCAATATACAAAATACTTGACCAAGAGTATTTTCCAATCAGGAAGTTGGCTGGGTGACGCAGAGAGGGGCACAAAGCAAATGTGAGTTTTATTAACAAAATCTTGCTAAAACTGCAATATGAAGGGTGAAAAAAAACAACCAGTATCTGTGCATACACATCTGTTAAAAACTGTTGGCTTAGCATTCTCATTACAAAAAAAAAAGTCTAAATCTAAACAAACAAACAAAAAAAACCACAAAAAAATCAAACACAAACTTTCACCCATTGCAGCAGCAAGAATACAACGTATAACCAATGAAAAATTCAACAAGTCGTTTAAAGAGTAAGTGACACCACAGTACTCAGTTGACTGACAGAGCATACATAGGTTCTTTATAACCTAGTAAAAATCTCCAGAAGGCACATAAGTCTTTCTACCAATGTCAGCAAAGGCTTGATGTCACACTAGTTCTGTTATTTCTAATACTTCCTGAAACACTAGAGTCTATTCAGCAAAATGCACCATTAAATACTATTGGCCATGCCTGTAAATATGCACACTCCTACCTAATCCTACAAGAGGAAGTGATATGAAGACACATAATACATTACAAATAACCTGACATGAGAAATCCCAGCCACTTAAAAAATCTGCTATAAACACATTTATTCATAGTGATTACTTCATATTCCCTCAGAAAGGCTGCCAACTAAAGGAAAAAAAGTTACTCCCCAGTGCAGCTAAACACAACAGAAGTTTAAAAGGCAAAGCAGACTCAAAATATTGGAGCCAGTGGAAATAAGCAGCTGGAATCTGGGCAAGACACGGGGGATGACACCTCTGGTCCAGAGAACGCTGCTGATCTAATTGCCACTAGAGTTCCCCATTCAGTTTTACATTTAATGTGAGAAGTGACACATCTAACTGTAAAGTGCCTCCCTTTCACTTGCTGGCTTAAAGGAAACCAACTGCTGAAACGCCAAGCTTAAACGTTACACAAAATGTTTAAGTGCAAGACAGCAGTTTAAGAGTATTTCAAAAGGAATATGCTGAAGTTGTGCAAGTCCCCAGCTCTTGCGTTTGTGTCAGTATTAACTCAAACTGCACTTCAAAGTGCCGCCAGCAAGTAGGCAATGATGTGTTACCAAAAAAAAAGAAAAAAGGCACCTACACAAAAACACATCATAGGGAAAAAAGAGCAACCTTACAGATAAAGCTCAAAGTGATGAAAAAATGCAGTCTGCAAATATGTTCAGTATAAAAATGTCCAGGAAATAATTGTAACTTTGCTCACTTGGGTGGCCCACACCACTCAAGACAAACTGATCACATTCATTCCTGAGACTTAAAAAAAGAGAGTATCACACTTCCACTGAGTGACTGATGTTAAATTATTGGATTTCCTGCCCTTTGAACTGCAAACAGGACCTTTTATGACGAGTCAGAAATAATCAAAACAAGAACCACCGTGCACAACATATTTCCCACAGAGGCTTTTTAATACATCAGATACACATGAGCCTCCAGCGTACAACAGGATTAATCCACAGGGTTAACCGGCTGTAAGAGTATCTCTCCAGGGGTATTGCCTGCTCCACTTCTGCCCGTGACCTGAGGGCACCAGGGGGTCTGACCAGGCCTGACCCCCATTCCTGGGCACAGCCCAGGACCCCATTGCAGCCCAGCACCACCCTGTGGTTCTGAAGACCCCAAATTCATTCATCTTTCTGGCAGCACGGTTTCTGAATGAGCAATGCATCCTTGCAGAAAAAACGATGTAAATACTATTTCAGTACACTAGAAGAAATGCAATTTGTAGAAACACCTCATCTGAGATTAATGTAAAAAAGGAACTTTTTTTGGATCAAATTAATTTGGATATTGGAAGTGATGGACTAAGTATTTCCAAGAGGATAGTGCCAGAACCCAGTGATAATTGCCTGGCTTAATGACAGACATATGCTTTCTTCTACACTTGCTCTCATTCCATGTGTTATACCAGTTCCTTTATATGTTTACAGATGTGCATATATGTGATAAGGAGATGCATAGATTTTTGTAAGCAGTCTGCTTTAAAAGGCTTTTAGAGAAAGGACCTTAAAGCAATTTCAAATAGTTACCAAGATTTAACACTTCTTTTGCTAGACAAATAGCCTATTATTGGCAAGTTGGTTATTCTTCTAGTACATCAATCAGGTCAGGCTTAAAATCAATACACGGCATTTGTGTTTCATGTGTCCTCAGCATGATTATATTCATTAAGAAAGAACAGACCACTAATAGCATTCATTGTAAATCAGGTTATAGTGTCAGGAAGCAAACAATCTTACTGCAAAATAAGCTTAAATTCTTAGCTAGAAGAGCCATACAGACAAAGCTCAGCTGTAAAAATCATAATGCATGTAGTCTTTAGTCTAAGACAACCTCCAGCCTACAAAACCTTGGAACAATGTTGCCATAAGTATTCCCTCAATCCATGTTTAATATCGGTCACGAGAGGAAAAATAAACCCCGTAGAGCCCTTCTTAAAAAAAAATCAGATTACATCTCACATCCTATGGTTTTGTCCCACCATTATATACGTTAACATTAGAACCAAACTCATTTCACCTTCAACCTTCCACAGTCCCCAGCAAAAATGGAAAAACAGCTGATCAAGTTCATAAAACTAACCTTTCAAACATACTTCTGTTTCTTCTTAGCAATACAAACTGATGAACATTAGTGCTTCACATATGCTCATCTGACGTATTGGGCTGCAAAAAATGTCTCAAAGTATGTACTTTATTTGTTTCCAATAAAACTAGAGAGGAAACAACAAAGCCTACCCTTCTGCACCTTCAGACGCAACCTGCAACCTGAGTATGTCACCCCTGATTTATGCTCGTTAGTCACAATCACAAATGCAGGTGAGCATAGATATGGGTTCCAGGCTGCAAACAGGATCAATCACAGCTGATTGGCATTTGGAGTCAAATTAGGAGAATGTGTAAAAAACAGATGCTAGTTTGGAAGGAGAAAAAGGAAGCAAGGAGACAAAAGGGTAGGACTCTAATTGGCAAAGCGTATATACAAAAAGAGAAAAAAAAAAAAAGGTTGAAAAAGCCTTGTGTTTTTGACAGAGAAGAAACCAATTATTTAGAAGTGCAGTGAAGTCACTTACAGTGCACTGGCTTTTTCAGTGGTGGCTGTACCGAAGAGCCAATTAAGTAAATGTTACTGCAGGATTGCCAGAGTTCCCATTTTTTCAATTGAATTATTATTGAATTGTAACCACTGGCTGGAGTGAAGGCTTAAAAGACTCAGTATAGTTTCTATTTGTTACCATGGAAGCAGGAAAGAATGACATTCAACAAATTTCAGGAAAAAAAAAAGTCTTTAATGATATTCATTAATCATAATTATTAACTTCTACAGATTTGCATATCAGAATATTCTCTTTGGCTCTGAAAGATATTAAATACATGACCAAACAGGATAATAAAAAGTACTTTTGAGAAAAAGGCTGACCACTCATGTATTTATTCAACTGAAAAACCTAAAACACAAGACAGTGTAAAATGCCTAGAAGATTGGTAATTTTCCTACCACCACTGAGAAAGGATCAGTTATATATTACCATGTTATTCATATACTCTGCCCTCCACTGGATTGATCTGTCTAAATATTGTTCACTTTTCTCTGCAGTATCCAGAGGATAGGATGACCTAGAATTTCGTTGAAAATGGCAAAGTAATGTTAAGTAACCTCCATCAGTACTGCTGCATTGCTCTTAATAATGCAGTTAATAGTTTGTGTCAACACGGACTATAATACATGTTTGGAATCCTTCGCTTTAATCTGTATCTTGCCATCCTTTGGATATGTGGATGCAAATGATACAGGAATTAGCATATTGCTGTACGCAGCTGAATGTTAGCATTAATTAATTATTTATAAGAAGAGCGAATAATTAAGTGATACTGACTTGAGAAACAGTAAGAAGTCAATTTTAAATAAGTCTTATGTGATTCCATTCTTACCAAGCAAATTTCCTGAAACACAAGCAGACTTCTCAAAAAAAATAATAAATAGAAGCTCCAATCAGTGAAACAACTGGAAACTTAAAATGGCCTTTTAAGCCATTCAAGGAAAAAAAAAAAAGGTAAAAGGACACAAATCTCTTCTAGATTTGTGGTATCTAGTCAGATATTTGAACACTTTTAAGTATTTTTCTCTCTACCCTGCTTACTGTTCACCAGCAGTACACAACAATCACTGAGGAACTGGGTTGTGTTTTTTTTTTTAAAAAAAATAAAAGATGCCATATGATGATGATGAATTTTACTCATTCCGCTGGCACACCTGTCCAGATATAAAAAGGTAGGGGCAATGCAGATCTACAGAAACAAGAAAGAAAAACCTGAACTGAGTAGGTTTCGAAACAAGAAAGAGACATTCAAGTGATCCCCCTTCTTCCTTCAGCTAGCAAAGATACAGATCGTTCTAGAACCAAAGGTTTTATGATGTGCATTCCTAGGTTTCTTTCAATTCCACTGGAAAAGCTAATAAAACCTATTTAACCTAGACAAAGACCACATGGACTGCATTAACATTATTAAGTTATGTAGTGCTTGAATTGTACACTTTTCAGATGATCTCCAAGAATTGGACCCCTTGATCTTGGAACTACAATCTGTCGTGGAGAAGGCAGCATTCATAGCAAATATTTTGGTAGTCACAGCTTCCTTTCACTGTTGTAGGTGGTGAGCATGAAACAGCTCTGCTTCAAACATCAATGGATTGGTTGTAACCACTTTAAAATTTAGATTAAGTAGCCACCTGTGACCAGGCAGGTAAGTTTTCACGTTAACCAATTACCCAAGGGGTCTAATCGTTAACTAGTTAGGAGCCTAAAAACATTACCCCAAGTCAATTTAATGACTTTGAATCATCAGAAAGAAGGAAAAAAAAATCACTCCTATGAAACTGGTGTCTCTGTAAGAGCGTAGTTTCTTCTGCCTCTTACTATATCGACAAAACCTCTACAGTAGACTGTCATAGGTATTGACTAATCTTTTAGCTAGATCATCACCATTTGTTGCACACTCAATTTATTTTACTGTAGATCAGGAACCTGAACAACTGTAGCCCTCTCTTTGCATTTTCCAATTTTAGCATCAGTGGAGACCTCCAAGCAAAGCAAAGGTGTAAACAGGGAACTCTTTATAGAAACTGCTCAACTGTCAAAATTTCCATTTTCC
This sequence comes from Scolopax mira, assembly GCA_004320125.1. NCBI lineage: Eukaryota > Metazoa > Chordata > Aves > Charadriiformes > Scolopacidae > Scolopax > Scolopax mira. The sequence continues at coordinate 98,188 of BJBW01003268.1, forward strand.
CACTCCATAACCCCCCGGAGAGGGGAGGGGGTGGAAAATCAGGCTTGCTAAACTTAGCAAGCATGAGAGCATTTCGCAAGAATTGCCTCCCCTCTCTTAGCTATTTCAAGGAAGAAGGGTGGGGAAGAAGCGAATAGTTGAATGACAAGAGAAGAAAAATTCTGCTACATATATTACCTTTTTTTTTTTTCACTTTAAATAATAAGCTGTAGGTGTTCTCCTGTGAGAACTTGGCTGTTTCCTCTATGATGCAGCTTTGATTTTATATTTTACAATTATTTTTTTCCACAACTTGTAGGCAACAATTACTACCACAGCTATCCAGCTATCTAAAACAATTAAACATGATAACCATCTATGCCAGTACAATCAATCCAGCTGGCGCCCAAACCAGTCATTCACCCACAGATTTCCCCTCCCCACCTCCAGTTCCTCATCAGCTGGGAAAGTCACTTTTTCATAAAACCATTCCCAGGGGTGGCCCCAGTAGCATGCCAAGGAGGCCACCCACTTTGAATTATTTCAGACCAGAACATACGGCACAGGTAATGAGATACGCAATGATATCTCTTGATATCTCACAATATCATCGCTCTCACAGAGCAATCACTGACTACTGAATTACAGTGAAATAGCTGAGAAAACTCCAGTTCCTGGGTTCTGAGTTCATTCTACTTGTGCTTCCTACTTGTATCAGAAGAAAATTCTGGAGCCTCACTCAAGGCAGGCAGCGGAGGGATCAGCCTTGTGCTCTGCCAAGTTCAATGTCACCAGCAGCCTTTAAATACTACTCACAATTAAATATTACCTGGGCTCATGAAAATGGGTCATAAAAAAACCCCAACTGATACGTTTTATGAAGTAGACTTTTAACTTTCATTTATTTAAACACAGCTCATCAATCCTACTAGAAAACCCTGACAGCTGGCCAACAACAGCATTTTCCACTGTAAAGCTGAGTAGATTATTAATGTTGTTTATCTTGTCTATTTATCTATAAGATTGTGTGCATCACAGAAAAAACAGGTCATCATACTCTGTAAAAAGACTCTAGATAAATAAAGGCAAAATTCTGTTATGTGAATCATTTGTGAGCAATCAACTGAGTGCTCACAACAGATTATTTTTTTCCTGTGCTCCATCTATTAAAAAAAAAAAAGCTGCACACACCACACACTCCCCCCCAAAGTCTGCAGAGCACCCTGCTCTGGTCTCTTATGTGTGCTCTGAAGTCCCAAGGGACCAGTCCCTCTCCCAAACCTCTACGAAGCAAAGGTGCACAACATATTTGAACACAGCAGGTCCATCTTCAATCCAGAGCACTTCAACTTTTGTCAGCTTCCCAGTCGACAGCAAAGTCTAGCAAAGAAAATACTCCTGTGTTTTCTTTCAGTTTTTCAGTCCTGCAAAGGTGGTGGTGGTGGAGAGGGTTAAGAAAACGCACCTTTTACACTTAGGTGTGATATTTGCCATATTTACAAGGCAACATTACAGTTGCATGTTCCTCTCCAGAGTGTGTAGACCCTCTGTGAAACAGATGCAAACATTTTCATAATGGAACCAGCACTAACCAGAGGCCACTGATAAAAATAGCACCGATGAGAGAAATGAATAGCTTTAGGACTATTTATACATGCTGGCTCTGAGCAGCTCTGGAAAAAAAAAAAAAAAAAAAAAGACCCTAAAGAAGAAAAAGAAAAAAAAAAAGGAAAGCCAGAGTTTTTCATTTTTTCATCTGTGTACAATTAATCATTCATGGATCATTCAAGCATGGGTTTTGGATGGATGCCCTACCTCCATTTCAGTACTTCAGAGCAAAATAAAGCAGCTCTGCAGCCTCACTCCACGGGGAACAAGCTTGTTGCAGAATGCAACAGAATGCAGAAATGAACATATTATACTGCATTTCATCTTAGAGTAACATTAATCATTACTACCAGCTTGTTTCATATTTGCGAAGAAAAATTTAATAATCAAATTTTTTTTAAAAAAGGTTGAAATCTGTAGGCATAGTTAGATTATTTTTGTTAATTTCAAAATGTAAAACAATGCATTTAAACATAACACATAAATTGACTATCTCTAGTAATATCTAATATAAAAGATATTCTTGAAATACGAAATGATACAATTATCATTGACTGGTACCTCTGCGAGTGCCATAGTTTCTCCATGGCTTGTTCCATCATAATGGATGCCTTGCAAATCACTTTAAATATTCACATTCACACTTAGGAAATTTATCAACCTAAAATTTCACCAGAGCTGCCTTTGAAGTCTGGTAATCATATCTGCACTTTTGAACTCTGTATAGGAACCTTCCCAATCCACTGACTTCAATTAAGTAAATCACTTTCCTAATCTGCCAAGGAACAAAAATATAGGTCCCTAATAACATACAAAATATGAAGTTTGGTTGCCTATCTCAACATAAGAGGCACGGTATCATGTCAACCCGAAAGCTGAGCCAAGTCAGTGTTCTCTTTTCAGCAGTGGTTGCTAACACATTCTTAGAGAAATAGAGAAAATACAGAGCAGTGTTTTTTCTGGCACATCTTCTCACGCTTCAAGCGGATGTCAGGAGATTACAGAAAGATCAAGAAGTAGGAAGTTTACAAACCACTTCCTTCCACAGTGGAGGTAGTGACACTACACCTAAAGCAGTATGTTTATGGGATGATATTTTTGATGTTTCCAATTTTAACATGTTTATGAGGTATTAAAATTTACTACCTTTCTAAAATCTGACAGAATAAAGGTATTAAGTGTCTGAGTTCTTAAAAACATATTAACGCTCTGATTTCAATAGAATTTTTGCCTTAACTTATTTTAGGAGAACTGACATGCTTAGCTTTTCCTCAAAAAGGTTACAAAATTCTTGCCTGAGCAATTCGGCCATAGCCAGATGGGAAGTAAACTTTAGAAAGAGGAGATGGAATTTGCTTTTCCAAATCCTTTTGCCACTTCTGTAAAACAGGCAAATTTAAGGAGGTTCTACTACAATATGCACATCCATTATATTTACTCAAATGTCATAAGAAGAACAAATAATTTTTTTCCTTGTTCTGCTACCGAGCTAACAGACATTCTTCAATTAGAACAGATTAATTTCAAATAGAAAAGTAAGTTCAACCTTGTCAAACTTGTGTATTCACTGCTCTGTCTCCTCCTCGATGACTTCTTTTGGAACAGAGCAATATTAGATTGCCCTCTAATGGATTACTTGCACAATTGCACAATCGTGCTTGTGCTGTTTTAAAGTGTTCAAGAAGTAAACAAGGTCTCACTAGAAATGTAAAACTTAATGCTGTTTTATTTCTGCTCTTGGTAAATGATCATTTTAGATTTGAATTAAACTTTGCAAAAACTTAATTATCAACCTATTCATTTTACTGTATTCAGATGCAAAATGAAGTAACGCATGCTGCATGCTCAAGTTTTAAAATAGCCTCACACTGCAAATTGAGTTTAAAATTTAGAGGCAGAAAGCTGCTTACAAAAATACTAAAGTAGAAGCTGAGCCAGCAAAGGATTTCTCAAGCAAATTTCATCAAGATACTCCAATTCAACTTTTGTACTCAATTACCTACACAGAACCAGATGCTAAACCTGCCAATTCCACCACTGTCTTCCTTTGTCAGCAAGATGATGGCCAGAACGAGTACCTGCCTTTCTGCCCTTTTATTTTTCTCCCCCGAATTGAAAGCGTTTATCTCTTCCAGATGGGAAACAACTACATTTTCCTAAAAAGACAACTGTAGAAGAGATCTAAACGGAGCTAAACATGACATTCAAAGTAAACAAAGGGCATAGGGATTTACACTACATAGCCGTTTGAAGTTATTTTATAAACCTTCAGAATAGAGTAACTTCACTGAAGATTTCCAGCCTACAGTTTAAAATACTGTAGCATGGCTCAAATAAAAAAAATAAATCTTAATGCATTTTAATAAAGAAATGCACACATGCTCCCCTAAACTCAAGTGCAGCCTTCCTGGGTAGAAGCAAGAAGGAACTGACCATCTTGGAGGCATCCCCTCCTACAGAGCAGCATGAGGCTTGTGTCACACAGATATAAACCAAAGACTTCCTTCACAAAGCACTTTCCTCACTCCACATTATCCACAGAGCCTATGGTAGATGTGGATGGGACAGCTGACCTGATGGTGGAGGAGCAGCTTAGACCCTCAGGTAGTTCAGAAAGTGAAGACAAGCAATCTCTCTCCCTGGAACTCGGCTGGTCCACATCTGTGCTGAGGACTGATTTGGTACCTTTAGAGATACATCCCACCCTGGCAGATGTCAGCCCTTGGAGGTGCATACATACACACCTTTAGGTAAAAGGCAAGGGGGTCTTGTTGCTGTTTGCTTTTCAGACTTTTTAATGTTACTCCAGTGATAATTTTTAAATTGTCTTCATTTTCAATGCTAAATATATGTTAAATATGCTAAATAACCATTGTATATTTCAGCGATTAAAAAAACAAACAATAAATGGTGAGTAATTTCAGTTTCGTGCAATATTGAACATATTAAAAGAGCAAGAGTGTGCAAGTTTAAGCACAGCATCTATCATCCTGCAGCTTTATCCTTAAAACCACCAGAATCAACATTTGTAAATTAAAACCATTTATCTTTAAAGCACGAGGAATAAGATCTGGTGAACATGAAGAAAATGGAGACTTGAATCTGTAAACATTGCTGAACAATCAAATCTCCTTCCTGGGAGTAGCAGAATAAAGTGGGCTCAGGGAAAGAGACAAAAGGCATTTCTGGATTGCTAAATGCATTAAGTATATGCAAAATACAGACAAGTGTCAGCACCCAACAGTGGAAGAATGAGAGACCAGCTTAGATATATATTATGAAGCAAAAACAAGTTGTAGCAAAACCTACGGATTAAAGACATTTGAGTAATCACGTTTCATTTGCTGCAAGAGCTACTTGATTTTGACGATATTAAAGAAAATTATATTTTCTTCTTTTGTTCTTATACGTTAATTAAGTCTTAAAACACATGTACAAACAAACGAACAAGTAAGCCTTTCTGATAATCCCCAACCAGTGTACCATGGAACAGAGTTTTGTAGCTAAAGCCCTAACCAGTCACTTTGGGATTTGTTTCCTAAAGCTCTCCAGAAAACCTATGTAATTTCAATTAACAATTCCTGTCCTGTTCTGATTGAACTGAGATTTGAGCTATTATATTTAAAACAATCTAAAATGAAAGAGAAATCCACTAAACCAGCTATGACATGACATTTTCCCCACATGAAACTGTGTCTAACTTATGCTCCTGAATGTAATGACTTCTGTCACTTGCTCTCAGAAACAGAAGCGATTTTTACACCCAGACCACCCAGCATCTGACTATCTGATTAGGGCAGAAACAAAGACTGGAATACAGAAATATATATAATCTCCAGTTCTTAAGTGCTTTAAAATATGCTTACCCAAAGAAAAGTAATTTCAGGAAGGTTACTCTTAAAGTTGTAACTTAGACTGAAACTAAGGGAACATTTTCTAAATTACTAAGGTTTAACTGAATAAGTCAGCCAACTAACAAAACACGGTTACGGTGAAAAGTGTTAAAAAAAAAAAAAAGGCTAAAAGAACACACACAAATTAAACAGAGGTAAAAATTACTACTCTCATTAAAAAAAAAAAAGGATTGAAAATTAATTAATGAAGCAGCAAAACTTTACTAGGCAACTAGTATCTATTTAGGAATATTCAAAGGCTGAAATAAAAAGTTGTCAATCACAGAACAGTTTGTGTGCAGAAAAGATTATGACCTGGAAGTGAGCATTTATAAAGTTACCTGCAAAGTATGTTTGAGACTGCAAACTGTAAACTCCCTAAGAAAGAGGGAACTGACACACACAGAAGCATGACACTCAATCAGCTTTTAAGGAACAAACTTGAAATCCTGCCTCAAACCTCAAAATAGACTGCTCAGGATCAACAGGAAGTACAAAGGGAGAGATGCCAGCATCAAGCAAAGGTATTATCTGGTACAAATTCCAGAGAGGGTGGGGAAGTGCAAAGAAAAGGAGGCAGAAGCACAGCAATCCCAACCAGTGCGACAAGCCCATGGCTGTGACACAAAAGTGCAACACACAGCAAGGAAGGTTCAGTGTTCTGCTAGAAAGGCTACAGAAAGGTCCCTGAGAACAGCCACTATATGCTAAAAGATAAGCTTCAAAACAATGTAGAAAAAATATATAGCTCTGATTTATTTAATTTTTATTTTTTAGTTGTTGCACAAGTCTCAGAATAAGCATTATCTTTGTCTTAAAGGACTAGTAATCGTAATCAAGAAGATTCTGCAGGTTCTCAACACTCTGTGTCAAGTGGCTTCATAGAATCACAGAATCATTTAGGTTGGAAAAGACCCTTAGGATCATCGAGTCTATCTACCCTACTCTACAAAGTTCTCCCCTATACCATATGCCCCAACACCACACCTAAATGACTCATTAACACGTCCAGGGATGCTGACTCATAAACTTCCCTGTGCAGCCTATTCCAATGTCCAACCACTCTTTCTGTGAAAAATTGTTTCCTAATGTTTAGTCTAAACCTACCCTGTTGGAGCTTGAAGCCATTCCCTCTCGTTCTGTCACTAAGTACCTGCGAGAAGAGACCAGCAACAGCTTCTCTTCAGTGTCCTTTCAAGTAGTTGTAGAGAGTGATGAGGTNNAGTCCCAGCTCCTTCAACCGCTCTTCATAAGATTTATGCCCCAGGCCCTTCACCAGCCTCTTTGCCCTCCTCTGCATTTACTCCAGCACCTCAGTGTCTCTCTTGTACTGAGGTGCCCAGAACTGGACACAATACTAGAAGTGTGGCCTCACCAGTGCTGAGTACAGGGGGACAATCACCTCCCTACTTCTGCTGGTCACGCTATTTCCAATACAAGCCAGGATGCCACTAGCTTTCTTGGCCACCTGGGCACACTGCTGGCTCATATTCAGTCACTTGTCAATGAGAACCCCCAGGTCTTTTTTTGCCAGGCAGTTTTCCAGCCACACTTCCCCAAGCCTGTAGTGGTGCATGGGGTTATTGTGGCCCAAGTGCAGGACCTGGCACTTGGCCATGTTGAACCTCATACCATTAATGTTGGCCCCAATGATCCAATCTATCTAAGTTCAGATGATGCTTCTATGTCAGCTTTCTTGTTATTATTTAAAAAAAATAAAAAGAAAAGAAAAAAGAAGTGATTGCATGGGTCTTTCACAGATAAATAGGAAGCAGAAATGTTTATTCTGCAAATAGTAGAGGAAGCTGTCTGACCCTAGGGAAAATGGTGCAACACATGACATGAGAAGTAATGGCAAAAAAATGTAAATGGATCAAGAAAGTATTTTTCCTCTGTGCTTTTTTGGACATAGCACCTCTTGTCTTTATTTCTAGGCATCAGACAATTCTTCTCCCAATGATACTTCAAGTTTCTTTCAAACCAAAGGGAGGTCTTTGGAAACTATTACAGATTACTATGGAATCTGGTTCGGGTTTGGGATGACCTAAGTCCCATGTGTAGGACAGCTCACCTTAACAGGTGGCTCCAGCAGAAGCAGAAAATCCCAAAGGGTCATTGATTCACTCTGAAGATGAAAAGTAGCACTTCACCTCCACATCTCTGTGGAGGCAACCAAGACAATCAGATGACCCGTACCCTTAAACTTTCAGTGAGAGCCCACCACATCATCACAAGTGTGTTTTATAGACCCCATATCTATTTACCACTGCTCACACAAATTCAGATCTGAATGTGCCCAGTTAATCTAAAGGAACTAAGCCCACTGAAAGCTCTTGTTGCACACCAGGTATTCCACAAAGTTACCACATGTTTAGCATTTGCTGACACTATATTAAAAAAAAGTAAATCTTGTAAGTTTACAGTTAATTTCAGTTTAAAGAAAGGCAAACAGATTTCCCAAGTACTAACAAGAAGAACAGGGAACGACTGGATGTTTTATCACAAGCATTTTAATGCCTTAAGGACGGAAACTGTAACTCAGCAAAAAAACCCCAAACGCCTGAAGGTTTGATTGCATGACAAGTGATTTACACTCCTCACCAACCTCTATCAGAAAAAGCAATTACTCTGCAGAATAACTGGGTGTTCAAATAGATTACTAATTGTACCATATGTAGGTGGAAGATACAATCTGTGAGATTTTGTTCAGGTTGCATTAATTTTCTCCTATTAGAAATGCATTCCTCCACTCCTTCTACCTCATTTCTAGATCCATATCTACTGGTGCTACTAAAAAAAAAACAAAAAAAAAACAACAACAACAAAAAACCCCCACCAAACCCACCCACCCCCCTCCAGAAAATACCACCAAACCCAACCAACAAAAAACCAAGCAGCCTGATCTCATGGATTGCTTCAGCTTCCCTCTATGTAAGCCTGGTGATGACATAAGAGTGCTTCAGCACAAATGCTTACTCCAGCTGAGAGAAAGATTTGGTTTCACCTCAGCCACCATTTTCTGACTCAACAAATAGTCCTTTCCCTTCTCCAGTCAGATGAGCCTGGAGAGTCTTAACAGAGTAGGTGAATGTTAGACATCACTAATTGTATTCCAGTCATGCGATTTCAAGAAGCTAAAAAATAATTTAAATGAATCCAAATAGGAAGGAGCAACATGATTCTGGCAACAATTCTTGTAAGTCTCAGACAGTCAAAGATGCAAAGCTACATCATCAGGTGATGAAAGGTAAATGATAGCAAAAAACAGACAAGAGAAATTCTATACCTGTAAAGAGTTTCCAGGCAATAAAGAATAATAATTTCAAACCCATGCATATTTGTAAGGTGGGGAGAAGTGGTAGAAGCTGTTGGTGATAATGCAGCTTTGAAGGAAGTGTTTTCTAGGCAGATCTGTTTTTAAACTCTTTGTTCTGAAGAAAAAAAATTAAAAGCTGAAGCAAAATTTAAAAAACTTATTACACCTTTTAGACTTTAGTATTTAAAGGTATAACCAAAAAGGTTTTGTGGCCTTAAAGCCAGTTTGCAAGTGCACAAACTCTTACAATCTGAAAGTGACAACAGGTACATGCTAAAACAAGCGCAAAACAAGGAAATATGAAGGAACAAGGAGAAAGTAGACACACACTTGATGGGAAAAATAGTGACTACTAACGTGTCTTCACACTCCATATAAATAATCTTCCAGGAAAGGTGCTCCAGGGCTCACAGGCTGTGATGTGCCTGAGCAGGTATGTTTTATTATCGAGAATGAAAAAGTGTTAATATATTTATTATCCCTGAAATTGGTAACATTATTCAAGGTCTGTATGCTCCATTATTTCCTACACTAAAAACATCAGCTTTCTATTAATGTTTTCTTCTGGTAAAAAGTTAAAGTCGACACAACAGATTTAAAGTTTTATCTTTTTTGAGAAGAGAAGGTGCTCGGTATTCTCATGAAACAAAGACGCGCAGGTTCTATGATTACCTGACCAGCCACAGCTAAGGAAATGTTTGGGTTGATTTTGGTTTTCTGGTTTTTTTTTTCCTCCCCGGATATGGGCTGCATGTTCTGAAGTGCCCCTGGAGGCACTACCAAGAAGGGGGGAAAAAAGAAAAAGAAAGTAGCAGCAGGCAGGTTTTGACTGTTTCAAGAGCTAATCAGCTAGAGATTTGAGGAAAACCCATAAAATCTCAAGTCAAAACCTTTATACCTTTACTAAATCAGAAAGACAGGGAAAAAACGTTCAGTTTCCCTCTGATGCAATTAACATTTTCTCAAGTTTCTGATTTAGCAATGAAGTTTATAGAAAATATTCTTCAAAACAGAGAAAGGACAACTTTATCTCAACAAAGCATTATATGGACAACACAAACTTGAATCTTTAGCAATTCTGTGTTACCTCAGGTTAACCTTCAGAGCTGGTACCCACAGAAGACCATTATGCTGAGGAACACAGCCTCAACCTCCTCCGAAAGACCTGTCTACTAACATTTTCTCAGCATAGGTAGGAACCTTTCAAATTGCTGTGAACCTCTGAGCTTAAAAGCCGATGTCAGTAACTCAAAAAAAACCCCAAATCTGTTCTGCTTAACATTGAGGAATTCACTTGATAAACCAAGCTGGTTTTTTTCCAAGCTGGCAAGCATCAATGAGCATATGCTGATTAAATTAACCCCAATACTTCTACAGATGATGGTGTTCCTCACTATCCCAGAATTACAATAATTCTGACAATATTAATAAAAATATTATATGAATAAAATTGATGCATTGGGAAAAAAAAAAAGCAGCTACTAATACATGCCAACAAAAGTAACCTTACACCAAGTATGTCTCATTGCGAAAGAGGAGCCAGAAGATCAGGTGGACTGTTGCTGGGTTCCAAGAGCACTGTACCATTACTCATTGCAGCTTCTTAATATAGGTTATCTCCTGTGTGCAGTAATGACTTCAAATGACTTGGCTGTGAATTCCTATCATTAGCTTTTCCATGATGAAATCAGTTTGCATAACAGCAGTAATTAGTCCCACCTTCAGACACTCCTGGAAATAACTCTTTCTAGACACACCCATCGAACGCAAATACTGAGACACAGCAGTCACTTTATCATTTTGGTTTTGTCAGCACTTTTAGTACACCTCCAAATTACATATGAAAAGGCTTGACTGTCTAGAGCACTTTCATTCAACAACTTTGTTTTCCTTAGCAGCTTGCCCCAAGGACACAAATTCCCAATGATGTGTCAGTTCACCCAGATTCCATGGTACAATGCAGTAAACAGTCATTTATCATCCATGTCACCAGGCTGCAAAATATTTCTTTCAAATGCAGTATACTGACAAATACAGCAAATAATAGCAGCTTATCCTGGTTTGTGTTGCTGCTTCTTTACAAACTCTGTCAGCTTCAATTTCTGGTCATGAATATCAGCCCTTGTTCTGGCAACATATGCTATAAAGAGCAAGTGAGTTCAGATAGCAGATAAGACAACTGACAAAAAGACTTATAGCCATGAGACTGAAGAGGCAGCATGTTTGTTTATATGGTCCATGGCTTAACCCTCCAATCACTCCAGGAATTTCAGACGTGCTGTCACGCATATGTGGAATGACATGATAGAAGTAAATTCAGAGGAAAGACTGAATCAGAAGTTCCTAAGCACAAAACCTTCAGTCCAGAGAGGAAGATACATGTGAATATAAACGATAAATATAATACTGTAAACACAGGGAACAGATTTTTCAATCAGAAAAAAATACATTTCTGTGTATGCTTATATGCTATGTATTATATTTTTGAGCTCAGTAACAAGTTTTAAAAGTACTCCTGTTGGATTTTGCACCATTTTTTAACTCTAAGAACCTTCTGGAATATTTAAGAGAGAACTGAAAATACACAGGGAATCTGTCATTTAAATCTAGCCTGAGAGCTAAGTCCCACTCCTGCATACCAACCGTAGGGCCATAAGCCTTACTGCCCAAGAGGGTACCAACTTCTGGCTCCTTAAACCACTTTGTCTCGATTTACAAATTCATAGCCACGAACGTCTCAATATTAATAAAAGACAAATACCATAATTAAGGTTATAAAATAAGGTATAATTAATTCAATGTATTCTTGCAAGTTCCAACCCCAGTGAGAGAAACTCTTTCCCTTATTTGTTTTCCGATTTTAGGGAACATAAGGGAAAGCTCATCTGCTGGATGAGCATTGTCGTTGCTGGATATTGGGGAAATATGCAATAGCTGTAAGAAACACTATGCCACTGAAATGACATAACCGTGAATACCGATGGAAATCAAACACAGCAGATCTAAGTCAGGGAGTCTGGAGTTTGATTAACTGCATTTTCCTTTGAACTTCAGAGATATGAAACTCTAGTAACAAGCAGGGCCCCTTGATGTGGATAAACTCCCGTAAGATACAGAAGACGCAAATGTGGTGTTATTTCTTTCACACAGTGGGAAAAAAACCAAACACAATTGCTACTAGAGACTCCAATCACTTTTAAAAATTAAGTGCAAATTGCATCTGAAAATGTGTAAAGAAAAAGGAAAAAAACCCAACCAACAAAACAAAACAAAAAAACCCAAAACAACCCAACCACACATTCCAGCCAAGAAAGGACCTTACCGAATTCAGACCGCTTAACAATTCTGGACTGGCAATACTGTTTAAATTGCTCATTACGTGTTTGGACCACAACACTTCTCCTGCAGTAAACTCATAAAATAAGTTAATAAAAAGACTAGCTAATAAAAGTAAATTGTAAGCTAACACAGCTTAATTTATTGCTGTCTTCATAGCATACTTCTACAGGGCTCACAGAAGAGAAAACTTAGCATTATGGTTTCTGAGTTAAAGCCACACACGATGCATTTTCTCAAACTATTTAACAGAATGTATCTATAACTAATTGACTGCCATTACTCTGAAAACATACAGTGTAGGTAAGAATGCTGACAATAAGCCAAGCTCTGGCAGCTGCCATTATGGTGTGCAGATCCTGACCCTGTGGGGCCCTCTATCTAGGGAAATAAATTAAATTCAGGAACAAAGGCCCAATGACAACAACAAAAACTAACTGGGACACACAGCTAGTGATCAGATAGACTCACTTCAACCAAGTGAAGCCATGTAGCAGGAACAAGGAGCATGTGAGGAGCACTGTCTAGAGAAGCAGTTACTGAAGTCTGGGAGCACCCGCAAAGCTGGTACAGAGAGTGTGGCTGCTGAAGGTTCATTCGCTAAATCTATTTAAACACATATCTTGTTTACTTTGAATTACTGAATGAAAAGACATGCTTGACAGGAATTCAGTTAGCCTGCCCATTTTGAAAACAAGTATCTGAAATTCTGCTTATTTTAAATAGGAATTTTAACTTTTAACTTAGATTATGCATGTCTTTCCTGTAAGGCAGAAAAAAAAAAGACAAAGAAAATTGATATGAAAATTATACAGATAATTCAGCTTAAATGCTGCAACGTGAAAAAATATTAAAGGATCACACTGAAGACTCATCAGACCATCAAACTCAGCAAATCTGTCAGTTAAGGCAACTAGTAACTTTTCTTATTAGCAAACTATTGATGAATGAAGGTAAGATATCCCTCTGTTGCCTTCTAAATATGACAATAACAGAGATTCTACCATATCCTCAGGTCTTTTGAAGATCACTTCTACTGGTGTCAAGTGATCAAAGCAAGATTCCCCATCTGAGACATAAATGCAAAACAGGAAAAAAAGCCTACAGCGAAACACCATTTTTACTTCAACATAACTTAAAACAAACGTTTCAAAGCATTCACAGAAAGTGCAGGAGTAAAGCACATCTTTTTTATTTAAACTGTGACATGCGAGCACTTCCTGACCATTACCCGAAGAACATCAGTATGAAATCCACATCAGGGTTACCTCTGACATGATATAAATCACCTTGCAAAGGATCATTTTATAGTACATTAATCATGATAAATTTCTCAAAATTCTTTTACTCTGAATAGACACACCCTTCCCTTGCAGTAACCTGGTGGTCTCTGCTCTGCTTATGCTCTGCTTATGCTCTGCTTTTCTGTCAGAATATTGACTTTCTTCCATCTGTTGGCATCTTCAGCTAATTATTGCTTATCAAGTGTGTTATAGCCCACTTCAGTCATCAAAAAAGTGCACATTGCACTCATTAACACAACTTACCTCTACCACCTCTAAACATTTGGCAGTATAAAACAATAAATAAGAGTGTCTGAAGCAGTAGGGATTAATATTGGATCTACCCCTGCTTAAGGTTGTTTTGACCCATTTTATACAAATTGCTTACAATTGCTAGAAACTGTATTTTTGCTGTTCCATCCTGAAGCATTTATATATACTTCTGGAATAGTGTTTTCAGAGTTCATAAAAGTTGTGTCTAGTTAAAGACTAGTAGTATCACAATATAACTTTCCCTATAGCATGAGTACAACACCATACATGCAGACATATTGCATCTCCGTCTCTGCAGAAAGACTTCTGTATCATCAAAAGGCTATGATATCATCCAACCTTTCTTAGCCAGCTTAAAGTTACACTTACGACAATTTTCAAAGGGTTTTAGCAAGATTTCGGCTGTGTCGTATGCAAACACCAGATGTAATGATCTGCTAAACTCAAACGATATAAGGTTAACTTTTAGAACAACGTCCCTTCAGCCATTCCAGAGAGGTCCATCTCACTCACATCTTTCTTCATTAACCGCCTGCTCCATAGAGGTCATTTCCTGCTTCACACTGGCTGCCTAAAACAACAGTCCTGCCCAGTTCACATCTGTAAAATCTTTCAGCAAATGGATCGGTGCCAGCCCCTCATGCAGCTGGAATATCCAGTGAGTGTACAAGCTCTCTAACCTGCTCCCTGCCTTCTGCCACAGGTTGCAAACCAAGCACTTTCCCAGTGAGTTTCTGCGAGCACAAGAGTTACTGTTTCTCCCTCTAAAGGACCCATGATTCTTTCAATTTCTTTATACTGGTTACAGCACTTTTCTTCTTCATTTAACCTGCACGCATATAGAGGTCAATGCTATTAATTGCAAAATTACTTTGGATTCAAAAAACCAACAGTACATTTTAATTACATTAAGATTAACTCTCTGTGAGTTAATCATGATGAAATTACATTTTCAGTGAGCAAAATTCTCATTACATAGTTTGCTTAAAAAAAAAAAAAGTTAAGCCACGAGAGCTTCATTGTACTCAAAATAGCCCCTGATCCTTCAAGACTTCTATTAAATAAAGAGGTAGGAAACATTACTTTATTCTTAATCAGTTTTTACTGATAACTTATAAGTTGTAATACTTGTGAATTCTCTTGGCAATAAGGGAAAGAACCAGAATCTCACAAAACATCCAGGTTTGAATAGTTCAAAAGATACCCAGGCAGAGCTGCAAGCAAGCCAGGGCTGAGAGAGGACAAGGTGGAGGAGATGTGTTCCTGAACCTGCTGTTTTCCGAAGACTTTCACCAGGGCCCAAACAACTGCTGTCATGGAGTTAGTACAGGGCTGCTCTGGAGTTACAATGGGGAGCAGCATTATACCACATGTAGGACTCAGAACATATGTGGAGGACTCGAGCACATTACTCAATATATGATTAAAAACATATCTAGTTATAGCAGCAAGGATCACCATTTAAGCTTAAAGATGACTGTAGCAAAAGCCTGAAAGCCTCCACAAGGCCATTGATTCACACTCACAGGGGAACATAAAGTTATTAAAATTGAGCTAGAAATACTGCAACAGGGAATTAAGCTACAGATTTGGCCAGTAATGAAAGGAAGAGTGACGAACAGCGATTAAAGCACAGGACTGAGTTGCAGAAAACCTGAATACTCAGCTGTTTACTTGCCAGATGACGCGACCCAGGTTGCACAAAGCCCAACATGCACCCCTATTTATTCCAAGTACATGCAGGCTGAGTGGAGCAGCTCCTGCCTGCCCGACCCCTAAAAGTAGGGTGACTTCTGCCTTACTGTGCATAATTTTTTTTTCATTCCCCTTGTCCTCACCAGCAGGGCTCATGGAGGCCAACCAGCAGCCCTTCACAGGTGAAGGGAAAAGGCCATTTTGGTTGGAGACATGCAACTCAATGGGGACGCTTCCCAGCCACAGTTTGGAGCCACAGTCCCTCCACCTCCCCAGCTTGAACTAGCAATGCTCCTGAAAAGGCTGTCAGGGAAGAAAGAAACTTATGAGACAGACTTTACAATCACAAGTAGCCCAACAGCTTCATTTTGCATCACCAAAGAAAGAGAGCCCATGTATCCTGTTTGCTTGCCTCCAAATCCTGCCAGGAGAAAAACACTGAGCCATGCAGGGGCCTTTTCGTTATTTCATTTAAGTACAATAAGATTTTCACCTGGTAGTTGCTGAAGTCAGAGATGTATTGCTATATTGTTCTGGGGAATAGTGTTTGAGTGGTTCAGTAAGATTTGTGAAAAAGCAGGTCACTGAGAGTAAAAAGAAATTCTTTGTATCATCACCTCTATCATTGCAAAAGGCTTTAAAGGAAAAAAAAAAGTAAGAAGATGAAAACTGGATAAAATTATCAGTGTTTAAGAATTTTTTTTCTAAAATTAAGCTGTTTGTGAGAGTGTGAGAAGGAAGGTGGGGAGAGGGTTAGCACTAAGTGATGGACAATAACAGGGCGGGGGGGATTGTGAGGAAACCCTCAGAAGACAGAGGACTAGTTGAAGATTAAATAAGCTCAAAGGTCACAAAGGCCATGAGAAAAATCAGAGATTTCCACATAGGATTTCCTTCTAAAGTATCCAAGCAGTATTAGACCAAGGGCCTAGTCTAAAAATCCCTATGGAGAACAGGCATAAAGTAAGAGCAGAAGAGCTCCAATGTTCCGCATCTCAGGCCACTGCATGCCTCTAATGACACAAAGTGAAAATGTGCACACACACAGAGAAAGGGGCAGGGGTCACATCCTGATCAAGCACTTCTGCCACGTCACAGTCCTGGCTGAGGGCAATCCTCCCATCCCACAGCTATCAGCATCCAAATGGGATGGGGAGAGGAAATAAAGCATGACACGCTCCATATGAATTATTTCTCAAAGAAAAGTTATTTCCAAAATTATTTCAAAACCTGTGCTGTATGGAAGCAGCTAATATATGTGTGGAATAGAAGGGAGAATCTTCCCAGGGGATGCAGGTCCCCCGCAGCTCTCCCTGCTGCTCTGCCACTGCCCAACCACCTTCATCACGAGGAGCCTGGCCCCAGCCCTTCCAACTCACCCAGCAGTGACTCCATCGTGCACAGTCACAGAAGAGACCATCCCCCCGTAGGGTGACTCCTGCCTGTCAGTCACCTTCACCTCAGTCTCCGTGAGAAGAGAGCTGTTGCCATGACTGGCTCTCACACGCACACACACCACTGATACAGTGCCTACCTGTACCCACTTGTATGAAGGGTTTTATTAACCCCCCTTGAGGTTGCCCCTGCACACTCAGCCAAACATAGCTGAAAACGTGCAGAAAAAACCCTCCCAGTCTTAACTACAGGTGATATGCCATATGCCAAGGAAGTCTGTCCTTTGCTGTATGCCTTTCTGACACCAAAAATGCTATACTCTGCCCAAAACAATTGGCATGAGTTGAGCACATTTGTGTTAAAAAAACCCACCCATACAACAAACTAATAAAAAGCAGAATCCCCCAACAAATGGCTGGAAGACAGGCATGTCCCAGCTCCCACAAACTGAACAGAGAAGGAAAAATATGATCACACATTTTTGTGCCAGAAACATATTTTTATGTCTACCGTGAGCAGATACATCCCAGGTGGGATCACCTGCTGGGTTCCACCACCAGACACAGTCAAACTGCAGACCTTAAAGAGGGCAAGACCGTAAAACTGTTCCTGCAGCTCCAGAACTCCTCTTCCTTTATCTGCATCTTGGGGTGCTCTTTCATTACTCCCATACGACAGTCAGTAAAAATTTAGCTGTTGAATTAGCGGGTGTTGAAAAACTGACAGGAAGATCTTGTATGAATACAGAAAAAAAAAAAAAAGGCTCTTTGCTGACAAATTGGCAGAAACACTGCTTTTATGCATGCAACTGTGGAACCCCTATCATGTCAGAGGTGCTGCTGCACATCACAGCAGGAACTGAATCACAAGATCAACACAAAAGCTACAGATGTTCTACAGATTTTCAAGTGTTACCTTCCAATGTAAGACTAGCAATTGTTCTTTTTAAAAAGTCAAAACATACCTATGCTACTAGCAATAAGAATAATAAGGAGGATTGATGACAGGCCGCTCAAATGGGGAGGAGTGGAAAAGAAGCCAGCACCTTTAGAAGAAGTGGTCAACAAGACAAAAGAGTCCAGAGGGAGTGTAAAGCAGAAGGGTTTAGCAATAGCCTAAATTGCAGTGAGTTAGCAGCTGGCAGGGCATAATAATAACCAGGAGATTAACAGATTTTTCCAGTATGAGGTCAGAAAACTACATAAAATAACACTATAGTGCTGGCATTTTAGAAGAGAGAGTGAAGTCAACAGGTATTAAATGAAGCCACAGCAGTGGGGGTGGGTGCAGGGTCCTAGTGGACACTCTGCTCAAGCTTCTGCTGCAGCAGATTGTTGTTCAAGCACCTACCAATCTCTCTTAATTTTCAGAGGTAATTGCAAGTCACAGATACCAACTTTTGTCCCAAGCTGGGAAGCACTGCCTGTGGCTCTAAAGGGACAACATGCCACTGCCTTTACCTGGAAATTTTTACAGCACAGAAAAATTTCAAAGCAAGGATGAAAAATGAGCAGGCTACATTGCACATTTTGCAAATGTCACTAGCAGAAGTAAGAAAAACTAAACTAGGAAGTTCTACAAGAGGAACAAAATCAAACAGAAGAAAATGTACTCCCTGACCTTAAGACAGGGTTAGTACCAGAAGCACACAAGCCCTACATCATTGCTGACTACGTGGACTCCTGTACACTCTCTAATACTTCTATTACAAATTCTTTTTGTATTCAAACCTTTACTCCTCTGCACTGTGGCACCTAAAAGCTGAGCTGTAAGGTCTTTTGATCACAGTTAAGATACTCTTCACTTTCGACTGTTATGCTTCATGCCTCAGCTTTTGACCTTGACCTCCTTTTTTGAGCAGCAATACAGCAAGAAATTTTATTTGAACCCCAAAAAATTCCATTAAAAGGAAGAACGAAAAGATAAGATTGTGTCTTATTTTTAGTAACGGTGAAAATATTTTTCAACTCATTGCTTCAGGAGATGAAAATAAATTGATAGATTCACAACTGCATAATACTGACAGATACAATTCCATCTCGCACCTCAGGTTGCATTATTAGTCATGTTGGAGCAGTGATACAAATGTGTTAAGTTCCTTCTTTTCTTGACAAAGAATTCTTTTGTTCACTACTCATCTTCTCTGGAGGAATATCCAGGCAACATAGAACAACAGCACAGGAGTCTGCAGAGAACAGGATTGCTAATTATCTACAATGCTGAAGTAAATATTGGTACATGAACTTTTTGTTTACAATGGCACAAAACCTGTCTTGACAGGGTTTTGTAGTAACTATAGCACTATATTGTCCATGTCTGAGTGTCTTTTTGTAGCTTGTACATTATTTATGCTAAATATGCATACTCAGAGTGCTGCAGTAAGGTGGAGAGGCAGGATGCGCATTAGTAGGAATTAATTGCTAGGATGGTTCTAACTTTTTCATGACTAATAAAGATAGGCATACTTGCTGTTGCAAGTAAAGAACACTGGGTGTTATGAGAAATTGGCACAAAGAGTGCCTAAAACATCCTCTGGCAACTCATTAAAGAGCTGGATTAGTCCTAAGGGAAAAAAAAAAAAGGGGTCAGCGATCAACTCCTAAAAATATAAACTCAGCCTTTTCTATGGGCGTATCAAGAAACTGATTCCCCATAAAAGCACAGCTGAAAATGAATTAGCCACTGAATTATGAGAAAGTTGGAAAAGTAGCATTATACTTTGAAAGCGTGCAAATATGAAGCAAATTTATGGAAAGAGCTAAGACGTAGCAGGACACTTCCCCCTTATGGTAAGGGGAACACAAATACAGCCAGTAATGACAGAACAGGAAAAGGCAGCTCACTTTCAGGCTAAGATCCCAGGACCCCTCAAGTTATTGCCACAGACATGAATTTTCTGGTAGAAAGAGGGGGTAGAGCCTATGGAGATTTCAGTGCCTCATCAGCACATTGCTTCTGTGTCAAATAACCCATACTCATACCCCCTCCCTCCCCTTGAAATCAGAAATTTGTTCTCCCCAGCTCTTACTCCCACACCCAATTTATTAGTGGTGTATTTACGTAGTGTTGTGCATGCCACAACAGTACCCAAGGAATTTCTCTGTTGGTTGCAATTACGGTTTGTATGTGCTGTCCAGATTAACCCAAGCTCCATGAAGGTGCCCTCCACAGCTCATTGCCATTGGGGAAGGTGGTCTTCCTCTCTGGGCACCCTCTACTCAACACGACTATGGCTGTAAGGCGAGCGCAAGGTTTCCGGTTCAGCTACTCCCTAAAAAAATTAAGGCTCTAGGAATTAAATAATTTTGTGTCAGCAGGGAAAGTTGTTCTTGTAAGTCTTTGGGAAATGAGAGTGACAGATCTCCACAACAAAAAGACAAAAAAAAAAGCACTTCATTTCACTTTCAGAAAGAATTCCTCAGACACAGCTGCAGCAGTAACTGACTTAAAGATCTGTGAATGCAATATCCAGGATTCCCTGACAGAGTAATCTTTATTACAAGGGCAGAACTTCAGAAGAGGTAGGAGTGTTTCAGAAATTTATATTCCCCTGACTTTTTCGTGCTGCTAAAGCTATTGAAGCTTTGAGTCCAAGATGCTTTTTTCTCCCCTGACAGCTACAAATGTGAAAAAAATACATATTAGTAGAGGCTGCAACACTACACTACCTGAATGTTTGGCAAAGCACCCTCTGACACTGCAAGACACAGGGCCTCTCTCCTCTGAGAGCAGATCCACAGCTCTAATCCGTATCAGGCTCTCAAAGGAGATCTCTTCCAACGCTGGCAAGAATAATTCAAAAACAGTCTCGTAAGGCCAGAATAACATTGATGTTTTTATCTGCATCTCAGAGTAGCTGCATTTGAGCTCCTCTCTTTAGCAACAGAAGTCTGACCTTCAAATTTATCATAAAAGAGGATTGCAGAAGGTACAAGTAAGAGGGAGAAGAAAAAAAAAAAAAAGTGTGAGATTTCCATTACAATAGGCAATTAAACCTGCCAGGTAACAGTTGAAGATAAGCCTGCATTATCCACAGCAATCTAAAGGGCTCTGAATTCACTCATCACTTATACTGGATTTATTCACACCCTTCCTCTGGTACAGTCATCCAACTGCAAGCTATCCCTGCAGTTGTGTATTGCAACCACCAGAGTGACTGTTCTCCCCTGCTGAGATGCAAAAACTATCTGATAGATTGAAACATGAAGTAGAATTAGTTAATTTGGGCCATCTTTAATAGTCTTATTTTACAACATTTCGGCTGAGTAGAGGCTGTATCCAGCTCAGGTGGTGGGAAATGTTTAGAGTTCAAATACCATCCATACCCTTAAATCTAAACATGTCTTTGCATGCTTGCCTGTATACCCATGTGAGTTATTAGATCTTTAAATTCAAAAGGTGTGGTCTCACCTGATCCTTGAAAGCCAGATACCATATCTCATTTTCATGAAAAACCTCAGTTTTTTGTAGTTGTTAGGTGTGATAAAATCCATTTAACAGAGATAAAGAAATTACCTCGAAAGGGGCAATTTCTAAACATATGTCAGACAGTAGCAAATCACTTCAAGGGTACATTTCCTTTAAAAGCCCTTCTAGATTTTTAAGCAGCTCAGCACAGCTATGTGTTATTTGATTGGTCTTAATTTAATTTTCACATTCCTGATATTTTGATCCTTTGAGATGCATGAGATGGAAATTATATCATGAATGATGTTAAAGAGACGCTGCTGCTTACTCTTCAGTGTTCAAAAAGTCTTATTTGAAACTGAAATAAAACAGATGTTGGGAATAAGTTCAGCAGTTACACTGAACACCAAAAAGCAAGAAGTGGCTTATGGCGTGGTAAGGACAGAGAAAAACTCATTAAGAGAGTTGAGTAGTGCTACTGCTGTCATGCATAAACACACATTGTTAGAGTAAGTATTATTTGGCTAGATTTTTAGCCATTTGCAAAACATTGTTCTGGGTATAAAACCACCAACTTTGCACAGAATTTAAAAGATGCACTAGATATTTCTTAATAAATCTCCCAGTTCAAGTGGTAATGAATTCAATAGCCAAGTCCTTACTTCTTTGCTTTCCTGGCAGTCAAACCTCCTCACTTGCTTAATTTTATTTTTATAAACCTATTATAATTCATGGAAGTTTACATGGTAATAAATCTTTCTGTGAAATAAATATACTCATATAGACATGCACAAAAAACAAGAAAAAGTTTACATTTTCCACTTCAGTTCCCTCACTCAAAACAGTGTGGCAAAACTCATGGCAACCAGTCCTGTTTTCTGGGCATTGTTTTCAAATACGTTTTTCTTCTGCCAAAAAAATTGCAAATTCTTTTTTAAAGCACAATTAATGAAGAGTTAATTGCTTTTTGCTTTGTTTTTAACTTCCAGAATTGACCTGGGGCACTCTGTTTCTTTGACAAAAAGAGGAAGATAGATAATGGGCATTTCTTTAGGGTCTCTCACATCTATCACTGTTATCAGGACAGGAATGGAGATCTTTCATACTGCTTTGCTGATAATTCAAGAAGTTCAAGATGTGAGGTGGCCTCGAGTTCAATATGTTTGTTTAGTACAAGAGATTTCAAGTTCTACAAGAAAAATAAACACATTCTTTCAGGCTAAAGGTCCAAGATTGACAACTGAAAAGAAAAAGAAAACGCTCAAGTCCTACCTTAAGGGAAACTTTTTTTCAGCTCATCATGAGCAAAGCTATTTACATGAAAGTCATGTAGCTCAGCCAAGCCTTCTAGCTGAGTTTTTCCTCCTCCTTCTATTCACTAACTCTTTAATCAGTAATCAATGTTAATTAAACATGGAAACTGTGATTTTAGGCAATGTTCATGTGCTAACTGAGATAGAGCAGGCATCAAGCAAGCACAAATGGACAGATGAAATACAGCTGCAGGACTAAGAGCCTGCCTCTCAGCTGAGCCCCTCTAAGCACTTCTTGTGCTCAAACCAGGAGGGCACAGGCCTGGGAGGGAACACATTTTCCTAAATGCATGTTTACATGTGGATGTGGACAGGATGACAGCATACAGCCACTGCGTATTTTTAATGTACCGGGATAGGGAGGGAAAAAACCCTCTTCCTTAGCAAGCATTTCCTAACCTCTTACCTGTTCCCCAAGTATTCTTCCTCCCTTACCAGATCTCTTTAGTTAATTTGCCTACTCCTTCTCTACAAACAGCCATCTGTTCACCCAGCTCTTGTACACAGAGGAAGGCAAGCCAGCTAATGCTGTAACGGAAAAGGTGCAACCAACTCAAAAGCATGGCTCCAGGAGGGTGTCTGACACCTGCTGATGGTGTACAACACATCTTCAACACTACACCTGTGACCAGTATTCCCCAGATCTCCTCTACTTTTCAAAGCAACCTTAAACCAGTTCCCACAACAACAAACTGAAGGTGATGCCTGGAAGCAAACGAAAAAACCCGAGAAACTGGAAAGTCATGTTAAGATGTGATGCATCAAATACCAGCTTTGATAATTTAATTAAGTAATGTTAACTAACCTCCTATGTTTATCAAGATCTATTTTATGCCATCTCAAGATGTGGTACAAATTTGCAAGCAAATATTCAATAGGATAAACATAGACTTCAAAAAAAAAACCATACAATTCAGTAGTCCTCTAATACCCTTTTTTTTTCCGAAGGAAAATTAATTCTGCTCATTCTGTCCAACTCTGCAAACCACTGCCATTTGAGAACAGAGAAAAAAGACACAACCCCTTCCGTCTCAAATCCCACAGCTCTAAGTTCTATAACTGAAGTCCAAATTGTGCTGTTTGCTCATGCACAAAACTTAATTCTGACATCTCTTTAACTCCTACCCACTTGAATTTTTAACTTCCCCCTGACCTCCCCCAAGATCTTTTCTCAGTATAATTAATGTATAAGAATTCTATATTAAAAGCTGAAAGAGAAACTGAAGCCTACTCAACCCCAAATTCCACCATCTGGTGTCGCATACTTCACAGGGACCATCAACAGTGATTTTTAGATTCATTACAGTAATATTTTGCACTAAGTCTAGCTGAGGACAATTGGAGGTTGTTGAGCTCCACTGAATCAGTAGTGAGGGGAAGAGAAACACACTCTATCAGGAGCTTTCATGGATAGTTACTGATATCAATGTCATGGAAAGAATTGCAACCTTCTGTCTAACACCAGAAAGGAGGGAGGTTGAGTAGATGATACTGTTCCCAGTACATCCCATTCAGCTTGTTCTAGTTCCTGCTCTAATTCATCATGATTCTTTATGAGCCCAACTTCTTTGCCTAGACAAAGCCAGACTCGATTCTTAATTTTGCAAGAAAACCAAAGGAACTTTCCTTGTTTGATGTACCTAACAAAACAAAAGCTGTCATGGATAAAAAACACTTATCCACAACAAACCCTAAAAAGAAGTAATTTAACCCACAAGGTAATGCTGACTTAATTGCTATAAAATCACCCGGTCTGGAAACTGAAACCATCTAAGACTACTACACAAGCAAGGTTCTGAAACAGCTTTGCAATGGGAGTATTATAGACTAGGTAGTGTTAAGCTCCATCTCCAGCAGTTAAAAGGAAATTATAACCTGACAACCCAAGTCCAGTCCATTGCTGTCTTAACTACCTCATGTTTTTCAATAATGAGTAACATGCAGCATTTCAAGGATGCAGAACAATGATATATTTCATCAAGACTTTTTTTTTATAACCAGCTGTCTGTACTTAGTAACAAAAGTCAGAGGAAACATTCAAAGTATATTGTAAACTCCAGCTCACAACCAAGGTCAAGCTGTAAGTAGTAAGTAAATACAGAAGTAAATACAAATTCAGATCACCTAGTTCATCCTCTGCAAGGAGCACATGTGCCCTGTCATCATGAAAAACACTCTTGATAGGTGTCCCCGAAAGGTTTATATAGACCTGTGCATTTATATAACCCCCTAACCTCTTTCAGTTTAGGCTGGAGAGGTCACTTACACAGACCAGTAGCTGGCTTCAAAGCTGACAGATGAAAAAGAGTGACAGCAATGTATCCTTCCTTACCCTCTCAGCATGCCCACTCCAATTACTCTCATATTTACTGACTTCTATGCTCACTCACATTTCATTTTTCCTCTCTTTGATGATACAGACATCCTGGCTCCATCTGTCATAGGGTTAAACAACCATCTCTGATTTCAGTAGATTCTATGAACTGCAAAATAGAACCCTGAACCAATCAGGATTTTCAAGAGGTCCTAAAGGAAAGGAAAAAAAAAAAAGAAAGAAAAAGACAAAAAAACCCCAAAACCCAACTAGTCCCTTCTGAGCTGACAGCAAGCAGAATTTAGCTTGAGTTTCAATGGAGGTAGAAGCAGACTCAAAACCCGCCTGAACAAGTTCCTGTGCAACCTGCTCTAGGTGGACCTGCTTTGGCAGGGTGGTTAGACTAGATGATCGCCAGAAGTCCCTTCCAACCCCATGTGATACTGTGATTCTGTGATTTACCTTCATGAGAGCACCACAGAGTAAGCAGTCTCTTCTGCTTTTAACAACATACAATCACAACATTTTATTTTAGGAAAAAAAAGCCAAAGAACATGTTAACTTATGCAGACTATTATTCATGATTACTTGGAATACCATAATATGATGTTTTCTAACTTCAGAAAACGTCATAAATCCGATAATGTATTTGGCTACTGAGCCATTCCGAAAGCCTACAGAAGGCAGTGCTCCCTAATAGATGTTCATCATAACAGTCAGGTGAGCTAGGATATGCACCCCTAAAACCATCCACTTGCCTGTCTCTTCTTAATTATATTTTACTGTTTCCACTTTCTATGCACCTTCTCATCAGTGCAATTTTGCATACCTTAATTGACATGACATTACAGCCCAGATATCCCAGTACTGGCAATGATGCTCTTAGTTCTATAGTAAAGACATCCCACCATCCATCCAGATCTTGATACTCAATGTTTCACTGAAGTGCATACATACCATTTTTAACCATGAATTGGGAGAATAAAACATAATAAAGACAGTTTTTGAAATACAGAAATACTGCATTTTCAACGAATCTGAGGGCATAATGTATAGACTACTTTCCAGGATTTCTGATTGCGAGGATAAATTACAGTCCTGCCCAAGACATTGAGTAACACCAGCCTCATTGCTAATCAGTGACATATGCTCCCCATAAGCAAGTCAACAGGAGGCTGGCTAGACAAGCAAAATGCATTGCTTGTGCAGATGCTGGCATTCTCAAACTTTCACTGAATTTCACTGAATTCAGTGCACGCTTCACAACAGCTAGTGCTGCAGGATTGCAGCCCCTTTGGCTTTTCTCCTTCTATAATTTTTACCAGTGGTATCAGTGGAACACCAGCCTTAATGAGCATGCTGAAGTCAGCAAACATGGAACAAAAACCCTCAAGGTTCTTTCAAAGTTTGCTTCCAAACTCAGTGAGTGTTTTATATAATAAAGATATTTGCCACTGCTTACCATTCTCCAGTTAACACAAGGCAAAACTCTTTTACACATTGACCAGTCTACTTTAATACCAGTATCCGCAGTCAAGTTTTTAGGAGTAAATTAAAGAGCAATTGCATTTTAAAAGGTTTTGCAAAAGCATATTGGGCTCAGTAGAATATAAAGTCTAATTGGTGTGTAGCCTTCACAAGTGAAGGAAGTCAGTGCCTGGAATAGGCTTTGGACACTACTAAAACATAATACAAAGCAGACACCACACAAAACAAGAATCTCATCCAGAAAAAAAAAAAAAAAAAAACAAAACCCTCAGAAGATGGTATCTTCATCAGCAAGTCTTAAAAAGCACTCTTTATCAAACATGCCGGATAAGGAAAGAACATACAAATATTTTTTAATACTTTCAGTGGTACCGCAATGGAAAAAATGGTATTTTTTTTATTTAACCCAACCTAAAACAAAAAACCCACCCGCCTAGACATCCTGTGAGGTTAACTAGGAAAATTTAATTCTTTGGCACTGGAAACAGTGGCCTACAGAAAAGCCATTTGTTTCAAGGTTATCATAGGGTTACAAAACAAAAACAGACATTTGGGGTTGAACAAGCTCAGAGTTGAGGCAGAGCTGGAGCAGGAAGCCCAGCTGTTGCAGTAGGATGTCGGGCTCTAGTGCAGATACATCCTCGGCAGCAGTGAGACTTTGTTAATGAGTGTGATTTGACCAAAACCCCACCAAAATATTGCCATAAGAACTGTACTGACTGAAACCAAAGGTCCAGCAAGGTCAAGGTCCTTTCTGCAGCTGAAGAAGCAACTCCTACCCAGAGCTAAAGGAAAAAGGCCAGAGCAGAGTAAACACATACCTTGCCCAGTACACTCTCACAGCTTCTACTGGGAAGAGGCTCCCAGTGGAGTTTACAGTCTTTAAGGGTGCTTTACTTCTTTCAGGGTGTTTTACTCCATTAATCTGTTGATTTGTTTTTCATTTATATCTAGTGGAATTAAATGTACTTAGTCATTTATAATGATGGTTTTGAAAAATGCTGGAATGAAATTTTGGTTATATTCTAGTCAAAACCTTTGGTGTTTACATGTTAAAATTCTACAATTTGGCATACAACTTCAAAATCTTCATTGGACAGCCCATTAGATGGCCCAACACAGAGTGTGGGGTAGCTGGCACAAATTCAGCACCCCAGGGAAAAATGCAGATAAGAAAAAGGGTTTGTAAACAAGAATTTGGGTCCAATTGTGACTAATTCCTATATTTATAAGTTATTTAGGTTTCATCTATAAAGAGTGATTTCCAAGATTATGTTTCTCCCACTCTAGAAGCACTAGTTTAATACTGAGTTTGAAGCAAATATATATTTCTAGGCTACCAAAAAATGCTTCCCTAAACACACTGACCAAAGGCAAAGCAAAAGAACAGAGGAAATACTGCCACACAAGCAAACACTGGCAGAGAGATGAATCATTTCACTTATAGACAGAAAATCATAAAACACTTTCTGTCCGTTCAGGACAAAGTTGTCTTGGCCCAGGCAGGGGTGCTCATAGCAGCTTCCTTTTTCCAGAAAGGCTGTAGGTGACAAACATAAAACAACAGAGACAAGGAAAGAACCAGAGATTCTGATTTGCAGTTTCAGGCCCAGAAAATGCCAGCTGTAATTTCCCAGGTAATGTTTGATACTGCATACACAATAGAAAAAAATCCAAACTCTCCAAGGGTTTTCTATACTAAAACCCAGGCATCCTGCTTTGTTTAACTGCAGAATTACTGGTAAGCATTTCATATTACTTACTACAGGGATAGAATGTTTTTACTCGAAATACAGATGTGCACCACAGACTAAATTTTGCATTTCAAAATACAAATGCAACCACCATTGACATAAACAGGAGTAACCCACACCCTCCTTTCCACTTGGTTACAGTCACATCTGTCAACTTAAATGCAATGGTCTGGAAGTGCTGAAAGTTGTGTGGGTTTTGGTAGGTTGGTTTTTTTTTCCAAGCAAATTAATTTTCAAATTATATTTCTAGTGCATCTTTACATCCTTTGTCTATGTCAGTATGAGAAAACAAACTGAGCCATCAACCCTAGTAGAAATTATTTTAGTCTGAAATATGTCACTAACTACTCCAGAGGTTCAATGAATGCACAGCAAAAGAGCCTTTTCTTTGAGAGGCTGAGAAACACTTTAATAGAGGCAAAGTTTTCAGGCTTCCCTGCTGACTACAAGGGCTTATCCTTAAAAATAAGTCGTGAAATGGAAGCTTTTATGTAACAGATAAAGGCAAGCCCACACACATATTTGGATGAAACCAAAGATATTTCAGGAGGAAAAATAAATAACTTCTTTTTCGTGTTAATTAGGAACTTAACTGAAACCACATTCCTATGTGCAGGCAGCTACAAGATGTCACTTCACCTAAAAGATTCCAGCATATTCCCTTTGTTGCATTATCAGAAAATTTATCAAGCAATTCAGATAATGCCATTCTGATCTTTTTTGTGTGTTATCTTAGGTTTTCAAAATGTTTATTAAAAAAGCATGCAGTCAGTCAGTCAAACTTTTGACCCAGCAATCTGGCACAGTTAATTAAAGTTAACCCAAAAGCAAAAGCATCAAACTCTGAGTTTCCTCACTGTATTGCAAGATCATTATTGTGACAAGTAAATGGTAAGATCCTGATGAATGGCTGCCACTGTTCAATAGATTGAAGAGAGCTTGAAAATGCCTTATCTGTGCTCTCTGGTACAGGAAGATTAAGGAAAGGGTGGATAATAACCTTTCATTTTACCCTCACACACAGGATTCCGTCTGTCTGGCTCCATGCTATATTATTGCTTCAGTCCAGGCTATTGTCTATTCTCACAGCATTTATAAAAAAAAGAAAACAGTTTTCAGACGTATGATTTTTGGCTCATTTTGCAAGACTAAAGTGCCATTAATAGCCTTCTGAATGATTAACAACATTATAAATCATTTGGCTAAGTCGTAATTACAAAAGTCAAACGTGTTATGAATGGTATCTACACATAATAGGTTGATACCAACTTGTTTTTCAAGTATTTTGACAAAAAAAATTCTCCCACTATAATGGTTAACATAGAGAGGTGGGGCTTAATGACAATACGTAGAAGCTTATAAAAATGAATCACAATTCGAATTTGTAAATGTCACAGCAAAATTAAATGATGACATCTATCTTTCTTTTTTTGGTGATCTGTAAAGAGGATTTGAAGATATTCCTCTATGTAATACTATTTTCTGAGTTCCCTTACCTTAAATATACTAGCTTTTTTCTGTCCTGATTTGCTCAATGACTTTTAGAAACAACTGTGAAGATATAAAGTATTCAGAATCAATTATTGAAGAGGGGGTTTGGGGATTTATTGTTTGTTTGTGGGTTTTTTTGAACTTTCAGAAATCTTAAATGTTTTTATTAATATCCACTTCGCTCAAAGTCTGGATAAGCTGACCAAGAACAAAAGGTACAGATTATAAAAACATATACTTGAAGTGAAAATTGAGGATAGTCTACAACACTTCAAGTCTTCCAATGCACAGGAAAAAAGATTAGATATTGCTGTTTCCAAATGGAAAGAACAGACATACATGCTTGACTGCGAAAGTTTTTACTTCATCATAAATCTCCTAAAAAGCAACAGACACCAATCCTGTTTTGTTCCTTCTTAAGCTTCATCTTTCTACCTTTAAGGTAGTATATCTTTACAAGGTCATTTGTAAAGATTCTTGGGGCTCCAATTTTGCAAAAACTTAGGGAAATATTTAACACAGATCATTGATGTCCTAATACTGTAATTACACTTGCCTGGTTTTAAAAGCTACACATGTGTATGTACAAGATTAGAGGTATAAGAACAAATAACACACTAAGCACATAGAGTGAAGCCTCAGAGCAGCTACAACCAGTGTCAAAACTCTTGTTCACATTGTTTATTGGTTAAATGGTCAATATTGGTTTATTGGTCAATGACACGGTTGATATCTGTTTTTCCACAGAAATTTTACAGAAATATATACACACACATTTTATAACACAGTATACGTATACAGCATAGCCAATACGCATATAGATGTATTGCATATATACCTATATATTTTCCTACAGAACTGAAGACTGGAACAGTAATTTTGTCAGTATTAGCCAGTGAATCAGCAAATAACTGCCCAGGCCTAAACAGGCTTTCTTTACACGCGTGAGCCGTGAAAGTTAAGTAGCTTTAACAGATATGCTTCCCAAGTTTTAAAGCTAGTATAAACATAAATATGATAGTTATATGGCAAAGAATACAGGCAGCACGCCTGTACACATTATAGCGAGGATAACCAAGTCAATCTGGATGCACCCTACAGCACTCTTGCTGTATTTTGCAGCACCAGTAGCTAAAACACAGATGGACTCCAGGAAGCTTCTGCTTTTTAAACATCGAAAAAGAAACAAAAGTCATTGAAGACATCTGCCGTTTGAGGCCAGGCACTGATGTGGATCTTGGGAATTGTTAAAGCATTTGTCCAAGTCCAAAACCACCATCTGCCTCTACCCTGGGAAAGGCTGAGGGCTGCAACTGGCTGCACAGCCTCGGAGATGAGCACCGCAGGGCCTCCTCCAAAAGGAACAGCAACTATTTAAAAGTGGGATAAGTCGCATAGTCCCAACAACTGAGACCCCTTTCCAGGAGCAACAGATCAACCCACCAACCAGTGGGACTCTTCTATGTTGCACAATGGAATTGTAAATGAGGGGTAATTGCAGGCAAACCATACAGATTGCAGGTACTGCCCCAGGAAACCCAATAACAGGTCCAGACATGGCAGGCTGATGGAGCGGAGGGGAGGCAGCTGAGGTCAATAAGGAATTAGTCTTGCCTCACCAGCATTAGTTCTCCCACCCTGCTCTCCAAAGAGTTCTTTTTGTTAAAGCGCGTTCATTAACCCATTTCTTACCAGAAGGAAATTCTGATTCACTGAGTGACTGAACAGTACAGCTTTGCCTCCCAGATTTTTTGATGTCCGCACCCAGAGGAGTCAATTGTTTTATTATTTTCAAAGGACTCTTTGGACTTTTGTCATTGCCACTCTGTTCAGACCTACATTAGCTTTTCAGGTAACACATGTAAATGAAAATGCTCGGCTTGATTAAGCGTTAGAACTATTATTAAGTATTATTATCTGGATTTGCCATGCTCTTAGAATATTTTCAAAATTCTAATCAGCCATGAGCCAATATTAAACAGAAACTTCCTGACAGGATCAACAAACAGTAATTAAATATCATTAAACATCACCGGCAGTTAGCATTACTGAATAAACCAAATGGAAAAAGAGGAGGTAGGAGGC
Source organism: Scolopax mira (assembly GCA_004320125.1). NCBI lineage: Eukaryota > Metazoa > Chordata > Aves > Charadriiformes > Scolopacidae > Scolopax > Scolopax mira. The sequence continues at coordinate 129,818 of BJBW01003268.1, forward strand.
ATGGCTGCATTATGGGCAAGTTGTGATCTTGATGAATTAGGCTCATGCACCATGGCCTGTAGATCTTGCTGCTGAAAACTGTCTGTATTCTTTAAGGACAAAATACACAGAGCAAAAGCTCTGATCTGACATGAAGATCAGCAACAGTTAATCAGTGGCACAGTCATAGGACAGCTTGAGTTATATCACTGCTCCCTGAGCAATTTCAGCATTTCTATGAGTAGATTTAGCAGGTGAGCTGTGTTCCAAGCCTGGGCATGGGCAGCCAGAGGAAAGTGCTCTGGTCAATTGGTTCTCTCATGTGCTATGTAGCTCATAAATCAGAGGACACTATTCATGAGGTCACTACAATTTAAACAGCATTTCATTGTGCATTAACCGAGTTTCCCCATTTTTACATCCTTTTGTCAGTCTCAAATCTGTTTTCAAACTAGTTTAATCATGTTGTTCCTTTTATTGGCATCATTACCTATGTAAGGCCATGGTTCTCTACACTTGGGTTTTCTCTCTCCACACATCCAAGACCCTTGGGAGCAACCATAAAGGGACTCTAATGGCAATGCTGCTGATTGGACTGAGGGCTGTCCCAGGGCACAGAAGCAGCTGTTCCTGGAAGCTTTTCACACTACCACAACATGGGATATTTCACATCTACAGGCAATTCCTACAGGTCAGTCACCTGCAATGCTCAGCATCAAGCATGAAACCACACAGACCTCAGCAGACTTCCCAGTGTGTGGGCTAGTCTATGTGAAAGTCCAGTACAAAAGACTAAGATATATGATACAGCTTGCATGTGTATATAAATACACATTCAAAGAATTCTGCACACTATTTTTCTGAAGGAGAATGTAATTATATGGTTTTTCCATACTTGTCATTTTCAGAACAAGTCTCCAAATTCAACAGAACTTCTACATTAAAAAGAATTAAATACATATTCCTACAACTCTTATGGTTCATTTTTTATTTCTAAAAAATAAAAATGAAAAGTAATGTCTGTAGAAATATTTCCTTTGGAATTTTCAAATGGCAATAAAATTATTCATACTATAAATACCATCTACTGAAAGGGCAAACTCATTCATCAATAAAGCACTTTATCATTCAGAGGGAGAAAACAAAATTAATGAAGTGTACTATATTTTATCACAAGGACAAATAATGCTTCATGTAATTATCACTCTAGAGTTAAGTGACTTTTTTATTAGAAGTAAGGAGAGGACAGTATTTTTGATTTTTAAAAAAATTTTTTACAACTCTTCTAGCATAGTAAAAAGTTTACATGTAAAATATACTTACTCACTGCACAAGGTCACAGTATGAAGGCACCAAACCACAAAATTATTCAGAAGCACTCAAACTCCATAAAATGGCTCATCTCCATATTTAAATTTATTTCCTACCCTTGGAATTTAAGTTATGGACTACTAGTTAGAATCATCATAGAGTTGTCTAGGTTGGAAGGGACCTTAAAGACCATCTAGTCCAAAAAGTTCCAGACTCTGTTCTTCCAACTCTCTGCTGTGCAACCTATTATAATCTCCACATTGCAGAGCAGTTTCTCAGTTATTGGGATTACAAGAAAGATGACAAATTTACACATTAGCCTCATGTTTCTCAAGCAGAAATCAGTCCCACCCAATACACTCTCAAGCCAGCCCCAGCACTATGCAGAAGTCTCCAACCAGCCAAGAACTATTTTTCTTAAAATCATCTCCACCATTATTACAAATATCTGTATAAATATAAACCATAGCCTCTGAGCATAAAATATACTGTTGGTTTAAGCAGCAGAACATAGCACAGCATCAAGGAAAAACGAGGCAGAGCATACACCTAAACACCAGTCCTTATCTGGTTGGATGTCTGCTGTTTCTTAATACATTTCTTCAGGTTACAAGGTTGTGCAACTATATTGAACAACGAGCATTCTGCAGATAGAATCACTAATAAAATACCCAGCTTGTCTCTTCTCTGCTTGGGAGTGTTATTCATTACCCATTGATCCAGCCCAGTAAGAAAATCAAGGGAAGTCTTGCTCTAAGTCAAACACCTACTAGGAGAGCTAGTACAAACTACTTGGTTGTGGTTTGAGTTGGCCTCTAACACTGTGATAGTTTTTCCTGCCTAACAAACAAATTTAGATACAGCCGCAAGCCTCCTCTTCTTGCCCTATAGCACACAATAGTCCCTAACTTAAGACTAACTGGCCTCCCAGGAGCTGATAGCAGCCATATGAAAGCCCCTTCCCTGAGGATCTGACATCCCATCAAGGATGGCAGGGCGTTCAGTCCTACATACAAGAAAGCAGACCCCAGCTTCCCATTTCCCAGTTCCCATATGTTGTATATTTTTCATCTCAGCTCTGGTTTGCGTTTCTGCATCTCTCAGGCTTATAAACTGCGGGATAGCAACCCTTGCATTCACGAGAGACATGATGACCTGAAGGGACTATTAAGTGCCCTTGGCTACAATTCCATCTTCACTCTTTTGCATGGGAATTTGCAGAGAGAGCATCAAACTAGTGTAAACCATTATATTTTGGTCCTTTTCATGTATTTTAAGTTATGATTCTAATTAGCAAAATCTTATCTATTGTCATTATGAAGATACAGGTGTTTGCAATGTTAAAAAGTATTGCGTAGATTTATTTTCCTGAACAAGCTGGACATTTAGTACTTCAAAGTCAGCATGAAAAAAACTCCACTACCTTTCAGCTCCAGCTCTTTCAGCACAGAACCCTGACAATTGTGTTTCCTTCAGATGAATCATCTCAGAATTAGTTCACAGGACAAAGACTATCAGTTGCTCTCCAATCTGCCTTTATAATAGAGCAACACAAACATTGTCAGGAACTACTCCAAATCAGATGCCTCCACCTTGCATTGCTGCAAAGCCGCCTTCACTTCTTGTGCTTTGACTTAGCTTATGAAACCAGGGAAAAAACAATGTAAAATATTAATAAATGTCATGTTCTCAGTGAAAACCATGACAGAAGTTAATACACAGTAAAACAAAGTCTATGCCAAGCAATTAATGCTCATAGGAGGTAAGCAGATGACAAGAATTAAACTCATTAATTAACTACATAAAAGCTGCAGATAACAGAAGTGGGGAGCGCCTGACTTCTCCAAAACATCTCTTTCCCCACTCTTCATGCAGAAACACAACCGCCTTCCTCTTCTTACTGACAGCAGCTCATGGCTTCAGCCACCTGGCCCTTAACTTTTCATTTCTTGAACAGCATTATCAAACAGCAGAAAAACAGTACATAAAAAATAAGAAGAGAGAGGACTGAGGACTGCTTTCAGATGATCAGAGACACCAGCTCTGAGATCAAAAAGTCTTCTGCACTAAGAACATAAGAAAGGATGCAAGAAGTATGAACAGGGTATCAGAGAAATACAGATTTAATTTCCAGGAGATAAAGGGAGATAAAGTAAAAGCATCACTATTTTTTTAGTTCAACTAACTGCCACTAACATGTAGTGATCTGAGGGCTATGTGAAAAACATAAGTGATTACAGATGTGCAAGAAGGAGGCAAAGTTTTCAAAGCATTTTCAGCAGGGTTTTACAGGGAAATACTGAAGTGGTTTTCTCTACTCTCAAAATCAAGTAAGAAATATTTCCTAAAGTAAAATTTCAAATAAAACCATGAATTAAAAAGGAAAAATCTTCTGTCTAGAGTTTTAGTCTATTCATTTCAGTTCTCACTGACTTCACTGGTTCATTGGCTTTGCCAACCAAGGTACCAACATACTCATATTCTGACAGCACCCTCAGAGACAAAGCGAGTACAGCCAGTTCTCTCTTTTCCATACAACTGTAGTCAATGAACCAAGTTCCTGATACACATTCATTTAAAAGCTGCACTTTGCAGAAGCTACTCCTTATGCAGTATTCTGTGCTTGAGAGTTTTAACAACACTTTGAGTCACCTTCCTGAAACTGAAGTTGTTGATTTATCTGATGCATGAGATCATTTGCACCTGTGATGATGAACTAAAACAACTAAGCACGCACATTTTTGCTGGGCTAAATGCAGACAGACAAGGAATAAAAAAGGCCTACTTTTCTACAGCTTTCTTGATATTGCAGTAGCCAAAAGATTTTTTAAAAAAATAAATATATCTTATCTCCTTAGCAATACCTTCCTTGTCCGACAAACAGGAAAGCCTGAATCCTTTTTCCTCCTGAAAAGTGTGTCCACATGGAAAGGGGACAAAATATGCAAGTTGCTCAGGTGCTTCTCCACAAAGACAGCCAAATGTGACCCTACAGGGAGTTCTATTGTTAAAGAAAAAAAAAATACTTTCAGGCAAAACCAAAACATGTTTATTCACCATAAATTATAATTTCAGAATATCAAACAATGTGTCTTTAACTTGGGTATTAACTCTCTATCTTATGCTTGTAAAAGATGGAAAATCACCAGTGTACAGAAATGTATCAAAACATGTTTGAAAGTAAATCTCAAAAATGTGTTTCACTGAATTTTTAGAGTTGGAAGGGACCATAGAGATCATCTAGTCCAACTCCCCTGCTAAAGCAGGATTGCCCATAGCTAGAGCAAGTCACTCAGGACTGCATCCAGGTGGGTCTTGAAAATCTCCAAAGAAGGGGACTCCATGGGCAGCCTGTTCCAGGGCTCCATCACCCTCACTGTGAAGCATTTTTTTCTCATATTTGAGTAGAACCTCCTATATGTTCCAACTTATGCCCGTTACCCCTCGTCCTCTCACTGGCAACCACTGAAAAGAGTTTGGCTCCCTCCTCCTTCAAACCACCCTGTAGATACTTATAGGCATTAGTAATCCTTCTCTTCTCCAAGCTAAAGAGTCCCAGCTCTCTCAGCCTTTCCTCATAAGGGAGATGCTCCAATCCTTGAGTCATCTTTGTTGCCCTGTTGCATTGTTTAATGCAGTAACTGTTCCAAAAAGTTATTGTCAGAAGCTATTTCAATGCCACAAGTTCTTTTGCCCTAGTTTTCCCAATCAACCCCCATTCTAAAGTTCTGTTCACCCTAAAATCCCTTCCAAAATACTCCAGCTTCTGCCATTTCAAAACCCTACTTCTCCCATCACTATCGTTCTTGCAGGCTCCCTATATTAAAGCCCCTGTACCTACCACAATAGAGCAGAACTTCCAATTCATTTTGCTTCCACCTTGTCCCCCTCTGCTCCCAGGCCCCATCACCTTCCCCTTAGTTGCTGAGGCTGGGGGGGTGTTTCACTGTCCAGAGCTTACCCCAGATCTCTGCTGGAATAAGAGGCAAAAAGAGAGCCAGACATGGCCTCAAATAAATAGATACAATTCTAAGGGCAGAAAAAAATTGTATCCTGAAAAATACAATAGTCTTGATACCATTTGGCATGGCAAAGATGCAGCATACTGAAACAACATGATTTCTATCCAGTTTACAAGTGCCATGCCATTATGTAGAGCAATGATTATTGCAGGGAAGGCAAAATATTTTGACACTTAACAATTGGAAAGATTATTAAATTTGGAAAATAAAAATCACTCATCTAAACTGAATTTCTTGGATAAACACCACTAAAATCAGTAGGACACATAAATATTGCTTTTTTGCTTTGTTTTCTAAAACATTCTGGGCAATAAGACATGAGCTTTTAATTTACCAGAATTCTATAAACCAGTTTAAACTGCTCACAGCTTCTTGAGGTGCTGCTGGAAGAAGGAATGAGTAGGTGCATGCAAGTCTTTCTTTCTTCCACACCCCCTACCCCCATTCCTTAAAAGTATCTCTCTGAATTGCATTACACTGGAGGAAGGAAAAAGCAGTCATCGTTCACTTTCTTCCCTTTGAGGAATGATCTTTCTTACTGCAAACACACTTTAAAGTGCCTTGGTTGGAGACTGCAAGCTGTATTGTAGTATTCATAGAAACAACTTGCATTTGAAAAAAAATATTCCCTCTGAAGTGATTACAGTTTCAGACCATGAGAAAAGAGACTCTAGTCTGTTAGTCACAGCAGATTCTATAGCTTAATCACTTCCAAATTCTCACATGTAAAGCAGGAGTTTGAGAAACTATGGTAGTTGCCTTCTGAACACAGGAAGGCACAGCTCACAAATTATAAAAAGAAATTTTAAGTCTCATCCCAAAAGCTCAGCTTTATGGTCATATAATAGCTGAAGTTGGAAAACTGTTGCAAGGGAAATTTAAATGATATCCAGAATGCATAGTTCAAAAACCACGTCTGAAGAAAGCCCCAGACTGGAAAAATCTGTTTAATAGATAAAACTTCAGATGTTCCTTTTATACTATCCCTTTGCGCCTTACATCCTTGTCCATTAATATCTTCATTGTATCAAATAAAACGTTACAATCCTTTCCACTAAGGAGTATTTTAAGAAATCCAGGATTTAAAAG